>JANAVB010044019.1:2641278-2781278 GCA_029216955.1 Iris pallida | reverse complement strand
CAAGAGGAAACCTTCTAGGCCAGTAGCTCACACCAAAGATGATCAGATTCAGTCACACTCCAGGTCCCCCTACTCCCGCCACTGAACTCCCATATCAGGTTTCAACCCAGCGAAAGCAAAACAGAACAAGGCACCCCGGCGGACAGAACGGAGAACCTCCTATCGGCCAGAGCGGTGGTCCCCTACAACCCACCAATCCTGAACCTTTCTAACCAGTTTAACATCCTCGAAGAGGATACAATAGAGCCTACTCTAGAGATCACCTCTATTGGAATTTCTTCCGGAGACTCTCATAACCCACCGGACATCAGTATCTCTAAACTGGAAGACGCAGAGGAGGTCCTTCCCGAGATTCAACATTCCTACGAAGTCAACGTCATAGAAGCCCTGGCCATACTTGGACCAGACCAAGCTAAGAGAGGATTACAGGTTATCGCCACCGGATTCCCCCTCCGATTGGAAGGAGATCTATTGGGCAACATGGACGACTCTATTCTCACCCCCCCCGAGTATCCCGTATCAGACTCGGCAGGAGACTTGCTCGATCAGACTGACGACATCCTCATCACCCACATCGATGGCTCTATCTCTAGCTCATCCACCTCGATGGCGGGGGAGGCTACGACCTCAATCAGAAAATCCAATCAGAAAAGTTCCGACGAATACCCGGCCATTCGAACCAGGTCCGCAACTAAGCGGGCTAACCAACCCCCCGCACAAACTCCATTAATGCTGAACATCCTCTCATGGAATGTCCGTGGTCTGGCGAACAAACCTACCAAGAGGAGAATCTCCAGCCTTAAGAAAACCCACAAGATTGACGTCTTGATCATCCTTGAACCCAAAATCCACTATAAGAGACTCAAATCCATTCAGCTGCAGCTAGGCTTTCCTTCGGCCATTGCTGGCAGACACAATATTTGGATCCTTTGCTCGAAGGATGTTAAAATCGGTGTCATCAACGACTCCAAGCAGGCCCTCTCCTGCTGGATGGAGCACCCGTTATTACCCAAGCGAGCTATTTTGTCCACGGTTCATGGCAGCTGTGACATCACGGAGCGCAAACTCCTTTGGAACAACCTCCTGGACATCCACCTCCACCACAACAATCTCCCTTGGCTCTGTATTGGGGACTTTAATGCCGTCACGTGTAGAGAGGAGAAGACCGGGGGCCGGCCCCCCTTCTAGCCATGCAAGATTTTAACAATTTCATTTTTAATTCCAACCTCGCTCCCCTCCCGTTCACCGGCAGCACCTTTACTTGGTGCAACATGCAGGATGGAGATCGCCACCAATATTTTTGCCTGGACAGGGCCCTTACGAATGCTCATTGGCACGGTATGGGGACCACCTCCAAGCTCTTCCACCTCAACGCCACCGAGTGTGAACACGCCCCTCTGTTAGTTTGTATCTCCAGCAACTCGGGGTCGAACAAAAAGAGCTTCTGCTTTCTTGATTTCTGGAGCGACCTCCCCCAGTTCTTAGGGGTCGTCAAGGAAGCGTGGAATAGCGTGAACAACGCCGAGGCCCTTACCAGGGTGGCCATCAAGCTCAAGGTCACGAGGAAAGCCCTGGCAGATTGGAGCAAGCAGGCCTATGGGGACATTTTTCAGGCTATCCATGAGGCCGAGGAAGACGTTAATCGAGCAGAGATCAGATTCATGAATAATAGATCTCCTGCGGTCAGGACTGCCCTCAACCCCACCAAAGCTATACTTAAATTCCGTCTGAAAGTGGAGACAGATTTTTGGAAGCAGAAAGCTAGGCTTAAATGGGACAACGAGGGAGAGAAAAACTCGAGCTTCTTTCATGCATGCGTCAATGGTCATAGGCAAAAACTCACCCTCCATCAAATTATGGGCAGTAATGGAAACATCATCAAAGACCAAAAAGGTATCCAGGAGGCAGCGGCTGAGTACTACTCCAATCAGTTCTCCAAAGAGACTGTCATTAGGGACCCCTTCCTTCCTGGAGGAAATTCCGCATCTCATCAACGACGGCGATAACATCCAGCTAGAGATCCCTCCATCCGAGCTAGGGGTGGAAGACACTGTCTGGGCTCTAGACGAGCATAGTGCCCCTGGGCCAGACAGATTTTTTTGGGGGGGGTTTCGCTCCTGCTGGGACATTATTAAGGCTGACATCCACGAGGCGGTCATCGCCTTCTTTTAAGGTACGACGTATCCGAGAGCCATCTCGAGCACCAATCTGATCCTCATTTCGAAAAAAGATAACCCGGAATCCTTTCACGACTTTCATCCTATCAGTCTTTGCACCTTCACTAAAAAAATCATATCCAAGATCTTCGCATCCCGTATATCTGATCTCCTTTCCAAGATCATCTCTGAGGAGCAGAGTGGCGTCATCCGCGGCAGAAATATCCAGGATAATATCATACTATCTCAAGAATTAATCACCTGTATGAAGTTCCCGGCAAGAGGGAGCAACATAGCTATCAATTTAGACATGGAGAAAGCTTACGACTGGCTGGATTGGCAATTCATGATCTGGGTATTCATAGCTTTCGGATTCTCCGAAACCTGGACCAACATCGTGCGAAGATCGATCAGCAACTCATGGTTCTCTACGGTAATCAATGGTCAGGCCGATGGCTACTTCAAATCGACCCGCGGGGTTAGGCAAGGTGATCCCCTCTCGTCCACCATCTTTATCATCACGGCGGACGCCCTGAGCATGAATCTTAACAGGATGACTTGTACTACCAACTTCCACTACTATCATACCGCCAGCGGCTGCTCTATTATCACTCACCTCGTAGTTGCTGACGACATCCTTATTTTCTCATCCGTGGATGTCGGGTCGGTTGAGGTGGTCCATAACACCCTCCAGAAATATGCTAGCTGCTCGGGCCAGAAGGTCAACCCGGATAAAAGTGTCATCTACACTCACCACAAGATCACGAGAGAGCACGTCGGCACCCTCTCCAATACCACCTCCTTCCTTATCAAGCACCCCCCATTCCAATATTTGGGCTGCCCCCTTGTGTACGGGAAATCTAACGTGGGTATCTTCGAGGATCTGATCAGTCGCATCAGGAAAAAGCTTGAAGGATGGCTCAACGCGACGCTATCTCAGGGAGGCAAGATGATCCTTATTAACCACGTTCTCACATCAATCCCTACCTACACCCTTGCGACGTGCTCTCCCTCTAAGAAAGTCCTTAACTCTATCGAGAGCATCTTCAGCAACTTCTTCTGGGGCACATCGACGGCAACGACAAGTACATTGGGCCCGTTGGGACACCATGGCCAGGTCGACTGAGGAGGGGGGCTGGGATTCACCAAACTTTCCCATATTGTTAATACATTTTCGATGAAACTGTGGTGGAAGCTGCGCACCACTCAGAACTTATGGACTAGATTCATTAAGGCCAAATACTTCAAGAACATCCACCCATCGACGGCTATATCTAATAGCAGATCTTCCGCAGCGTGGCGTCGTATGCTCATCGGGCGCTCCCTTGCCGAACCAGTAATGCGTCTCAAGGTGGGTGACAGAGAATCTCAGGCCTTCCTGGAACGATGGGTTGGAGATACCTTGCTTCCTATTCACTCAGAAGCCCACAGGTTCTGCAAGGTCAAGGACATATGGAACCCCATTGGGGAAGCTTGGATCTGGAACAAGGTACGGGATTGGGCTGGTTCCGAAATGGTAGAGCTTATACGTCGTGAAGGATTGGCGATCGGGATAGACGCTGACGAGCTCAGTGGCAGGATGGCATGTCGTGCTACTTTTCGGACAAATCGGCCAAAAAAGTGATCCGAGGCACGGCGGCGCGTCTCCCTAGCATTGCCCCATTATGTCAGACTTGCATCCCCAAGAAGTGGTCCTTCATCATTTGGAAAGCTGTCACTTCCCATTCCCAAAATACGTATTTTAAATGCATGTACTACTTAAATATATTTATTTAATATTTATCATGTATTGTTCTGTATTTTAATACCTTTAATTCACGCAAATTAAAATTTCCTGTAATTAATTTTCTGTATTTTACTTCCTGCTTTTATTCTCTGCTTTAGCTTACTTTAGGTTTAGCCTAGGTTGGTTTATTTTTGGGTTATGGTGGTTCATCATGAACCGAACCCACCTACCACCACCCCTTCCATTTAAAGCCCCCAAACTCTTTCTCTCTCTTCATTACTCTCCTTCACCATTACTCTTCTTCTTTCTCATTACTCTCTCCACCTACCAAACCCATAGGCAAGTACATTTTGCTTCTTCATGAGGACCCATTTTTATGGTTCCATTCTCTTCCCCTTGTGATTCTAAGAGAGTTTAGAACTTGGCATTTTTTGTTTTGAAGTTTTATTTTTAGTAGATCTAGAAATTAGTTATTTTTGAATTTTGGTGGTTTTGATCCATCAAACTTCTTTGTTTTCAAGTTTTGATGGTTCCATGTTGTAGAGAATTTTATTCTACCCAAATTTGACCTTTATAAAGTTGGATTTGGACTTGTTTTGACCAAGTTATGGACTTTTGAAGCCTTGGGTGCAACCATGGAGTTCTTGCTGTTTTGGAGAAGACAGTGAGCAGTGTACGCGAGCTTTTTAGCTAGCGCCACTGAGCTGCACGCGCTCTTTAGTGCAGCATAGTCTGACCCATACGCTGCCTTTTGGCGGCGTATGTCTTGCATATGCTACCTTGATGAGGAGTCGTATGGACTTGTATACGCTGTCTTGAAGAGAAAGCGTATGGAGTACATACGCTGGCTTGGATAGTAAGGAGTCGTATGGAGTTCATACGCTGCCTTTTTGAAGCGTATGACTTGCGTACGCTGGCTTGGATAGTAAGGAGTCGTATGGAGTTCATACGCTACTTTTTGGAAGCGTATGACTTGCGTACGCTGGCTTGGATAGTAAGGAGTCGTATGGAGTTCATACACTGCCTTTTGGAAGCGTATGACTTGCGTACGCTGGCTTGGATAGTAAGGAGTCGTATGGAGTTCATACGCTACCTTTTGGAAGCGTATGACTTGCGTACGCTGGCTTAGATAGTAAGGAGTCGTATGGAGTTCATACGCTGCCTTTTGGAAGCGTATGACTTGCGTACGCTGGCTTGGATAGTGAGGAGTCGTATGGAGCCCATACGCTGCCTCTTTGACTTGAGCGTAGCTTGACCTGAGCGTACGCTGACTTGAGCGTAGCCTGACCTGAGCGTACGCTGACTTGAGCGTAGCTTGACTTGAGCGTAGCTTGACTTGACCCTACTTACCCTGGATCTTCTATAGCCTTGTATATTGATAGTTTATCAGATATTTAACGTCCATTTTATATCCTTACGCCTTTTGGCATAAACTTGATAAAATCATGATATGTTAATATTTCTGTTAAATATAGATTGTTACGTGGGATGTACCATGTGTCGTGAATTGAGTTATAGATACCCCAATTGACTGGAATTAAACCCTGAGAGTTGTAGACTCGACCCCACTGAATTAAACCCCGATTGGCATACAGGCACATGCAGGCTTCAATTCATTTATTATTTATTTATCTTACCAAAGAAGTATGTGTACTTTATGGTCAAGGCATGATTACTCCGTGGTTAGTTTTGATTGTTGCATTACGCTATGTAAGACCTACAACCTGACCGTACTGGTATCATTGTAGAGTTGTGCATATCGTACCCCATACGAAAGTACTCATTCTGAATGACCATGATCCACGGCATGGTACTTCACTCAACATAGAGACTATTAAGTTAAATAAAATAATGATTGCATAGAGAGAATGGATTCCCGAGTTCTTACATGGCAGCCCTCTTGGGACTAGTAGTGCTCGACAGGCCGGTTGGTCCCCACAGATGCTGTAAATCTGCTACACGGGCAGGAAGTGGTATCTGGTTATATTATCTATTGAATATTGTATATTAATGACGTGCGTACCGCTGGGACTCGTCTAATTCATGAATGGCGCAATTGATTGATTGGGTAAACTAGCCTTGCTTGCGCATAGTAAGAACTGAGAAATCCCTCATTGCATAAAACCAAGGTAACTTGGGACTCACAATAGCAAGCCGTAGTAGTTGCCTGGCCGTTTAAATCGATTTGTTTGTGTACTGTACCTACTCTGTTACTTAACTAAGATGATCAGAATGTCAGGACATGACGGGCCAACTTCTGTCCTTGTTTGGTTGGGAGGTTGGTTCGAAGTGTCTTGATGTTGTGTGAGTCCTAGTAGATAGCAGAGATCTATTATCATATTCTCTTATTACTGGCTTCATTCCTCATATCGTGCTCCCTTGCGGTACTTGCTATTAGAGGTCTAACCTCTCTGGTTTTGCATGGCCAGATTTAGAGCCGGTCCTCGAGGATCCAGCTTACTTCTACCTCCAAGATGGTCAACACTAGAGGGATGATCGCAGGAGGACTCGAGTGGGTTCCTTACTTTCCGCTCCTTTTGTTAATTACTTTATACTTTGCCGTTTGGCACCGACATGTTAGTCGGATTGTCTTGTACTTACTTTTACATAATTGTAATTATGTCAGACTGCAGCTGATAATAATTGTGTACACTTTGTAACATCATCTGGCTATGTTTTGTAAAGCCAGATATCAAGAACATTTTGACTGAGTGTTTGGGATGCCATACTGCTTTATCTCACATGTTCTCTATTTCTGTTTCTAGTTTGAATGATTGAGACAATAGATGGGAAGTGACCATAGTGAGACTTTTATGTAGTATGCACCCCCTCGTCTTGTAGACAGCATTGATCGTATTATACGTTATTCATCTACCCGTAATACGTAGCTGGCTGAGTCATTCCCCTGCTCTCCAGTATTCTGGTTCTGGGGCGTGATAAGGTTTTAGTGGGGGCCCATGCAGGTCTGATTTCAGACTTGTGGGGTGTTTTATTTTATAGGATGTCTCAATCACACATGTGTTCCCCTTGATCTCATGATTCGTCAATTCTCAACTCTAGCTTGACATTCTAGTATCCTTTGACTTCATTGATCCTTCATGTCCGGTCGTTTGATTGTTCCCTTGCCCCTTTTCTTAGGGGCACCTCGTCCGCACCTATCAGAGCTGGACAGCAACAACATGGACAGCAACATGGACAACCTGACCATGTTGGTCAGCAACAAGAGCCGGTACTAACTCGAGAGGCTACCCAAGAAGAGGTGATAGTAGAACCAGCAGTTGGACCGCAGTATCCGGAGGTTCCAACACCACCAACAGTTCCACCTACCCCTGTGGAGATGGACACACCGGCTCTTCTGGAGATCATGAGAGGGATGATGGCTACTCAGCAGCACCAGATGTTAGCCCAGCAGCGCATGCACGCTCAGTTGCAAGAGCAGAACGTACTACTCAACCAAGGGTTACAAACAGCTTTGGAAAGAGAGGCAAGACCGGATTCTGGAGCATCAACCAGATTTTACAAGTTCAACCCCCCCCGTTTCGAGGGCACGGAGGATGCTATTTCTGCAGATACATGGCTTAAAGATATTGAGGCTATTTTGACGGCGGCTAAGGTACCGGCAGAAGAACGTGTGGATCAGGTGAAGTTGTTACTTCAGGATCTCGTACGTAATTGGTGGGAATCAGAGGAGGTAGGCATCAGACGTCCTGTGGCTTGGGATGATTTTACAGCAAGATTCAAGACAAAGTACTATGGAGTTGTGGCGCAGTTTGAGCTACAACAGAAGTTTATCAACCTCAAGCAGGCCGGCAAGACGGTAGATGTTTATGCAGCGAAGTTCTGCAGATTGAGTAGGTTTGCCCCAGAGATGGTAGCGACGGAGCGCCAGAGGGCGATGAGGTTCCAGCAAGGGTTTCATCTTGAGCTCTTGCAATTGATAGAGGGGCACAATTACCAGACTTTTGATGAGATATTGACGGCAACCCGAAGGCATGAGATCACCATTCAGAGGATCACGGCAAGGACTGGAGGTCAGAAGAGATCTCACAGTCAGATTGAAGGAGGAGGGGAAGCAGCGCCCCGAACAACAGCACCATCCCTTGGCATTCGCATTCACGATGTGGCAATACGAGGGCCAGCACCACCACCCAGGCAGCAGCAGCAACAGAAGAAGAACCAGCAACCCCCAGCGGACTGTACTTATTGTGGGAAGGTGGGGCACACTAGAGATGTATGTCGGGCATTGAACGGACTGTGTTTGATATGTAGAAATCCAGATCATCGGGTTACCACATATCCCATGAATTCGAGGTCAGAAGGACCAGTACAACAGTTTCCTGCTCTGCCAGCACCAGGGGCAGGACAGTATCGAGGACCAGCGGTAGCAGTGAGACCATTGGCCCAGCGTCCATTAATACCGCAGGCTCAGATGTTTCGGCAGCAGGGACCGCCGATACAGCAACACCAACATAGACCACCCCAGTATCATCAAGGCAGGGGCCAGCAACAGCACCAGACTAGGCCATAACATGGGAACCAGCAAGGAGGTCGAGGGCAGGCATTCACACTGTCCTTGGAGGAGGCATTAGCATCGGGAGATGTTGTGGCAGGTAACATTCTCGTCGCCTCATATCCCGCAGTAGCATTGTTTGATTCGGGAGCATCACACTCATTTATATCTGCACAATTTACGACACGGCTAAGAATAGAGTTCAAGGCATTGCCAGGGAGGTTGAATATACTCACTGGCAATAGACTCATAGGAGTTAGTAGAGTTATTCTAGCGTGTAGTGTTGTAGTTTGCGGGCATTCCTTACCCGCCCAGTTGATAGAATTTCTTGTTAGAAATTTTGACGTTATCTTAGGCATGGACTGGCTGAAAGACAGTCATGCGACAATAGATTGTCGTAGTGGGAGTGAATCTTTTGATATTCCAGGCATGAAGAAATTCACCTTAGTCAGATCAGAGGCAACTCAGCAAGGGCAGGGAGTAATAACAGCAATGGAAGAAGTTCTAGTTCCGAAGGTAGTTGAAGAATTTTTAGACGTGTTTCCCAAAGAACTTCTAAGACTACCACCGGTTAGAGATATTGAGTTCAGCATAGAATTGGCACCTGGAACTAAACCAATATCAGATCGGTTTTACAGAATGGCGGATTCGGAACAGGCCAAGGTATATCAGTACATAGAGGAACTGAAGGAGAAGAAGTTTATCCAAGCTAGCATATCACCATGGGCAGCACCAGTGGTACTTGTAGGGAAGAAGGATGGATCATCCAGATTATGCATCGATTACAGGAAGCTTAACGCGGCAACAGTAAAGAATAAGTACCCACTACCCAGGATCGACGACTTGTTTGACCAGTTGAGCACAGCTAGAGTTTTCTCTAAGATAGATCTTCGCTCAGGGTACCATCAAGTGAGGGTTCGAAAGGAAGACATTCCCAAGACAGCATTCAGGTCGAAGTATGGACATTATGAATTCTTTGTAATGCCGTTTGGTTTGACCAATGCTCCAGCTATATTCATGGATTTGATGAACCGCATCTTTATGCCATATTTAGATCAGTTTGTCGTAGTATTTCTTGACGACTTTCTTGTATACTCTGCTAGTGAAGAGGAGCATGAAGACCACCTCAGGAAAGTGTTACAGGTTCTGAGAGAGAACCAGTTGTATGCCAAGCTCAGCAAGTGTGAGTTCTGGACGAATCATATTTCATTTTTGGGTCACATCATATCAGGAGCCGGAGTAGCAGTAGATCCCAAGAAGGTAGAAGCAGTAGAGAGTTGGCCAGTACCCAAGACCGTAGCTGATGTACGGAGTTTCTTGGGATTGGCAGGATATTACAGAAGGTTTGTGTCAAATTTTGCAAGACTTTCAGCACCCATGACCCGCTTGACACGGAAAGATGTACCATTTGTCTGGTCGGCAGAATACCAGTCATCGTTTGAGAATTTGAAGCAGAAGTTGATATCAGCACCTATTCTTACATTGCCAGTTGGACCCGGAGGTTTTACCGTATATTGTGATGCGTCAGGTAAAGGACTTGGATGTGTCCTTATGCAACATGGGAAGATGATAGCGTATGCATCTAGGCAATTTCGAGACCACGAAAAAAATTATCCAACTCATGATTTGGAGTTGGTGGCAGTAGTATTTGCTTTGAAGCTATAGAGGTATTACTTATATGGTGACCGAGTGGATATGTACACAGACCACAAAAGTCTGTAGTACATCTTTACTCAGAAGGAGCTGAACATAAGGCACAGAAGATGGTTAGAGCTGATTAAGGATTATGACGTGGAGCTTCAGTATCATCCAGGCAAGGCTAATGTGGTAGCAGACGCTCTCAGCAGAAGAGGCGGCACATTTATGTTGACAACACAGAAGATTCATAAGCTTAGGGTAGAGTGTGAGTCAGGGCTCAGAAAAGAGATGTAAATCCACGAAGATGGTACGCTTAGGTTTGGATCACGTCTATGTGTACCTAGTGGAGATATCAGACAGGAAGTAATGACAGAAGCTCACAGTTCTCAGTATTCTATACATCCTGGAGGGACCAAGATGTACCAAGATATCAAACAACACTTCTGGTGGAATGGGATGAAGAGGGAGATAGCTAGGTTTGTTTTCCGTTGCCTGATATGTCAGCAAGTAAAGGCAGAACAGCAGAGGCCAGCTGGATTATTACAACCGCTTCTTATCCCGGAATGGAAGTGGGAACACATCACAATAGACTTTGTGACCGGTTTACCGAGATCACCAATTGGTAAAGATGCTATTTAGGTGATAGTAGATCGGCTTACAAAGGTAGCACACTTTCTTCCTTTCAGAGTAGGGCAATCTACAGAAAAGCTGGCAGAGTTGTATATGCAACAGATAGTCAGGCAGCATGGAGTCCCTGTCAGTATTGTGTCAGACAGAGATACCCGTTTCACGTCACATTTCTGGAAGAGCTTATATCGTAGTTTGGGCATCAAGTTAAAATTTAGCACGGCTTACCATCCACAGACGGACGAGCAATCAGAAAGGACAATTCAGACTTTGGAAGATATGTTGCGAGCTTGCACCCTAGATTTTGGAGGATCTTGGGAAAGCCACCTGCACTTAGTCGAATTTTCATATAATAACAGTTATCAAGCCAGTATCCAGATGGCGCCATTTGAAGCTCTATATGGTAAGAAGTGTAGGTCGCCACTAACATGGGATGATATCGGGGACAGAAAGATGTTAGGCCCGGAAATGATTGTTCAGACGGTTGAAGTGATTAAGGGAATTAGAGAGCGACTTCGAGTTGCGCAGGATCGGCATCGTCATTGGGCGGACCAGCATCGTAGGCCGCTAGAGTTTTCTATTGGAGACCACGTGTTCTTACGGATCTCACCTACCCGTGGAGTCATTAGATTTGGCGTTCGCGGGAAGTTGAGTCCGAGATACGTAGGACCATTCGTTATCCTTGATAGGGTAGGCGATGTTGCTTATCGTTTGTCCCTTCCGCCTTCATTACGAGAGGTACATGACGTGTTTCATATATCTCAGCTGCGAAGGTATGTATCGAACCCAAGCCATATCCTTGATCATTCTGAGTTGGTTGTTGGTACCAACTTGTCTTACGAGGAACAGCCTGTGTCCATCTTGGACTGAAGAGAGAAGATACTCAAGAACCGAACAATTAACCTTGTCCGGGTTGCTTGGGGTCATCACTCTTTGGGAGAATCAACGTGGGAACGTGAGGATGATATCCGATCACGGTATCCACATCTGTTTGACTCACGAGGTATATCTCTTTCTGCATACCTTGATTGTATTAGCTCCTCATGCTTGTCACCCTATGGATAGAACTACATGATATCGTAGATTGTTAATATAGATATGTTATCTGCTAGTTAACATTAAAGAATGATTGCTTGCTCAAAGTTTCTTGTACCAAGATTTGCTTAGTTTTGATATTCCTATCCTGCTTGGATTTGAAATTCCGAGGACAGAATTTTTCTAAGGAGGGTAGAGATGTCACTTCCTATTCCTAAAATACATATTTTAAATGCACGTACTGCTTAAATGTATTTATTTAATATTTATCATGTATTGTTCTGTATTTTAATACCTTTAATTCACGCAAATTAAAATTTCCTGTAATTAATTTTCTGTATTTTACTTCCTGCTTTTATTCTCTGCTTTAGCTTACTTTAGGTTTGGCCTAGGTTGGTTTATTTTTGGGTTATGGTGGTTCATCATGAACCGAACCCACCTACCACCACCCCTTCCAATTAAAGCCCCCAAACTCTTTCTCTCTCTTCATTACTCTCCTTCACCATTACTCTTCTTCTTTCTCATTACTCTCTCCACCTACCAAACCCATAGGCAAGTACATCTTGCTTCTTTATGAGGACCCATTTTTATGGTTCCATTCTATTTCCCTTGTAATTCTAAGAGAGTTTAGAACTTGGCATTTTTCGTTTTGAAGTTTTATTTTTAGTAGATCTAGAAATTAGTTATTTTTGGATTTTGGTGGTTTTGATCTATCAAACTTCTTTGTTTTCAAGTTTTGATGGTTCCATGTTGTAGAGAATTTTATTCTACCCAAATTTGACCTTTGCAAAGTTGGATTTGGACTTGTTTTGACCAAGTTATGGACTTTTGAAGCCTTGGGTGCAACCATGGAGTTCTTGCTGTTTTGGAGAAGACAGTGAGCAGTGTACGCGAGCTTTTTAGCTAGCGCCACTGAGCAGCGTGCGCTCTTTAGCGCAGCGCAGTCTGACCCATACGCTGTCTTTTGGCAACATATGTCTTGCATACGCTACCTTGATGAGGAGTCGTATGGACTTGCATACGCTGTCTTGAAGAGAAAGCGTATGGAGTACATACGTTGGCTTGGATATTAAGGAGTCGTATAGAGTTCATACGTTGCCTTTTGGAAGCATATGACTTGCGTACGCTGGCTTGGATAGTAAGGAGTCGTATGGAGTTCATACGCTACCTTTTGGAAGCGTATGACTTGCGTACGCTGGCTTGGATAGTAAGGAGTCGTATGGAGTTCATACGCTGCCTTTTGGAGGCGTATGACTTGCGTACGCTGGCTTGGATAGTAAGGAGTCGTATGGAGTTCATACGCTGCCTTTTGGAAGCGTATGACTTGCATACGCTGGCTTGGATAGTAAGGAGTCGTATGGAGTTCATACGCTACCTTTTGGAAGCGTATGACTTGCGTACGCTGGCTTGGATAGTAAGGAGTTGTATGGAGTTCAAACGCTGCCTTTTGGAAGCGTATGATTTGCGTACGCTGGCTTGGATAGTGAGGAGTCGTATGGAGCCCATACGCTGCCTCTTTGACTTGAGCGTAGCTTGACCTGAGCGTAGCCTGACCTGAGCGTACGCTGACTTGAGCGTAGCTTGACTTGATAAAATCATGATATGTTAATATTTCTGTTAAATATAGATTGTTACGAGGGATGTACCATGTGTCGTGAATTGAGTTATAGATACCCCGATTGACTGGAATTAAACCCTGAGAGTTGTAGACTCGACCCCACTGAATACTAGTTGACTTCCATGCCTTGTCACCATTGATAATGGTTGTGACCTTGATTAATAATTGATCATGCGTTCCTAGTTGGAACTAAGAGACTGGCTAGTCGTCCTTGAATTGAATGAATGAGACACGTTCATATTAATTATGAACTATTGAAATCGACTGGCTAATCCCGAATATTGGCATACAGGCACATGCAGGCTTCAATTCATTTATTATTTAACTATCTTACCAAAGAAGCATGTGTACTTTATGGTCAAGGCATGATTACTCCGTGGTTAGTTTTGATTGTTGTATTAAGCTATGTAAGACCTACAACCTGACCGTACTGGTATCATTGTAGAGTTGCGCATATCGTACCCCGTACGAAAGTACTCATTCTGAATGACCATGATCCACGGCATGGTACTTCACTCAACATAGAGACTATTAAGTTAAATAAAATAATGATTGCATGGAGAGAATAGATTCTCGAGTTCTTACATGGCAGCCCTCTTGGGACTAGTAGTGCCCGACAGGCCGGTTGGTCCCCACAGATGCTACAAATCTGCCACACGGGCAGGGAGCGGTATATGGTTATATTATCTATTGAATATTGTATATTAATGACGGGCGTCCCGCTGGGACTCGTCTAATTCATGAATGCCGCTATTGATTGACTGGGTAAACTAGCCTTGCTTGTGCATAGTAAGAACTGAGAAATCCCTTATTGCATAAAACCAAGGTAACTTGGGACTCACAATAGCAAGCCGTAGTAGTTGCCTGGCCGTTTAAATTGATTTATTTGTGTACTGTACCTACTCTGTTACTTAACTAAGATGATCAGAATGTCAGGACATGACGGGCCAACTTCTGTCCTTGTTTGGTTGGGAGGTTGGTTCGAAGTGTCGTGATGTTGTGTGAGTCCTAGTAGATAGCAGAGATCTATTATCATATTCTCTTATTACTGGCTTCATTCCTCATATCGTGCTCCCTTACGGTACTTGCTATTAGACGTCTAGCCTCTCTGGTTTTGCATGGCCAGATTTAGAGCCGGTCCCCGAGGATCCAGCTTACTTCTACCTCCAAGATGGTCAACACTAGAGGGATGATCGCAGGAGGACTCGAGTGGGTTCCTTACTTCCCGCTCGTTTTGTTAATTACTTTACACTTTGCCGTTTGGCACCGACATGTTAGTCGGATTGTCTTGTACTTACTTTTACATAATTGTAATTAAGTCAGACTGCAGCTGATAACAATTGTGTACACTTTGCTACATCATCTGGCTATATTTTGTAAAGCCAGATATTAAGAATATTTTGACTGAGCGTTTGGGACGACTTACTGCTTTATCTCACATGTTCTCTATTTCTGTTTCTTGTTTGAATGATTGAGACAATAGATGGAAAGTGACCATAGTGAGACTTTTATGTAGTATGCACCCCCTCGTGTTGTAGACAGCATTGATCGTATTATACGGTATTCATCTACCCGTAATACGTAGCTGGCTGAGTCATTCCCCCGCTCTCCAGTATTCTGGTTCTGGGGCGTGATAAGGTTTTAGTGGGGGCCCATGCAGGTCTGATTTCAGACTTGTGGGGTGTTTTGATTTATAGGATGTCTCAATCACACATGTGTTCCCCTTGATCTCATGATTCGTCAATTCTCAACTCTAGCTTGACATTCCAGTATCCTTTGACTTCATTGATCCTTCATGTCCGGTCGTTTGATTGTTCTCTTGTCCCTTTTCTTAGGGGCACCTCGTCCGCACCTGTCAGAGCTGGACAGCAACAACATGGACAGCAACATGGACAACCTGACCATGTTGGTCAGCAACAAGAGCCGGTACTAACTCGAGAGGCTATCCAAGAAGAGGTGATAGTAGAACCAGCAGTTGGACCGCAGTATCCGGAGGTTCCAACGCCACCAACTGTTCCACCTACCCCTGCAGAGATGGACACACCGGCTCTTCTAGAGATCATGAGAGGGATGATGGCTACTCAGCAGCACCAGATGTTAGCCCAGCAGCACATGCACGCTCATTTGCAAGAGCAGAACGTACTACTCAACCAAGGGTTGCAGACAGCTTTGGAAAAAGGGGCAAGGCCGGATTCTGGAGCATCAACCAGATTTTGCAAGTTCAACCCCCGCCGTTTCGAGGGCACGGAGGATGCTATTTCAGCAGATGCATGGCTTAAGGATATTGAGGCTATTTTGACGACGGCTAAGGTACCGGCAGAAGAACGTGTGGATCAGGTAAAGTTGTTACTTCAGGATCTCGCACGTGATTGGTGGGAATCAGAGGAGGTAGGCATCAGACGTTCTATGGCTTGGGACGATTTTACAGCAAGATTCAAGACAAAGTACTATGGAGTTGTGGCGCAGTTAGAGCTACAACAGAAGTTTATCAACCTCAAGCAGGCCGGCAAGACGGTAGATGCTTATGCAGCAGAGTTCTGCAGATTGAGTAGGTTTGCCCCGGAGATGGTAGCAACGGAGCGCCAGAGGGCGATGAGGTTCCAGCAAGGGTTTCATCTTGAGCTTTTGCAATTGATAGAGGGGCACAATTACCAGACTTTTGATGATATTGACGGCAACCCGAAGGTATGAGATCACCATTCAGAGGATCACGGCAAGGACTGGAGGTCAGAAGAGATCTCACAGTCAGATTGAAGGAGAAGGGGGAGCAGCGCCCCGAACAACAGCACCATCCCTTGGCATTCATATTCACGATGTGGCAATGCGAGGGCCAGCACCACCACCCAGGCAGCAGCAGCAACAGAAGAAGAACCAGCAACCCCCAGCGGGCTGTACTTATTGTAGAAAGATGGAGCACACTAGAGATGTGTGTCGGGCATTGAACGGACTGTGTTTGATATGTGGAAATCCAGATCATCGGGTTACCACATGTCCCATGAATTCGAGGTCAGGAGGACCAGTGCAACAGTTTCCTGCTCTGCCAACACCAGGGGCAGGGCAGTATCGAGGACCAGCTGTAGCAGTGAGACCATTGGCCCAGCGTCCATTATTGCCGCAGGCTCAGATGTTTAGGCAGCAGGGACCGCCGATACAGCAACACCAGTATAGACCACCCCAGCATCATCAAGGCAGGGGCCAGCAGCAGCACCAGGCTAGGCCACAGCATGGGAACCAGCAAGGAGGTCGAAGGCAGGCATTCATACTGTCCTTGGAGGAGGCATTAGCTTCGGGAGATGTTGTGGCAGGTAATATTCTCGTCGCCTCATATCCCGCAGTAGCATTGTTTGATTCGGGAGCATCACACTCATTTATATCTGTACAATTTGCGATACGGCAAGGAATGGAGTTCAAGGCATTGCCAGAGAGGTTGAATATACTCACTGGCAATGGACTCGTAGGAGTTAGTAGAGTTATTCTAGCGTGTAGTGTTGTAGTTTGCGGGCATTCCTTACCCGCCCAGTTGATAGAATTTCCTGTTGGAAATTTCGACGTTATCTTAGGCATGGACTGGCTAAAAGACAGTCATGCGACAATAGATTGTCGTAGTGGGAGTGTATCTTTTGATATTCCAGGCATGAAGAAATTCACCTTAGTCAGATCAGAGGCAACTCAGCAAGGGCAGGGAGTAATAACAGCAATGGAAGAAGTTCTAGTTCCGAAGGTAGTTGAAGAATTTTTAGACGTGTTTCCCGAAGAACTTCCAAGTCTACCACCGGTTAGAGATATTGAGTTCAGCATAGAATTGGCACCTGGAACTAAACCAATATCAGATCGGGTTTACAGAATGGCGGATTCGGAGCAGGCCAAGGTATATCAGCACATAGAGGAACTGAAGGAGAAGAAGTTTATCCAAGCTAGCATATTACCATGGGCAGCACCAGTGGTACTTGTGGGAAAGAAGGATGGATCATCCAGATTTTACATCGATTACAGGAAGCTTAACGCGGCAACAGTAAAGAATAAGTACCCACTACCCAGGATTGACGACTTGTTTGACCAGTTGAGCACAGCTAGAGTTTTCTCCAAGATAGATCTTCGCTCAGGGTACCATCAAGTGAGGGTTCGAAAGGAAGACATTCCCAAGACAGCATTCAGGTCGAAGTATGGACATTATGAATTCTTAGTAATGCCGTTTGGTTTGACCAATGCTCCAGCTATATTCATGGATTTGATGAACCGCATCTTTATGCCATATTTAGATCAGTTTGTCGTAGTATTTCTCGACGACATTCTTGTATACTCTGCTAGTGAAGAGGAGCATGAAGACCACCTCAGGAAAGTGTTACAGGTTCTGAGAGAGAACCAGTTGTATGCCAAGCTCAGCAAGTGTGAGTTCTGGACGGATCATATTTCATTTTTGGGTCACATCATATCAGGAGCCGGAGTAGCAGTAGATCCCAAGAAGGTAGAAGCAGTAGAGAGTTGGCCAGTACCCAAGACCGTAGCTGATGTACGGAGTTTCTTGGGATTGGCAGGATATTACAGAAGGTTTGTGTCAGATTTTGTTAGACTTTCAGCACCCATGACCCGCTTGACACGGAAAGATGTACCATTTGTCTGGTTGGCAGAATGCCAGTCATCGTTTGAAAATTTGAAGCAGAAGTTGATATCAGCGCCTATTCTTACATTGCCAGTTGGACCCGGAGGTTTCACCGTATATTGCGATGCATCACGTAAAGGACTTGGATGTGTCCTTATGCAACATGGAAAGATGATAGCGTATGCATCTAGGCAACTTCGAGACCACGAGAAAAATTATCCAACTCATGATTTGGAGTTGGCGGCAGTAGTATTTGCTTTGAAGCTACGGAGGTATTACTTATATGGTGACCGAGTGGACATGTACACAGACCACAAAAGTCTGAAGTACATCTTTACTCAGAAGGAGCTGAACATGAGGCAGAGAAGATGGTTAGAGCTGATTAAGGATTATGACGTGGAGCTTCAGTATCATCCAGGCAAGGCTAATGTGGTAGCAGACGCTCTCAGCAGAAGAGGCGGCGCATTTATGTTGACAACACAGAAGCACATCTTAGAAGACCTTCAGGAGATGGGCATCGAAGTTATACTTCCTAGTGATGTAGGGGTTCTAACGAGTCTACAAGTACAATCCGACTTGGTAGGCAGGATCAAGGCAGCTCAGGCATAGGACCCAAGGATTCAGAAGCTTAGGGCAGAATGTGAGTCAGGGCTCAGAAAAGAGATACAAATCCACGAAGATGGTACGCTTAGGTTTGGATCACGTCTATATGTACCTAGTGGAGATATCAGACATGAAGTAATGACAGAAGCTCACAGTTTTCAGTATTCTATACATCCTGGAGGGACCAAAATGTACCAAGATATCAAGCAACACTTCTGGTGGAATGGAATGAAGAGGGAGATAGCTAGGTTTGTTTTCCGTTGCTTGACATGTCAGCAAGTAAAGGCAGAACAGCAGAGGCCAGCTGGATTATTACAACCGCTTCCTATCCCGGAATAGAAGTGGGAACACATCATAATGGACTTTGTGACCGGATTACCGAGATCACCAAGTGGTAAAGATGCTATTTGGGTGATAGTAGATCGGCTTACAAAGGTAGCATACTTTCTTCCTTTTAGAGTAGGGCAATCTACAGAAAAGTTGGCAGAGTTGTATATACAACAGATAGTCAGGCAGCATGGAGTCCCTGTCAGTATTATGTCATACAGAGATATCTGTTTTATGTCACATTTCTGGAAGAGCTTACATCGTAGTTTGGATACCAAGTTAAAATTTAGCACGGCTTACCATCCACAGACGGACGGGCAATCAGAAAGGACAATTCAGACTTTGGAAGATATGTTGCGAGCTTGCACCCTAGATTTTGGAGGATCTTGGGAAAGCCACCTACACTTAGTTGAATTTTTATATAATAACAGTTACCAAGCCAGTATCCAGATGGCGCCATTTTAAGCTCTATATGGTAAGTGTAGGTCGCCACTAGCATGGGATGATATCGGGGACAGAAAGATGTTAGGCCCGGAAATGATTGTTCAGACAGTTAAAGTGATTAAGGGAATTAGAGAGCAACTTCGAGTTGCGCAGGATCGGCATCGTCATTGGGCGGACCAGCATCGTAGGCCGCTAGAGTTTTCTATTGGAGACCACGTGTTCTTGCGGATCTCACCTACCCGTGGGGTCATTAGATTTGGCGTTCGCGGAAAGTTGAGTCCGAGATACGTAGGACCATTCGTTATCCTTGATAGGGTAGGCGATGTTGCTTATCGTTTGTCCCTTCCGCCTTCGTTACGAGAGGTACATGACGTGTTTCATGTATCTCAGCTGCGAAGGTATGTATCGGACCAAAGCCATATCCTTGATCATTCTGAGTTGGTTGTTGGTACCAACTTTTCTTACGAGGAGCAGCCTGTGTCCATCTTGGACGAAGAGAGAAGATACTCAAGAACCGAACAATTAACCTTGTCCGGGTTGCTTGGGGTCATCACTCTTTGGAAGAGTCAACGTGGGAACGTGAGGATGATATCCGATCACGGTATCCACATCTGTTTGACTCACGAGGTATATCTCTTTCTGCATACCTTGATTGTGTTAGCTCCTCATGCTTGTCACCCTATGGATAGAACTACGTGATATCGTAGATTGTTAATATAGATATGTTATCTGCTAGTTAACATTGAAGAATGATTGCTTGCTCAAAGTTTCTTGTACCAAGATTTGCTTAGTTTTGATATTCCTATCCTGCTTGGATTTGAAATTCCGAGGACGAAATTTTTCTAAGAAGGGTAGAGATGTCACTTCCCATTCCCAAAATACGTATTTTAAATGCACGTACTACTTAAATGTATTTATTTAATATTTATCATGTATTGTTCTATATTTTAATACCTTTAATTCACGCAAATTAAAATTTTCTACAATTAATTTTTTGTATTTTACTTTCTGCTTTTATTCTCTGCTTTAGCTTACTTTAGGTTTGGCCTAGTTTGGTTTATTTTTGGGTTATGGTGGTTCATCATGAACCGAACCCACCTACCACCAACCCTTCCATTTAAAGCCCCCAAACTCTTTCTCTCTCTTCATTACTCTCCTTCACCATTACTCTTCTTCTTTCTCATTACTCTCTCCACCAACCAAACCCATAGGCAAGTACATCTTGCTTCTTCATGAGGGCCCATTTTTATGGTTCCATTCTCTTCCCCTTGTGATTCTAAGAGAGTTTAGAACTTGGCATTTTTCGTTTTGAAGTTTTATTTTTAGTAGATCTAGAAATTAGTTATTTTTGGATTTTGGTGGTTTTGATCTATCAAACTTCTTTGTTTTCAAGTTTTGATGGTTCCATGTTGTAGAGAATTTTATTCTACCCAAATTTGACCTTTGTAAAGTTGGATTTGGACTTGTTTTGACCAAGTTTTAGACTTTTGAAGCCTTGGGTGCAACCATGGAGTTCTTACTGTTTTGGAGAAGATAGTGAGCATTGTACGCGAGCTTTTTAGCTAGCGCCACGGAGCTGCGCGCGCTCTTTAGCGCAACACAGTCTGACCCATACGCTGCCTTTTGGCGGCGTATGTCTTGCATACGCTACCTTGATGAGGAGTCATATGGACTTGCATACGCTGTCTTGAAGAGAAAGTGTATGGAGTACATACGCTGGCTTGGATAGTAAGGAGTCGTATGGAGTTCATACGCTGCCTTTTGGAAGCGTATGACTTGCGTACGCTGGCTTGGATAGTAAGGAGTTGTATGGAGTTCATACGCTACCTTTTGTAAGTTTATGACTTGCGTACGCTGGCTTGGATAGTAAGGAGTCGTATGGAGTTCATACGCTGCCTTTTGGAAGCGTATGACTTGCGTACGCTGGCTTGGATAGTAAGGAGTCGTATGGAGTTCATACGCTGCCTTTTGGAAGCGTATGACTTGCGTACGCTGGCTTGGATAGTAAGGAGTCGTATGGAGTTCATACGCTGCCTTTTGGAAGCGTATGACTTGCGTACGCTGGCTTGGATAGTAAGGAGTCGTATGGAGTTCATACGCTGCCTTTTGGAAGCGTATGACTTGCGTACGCTGGCTTGGATAGTGAGGAGTCGTATGGAGCCCATACGCTGCCTCTTTGACTTGAGCGTAGCTTGACCTGAGCGTACGCTGACTTGAGCGTAGCCTGACCTGAGCGTACGCTGACTTGAGCGTAGCTTGACTTGAGCGTAGCTTGACTTGAGCGTAGCTTGACTTGACCCTACTCACATGTTCTCCATTTCTGTTTCTTGTTTGAATGATTGAGACAATAGATGGGAAGTGACCATAGTGAGACTTTTATGTAGTATGCACCCCCTCGTCTTGTAGATAGCATTGATCGTATTATACGGTATTCATCTACCCGTAATACGTAGCTGGCTGAGTCATTCCCCCGCTCTCCAGTATTCTGGTTCTGGGGCGTGACAAGAGCCCTGCACAAGATCCTTCCAACTGATGACACCCTCTGCACTATCGGCTTCAGCCTTGCGTCCGTATGTACATGCTGCACCGACCACAACTCAGAATCGGTAGACCACATCTTTTTTCAGGAAGATCTCCCGGCCATGGTTTGGAGTTCTCTCTTCCAATGCTGCAGGATGGATATAGGGGGCGGGTGCTACGAAGACCTAATCCCGGCATGGAGCTCCGGGTCCCTTGGCCATCTGATCGTTGTAGCTGCTGCAACGTGGGTTATTTAGAAGAACCGCAACAAGGCGAGATATGAAGGCCATCAGTACTCCGCCGATCAACTGATTAGGGAGACCATCAGGCAGTGCAGCAAGCGAAGTGTCCACTGCAATCACGGCCAGACGGATTTCTGGAACTCCTTTCTATCTTGGGTCTAGTCGTTTTTTGTCACGTCCTGTACCCAATGTAGGGGCACGAGAAGTGGTTAAGTCCAGCCTATGCCACAGTGTCGGCAGTAGAACGCTATCCTAGGTCACATACATCTAACAGTTATAAGGTACCTGTACAGTATATACACTCCGAATGGAGGTGACATAATAAAGTACAACTCAATCACAACTAAGGAAGAAAGTACGATAAGATAGAATAGATGATAACTCAGAATCCACAGATGATAATACATATAAGAGAGTGCTAAAAGTCTAAGATAAACAACTCCACAATCCAGAATACAATCTCCAAATATATACAAGTGTATCCAGCAAGACATGAAGATAAATAGAACTAGCTTAGCTAACTAGCCTAGTCTACTGGGTAGTGTCGTCTGCAAGTGCTGGGTCCTCCTGATGGTCCAACTCACATGTATCGTCTTGGCCTGCTCCGTAATAAGTGGGACACAGCTCCTCAAAATCATCTATAATATTTTAACAGGTCTAATCAAGACTGGAGCAAGCACAGTACATCTCACGCAGTTCATATCATGACAGGAATATAATACAGGCAAAAGAGTAAGATACATGAAATATCTACTATAAGTAAAGAGCTACAGTGAACTAGTGATTTAGAGTACAAGCTAGGCATGTGAACGACTTGATAATAAACATGAGAGGTTGTACATGGCTACACTACTTTGGAAATTGTCCACATGACTATTTATACTCCCCGTACCCCAATCAATAGACAAGGATCCGTTCAAGTTATGTTATTGTACATGATTTCATATGGGGGCCCATTAATGGGTGCACATGAATATAAATATGGGGGCTCCGTGAACATGAGAGTACATGAATCAGGAGAGTGCACATGAATGATGAAAGCACATGAATACATGATGAAAGTGAAACGTACATGACATGATGTATCTGATGCTCCCGAGGGGGATAACATCTTATGAAAAGATCCATATAGTACTAATCCGTGTTTCCATCGTGTCAGCATCAAGTAAAATAATCTAGAGCAAGAAAATAGTCCTAGCAAGTATAAAATGGTCAGAGAATGTACTCGCCTGATATCCTGAGTGTCTGAATGAAATACTGCCTGAGGAGTGGTCAGGAGCCAGTACAAGTCACAACATATCCAAATTGGTAAAATGAGCTACTATGATGCATTCTACATGATATTGGGTCAATTCTAGACTAAAGTCAACCCTGGTCAACTTCACTCAACTAACTAGTCAATGCTAGGTCAACCTAGACCCAATCAAGTCTCACTAGGCCTAACCAGTCTATCCTAGCAAGCACACATCATCCTCAAGTCACACAAGTCTAATATAACCCAACTCATGTATATATCACCATATGCCATAGGCTATACTACCTAGGCTATAAGCCATCACAATGATATAGGCAATACACATACATGTTCTACCATATAACTATTTACATACTATTTATATAGACAATGCAATATCTATATTACATTACAATATCACATTATATATATATATATATATATATATATATATATATATATATTTTATATATATATATATATATATATATATATATATATATATATATATATATATATATATATATATATACATAGAGAGGGATAGAGGGAACAAGGCATTGTGTGTGTGTCTCATATGAACTAAATCAAAACAGTGCGTGTAGAAGTGTGCGTGTGAACATGGGTTAAGTTATCAGATTGTGTGTAAGTGACGTGGTGTGTGTGTAATAGTTAGTTCTTGTGTGGATAGGGTTATATGTGTGACATTGTGTTGAGAGTGTCATGTGACAGTTTCAAAAGTATGTATTAGTCCCATGTAATCTCAAAAGCCAAACGCAAGGTTTGAAGACTTAAACACTACCACCACCATGAATCCTAATGTAACTAAACTCAGCTGAGCATATAGGTAATAACATTAGAATTTTCCAAACCATTTCAGATTTCATAGGGTGTACATTGTGTCTTAGGTTTAGGTTTATTCCTAGGTTCCAGTTTTACAAAACAGTGTGCTTGAGTGAAAACTGATACCAATCTCGAGAAGACATGTGACAGTGCGTTTGCAAACCCAGGTCTTAACAGTGTGTACATGGGAACAATCAGTGTGTATAGCTGTGAACATCAATCTCAGATTTATGCAATGCAACCAAAGTCTCAGTTCACAAACAAGGTGTATTACAAGTATCAGTTAATTGAGATCCCAAACCCAAAATGCAAATTCGAAACTCATTTCCTATGCTAAACACAAACCCTAACATGTTAGCTAATTACAGATGTGATTACAACACAAATTAAATCATGCAATAGCTTAATAAATCAAACTTCCAGAAAATAAGTGATAGTTTGCTCGTATTAGAGAAATATGGACTTTCCCCATTTCGAATTGAAAATCACAACTAATAAGTCAAATTAATGGTTGATAATCATTGGTACACATGTATACGTGTCACAGGAAGTGTTTGTGTCAACCAAGTGGACACAAACGTGTCCAAACAACCACACATTACACAGACACAAAACTGTGTACAGGCAGTATCGTGCACGCGTGCACATCATTCGTGGACACGACATAACACGAATTAGGACACGTGCCCGTGGCTATAGGTTCGCCTAGGATAGGGCTCGGGTTAGGTCACCCTGAAATGTGTCCAATAAATGTCTAGGTGGGACACGAATACCGTGTCAGAGCCACTTGGGGCCGACTGTGCATGAAAGTGAAAATCCGTGCTGGCAAGATTTCTTCCTAACCATTCGATAAGATCCTATGAAACTTTAGGGGCTTGGTGTCAGTCACCTAGGAAAGGTTCACACCAATTTTGGTATCCATAAGTGTCGTGTCCGTGGAGAACTAGGACACGGGCAGCAGGGCACTTAGTCGAGCCCCGTGCAGCGTGTCCAACACCAAAACCGACACAAAAATGACACAAAAATTCTTTCAGTCTTCTCAAATATTAACATACACATATAGATCTAGGCATTTAATCAAACACATACCTGTACACTATGACACATGTCCGATACGGACACCAAATGGACACGAAATTAACCCAAACTCTAGGGACAGCTAGGGGACACCTAGATCTAGCCTAAATGAAAGGAAATCAGGAAAAAAATATGTTTTGAGTGGTTTACCTATTGAGTGTCAAACTCAAAAAAAGCCTCAAATGGAAGGAATCCAAAAAGCAACTTCCAAGCTCCAAATTGCACAAAAACTGAGATAAATCTCCACAAACAGTAAATAAACAGTAATTAGATCCTAATGCAAAAGACTTGAGTCAAAAAGAATTTGAAATGAATTTATTAGGAATTTAGGAAAGTGGGGATTTACCTTTCTTTCTAAAAACTAGGTTAAGCACAAAAGAGGCAAGAACAAGTGGAAGAGAATACTTATAGGGAAGGGGGAAGCCCTAAGTGGCCGGCCATTAGGTGCTTAGTTAGGGTTTGGGCTTAAGTCATGGGCCTATGGCTTAATTACATAAGTCATGACATTAATTCTAAGTCATAAGTCATGCACTAAATCACTAGTCCTCCTATTCAAACCTTAATTTCTAAATGACTAACCTAAATTAACTTAAGTTAGACTAGGGTTTCACCATGCTAACCTAGTCACCATAGTTAGGGTCAATACCAAGGTTAGTTTACAAAGTCTCAACTAGTCAAGGTCAAAATCACAATCACCAATTAAATAAATTAAATAAATAAAACAAAAAAATTCACAAATGACCAAAATACCCTCAATCTAAAATGTGGTAGTGACAAATGTACCCTCCTTAAAAAAATTTCGTCCTCGAAATTAAAAGACAAAACTAACTGATGAGAAGGATAGACAATCATACCTCAAGGTTCAAAAAGATAAGGGTATCGCTCGCGCATCTCATCCTCTCGCTCCCAGGTAGACTCTCCTGGAGAATGATGCCTCCATGAGACACGAACCAAGGGTATCACCTGGTTTTTCAGTACCTTCTCTCGGCGATCCAGAATCTCTACTGGCTGGTCTGGATAACTGAGAGTAGGTCCCACCTCAATCTCTGAATGGTCAAGTACATGGCTAGGGTCAGCCACGTACCATCTCAACTGTGATACGTGGAATACTTTATGGACACCCACTAGTGCAGGTGGCAACTCTAGCCTGTGTGCCACGTCACCGATTCTCCCGCTGATCACGAAAGGTCCGATGAAGCGCGGGCTAAGCTTCCCACCTCCACTAAAACGTATGGTACCACGAGTCGGAGATATCCGCAAAAAAACCATGTCTCCGACCTAAACACAAACAAGGTCTCATGTTACTAAATAATCAAACATGATCAATAAATAAAACAAACAAACAACCTACTTCTAATCCTATCTCTAATCTGTACCTCAAACTCCAAGGGCCTCCGGTGGCTATCGGCCCAGTACCGATGTCTGTCCTACGCCATACGAAGTCTGTCCCTGATGAGCTTCACCTTCTCGGCTGTATCAATAACCATCTCTGGTCCCAGTAAAGCTCGCTCACCAACATCATCCCAAGATAAGGATGTATGACACCTACGCCAGTACAGAGCTTCGAAAGGTGACATCTCAATGCTGGCCTGATAACTGTTGTTGTAAGCAAACTCCACCAAATGTAGGTAATCCTTCCAGGAACCTCCAAAATCCAAGACGCACGTCCGTAGCATGTCCTCGAGCATCAGAATAGTCCTCTCTGACTGTCCGTCCATCTGGGGGGGTATGCAGTACTAAACTTGAGCTGAGTGCCCAAACTAGTCTGTAGACTCCTCCAGAAATGAGAAGTAAAGCGACTATCCCGATCTGAGATGATGCTGACCAAAACTCCGTGAATCATGACAATCTGCCGTATGTACATCTCTGTAAGTCTCTCTGTAGAGGTACCCACCTTGAATGGCAAAAAGTGGGCCGATTTGGTCAACCTGTCAACGATGACCCAAATTGCGTCTTTCCTTCCTGGTGTACGCGGCAATCCAGATACAAAATCTATAGTGATATGCTCCCACTTTTACTCTGGAATGGGCAATGGCTGCAATAATCCTCATGGCCTCTGCCTCTCTGCCTTGACCTGCTGACAGACCAAGCACCTGGCTACGAAGTGAGCTACCTCCCGCTTCATCCCGTACCACCAGACATGCTCCCTCAGATCCATGTACATTTTGTTGGCACTAGGATGTATAGAGTATTGAGATCTGTGGGCCTCCTGTATGACCTGCTTCCTGAGCTCTCCATCGGGCACACATAACCTAGAACCGTGCCTCAAGGCACCATCCTCTGCAAGAGAAAACTCGCCATCCACTAGCCCTACTCGAACCTGCTCTCGGATACATCGCAGAGCAACATCCTTGAACTGTGTCGACTTGATCTTCTCCACCAAGTCTGACTGAATCTGAAGGCCCCACGTCTGCATCTGAACTCCGGGCACAATCACCTCAATCCCCAGGCTCTCCAAATCAGCAAGCAAGTGATGGTCCATAGTCAAACACATGGCTGTCGGATACCTACTCAAGGCATCGGCAACCACGTTGGCGTTCCCTGGGTGATGCTGAAGTGAGATATCGAAGTCCTTTATCAGCTCTAACCACCTGTGCTGCCTCATGTTGAGCTACTTCGGTGTAAATACATACTTTAAGATCTTATGATCTGTGAAGATCTCCACCGTCTCTCCATACAAGTAGTGCTTCCACAACTTCAAGGCAAAAATCACGGCTGCCAACTCCAGGTCGTGGGTAAGGGAGTTTTTCTCATGGAAACGTAACTGCCTGGAAGCATAGACAATCACCTTCCCATGCTGCTGTAAGACACAACCCAACCCCTTTCCTGAAGCGTCACTATAAATAGTGAACCCTCCTGTAATATCCTGCCAGCCCTAAGAAGCTCCTGATCTCTGCCACTGAAGTCGGTGCTGCCCATGCCTCAACTATTGTGATCTTCTTCGGGTCCACTGAGATCTCATCTCCAGTCACCACATGACCCAAGAAGTCAACTCTGTCCAGAAAGAACTCACACTTCGAGAGCTTGCCATACAACATCTCTCTCCTGAGTGTCTCCAGAACCACTCTCAAGTGCTCCTCGTGCTCCTCCTCGGCCTTCGAATACACCAGGATACCATCGATGAATACCACCACGAACTTGTCCAAGTACTGGTAGAACACCTTGTTCATCAAGTTCATAAATACCGCCGGGGCGTTGGTCAGCCCAAATGGCATAACCAAGAACTCAAACTGTCCATACCGCGTCCTGAAAGCGGTCTTCGGAATGTCCTCCCTCTTCACCTTCACCTGGTGATAACCTGACCTGAAATCAATCTTGAAGAAAACCCGAGCTCTGCTCAACTGATCAAAGAGATCATCGATCCGCGGCAGTGGGTATCTGTTCTTGATCGTGAGGTTGTTGAGTACCCTGTTGTCGATACACATCTGTATCGACCCATCCTTCTTGAGTACAAAGAGTATCGGTGCACCCCAAGGTAAAAAACTCGATCGGATGAAGCCCTTGTCCTGTAGCTCATCCACCTGCTTCTTCAATTACACCAACTCACTGTTGTTCACTCGATAGACAAGTTGAGAAATCGGTTCCGTGTCGGGAACCAAGTCTATCGAAAACTCAACATCCTTATCCGGTGGAAGCCCTGGCAACTCCTCCGGAAAGACGTCCTCGAACTCTGGCTCTCCTGGCGCCCCAAACAGAACTCTACCCCTCGACAATCTATGCTGGCGTAATACCTGCTCAACCAATCCATACCTAATACAATATCGTAGTTCGATAGTGGCATTACGAGCAGACTCACCTCTAACTCTCTACCTTCCAAAATGATACTCCGCCCTCTGCAAACATCACTCACGAAGATAACACCACCCCCAGTCGTGATCTTGCAGGTCCTAGGCAATGGTCAGATACTAGGCAGTGTCTAATAGCAAATAATACCGACAAAAAACTGTAGGAAGCCCCAGAATCAAATAGAGCGAAAGCTGGAATAGAGTCGAGAAGAACCGAACCTGCAATCAACTTTCCGATGGCCTCTGCATCCTCGGCCGCCATGGTCAAAGCTTGCCCCTACTGGCCTCTCCTGGCCTGCTGCTGGTGCTGTACGAACCGCTGCTGCTGAGTCGGCAACGGTCCCTTCTGCGGTCCTCCTGGAGCCTTAGCTCCGGCTTCCTGAGCTGCCCTACCCGCAAAGAGGGAACAGTCCCTCAACTGATGCTCTGACGATCCATAGAGGAGGCACTTCCCGGCCTCTTTCTGCACTCAGTCCATTCGTGCCCTGGCTTCTTGCAGAAGGTACAACTGATAGTCTGCTGCCTCGGGGCCTGCTGCTACTGCCTCGGCTGGTGATGCTGCACTGGCTGATGCCTCGGCTGCTGACACTACTGCGGCTGGAACCTCTGCTGCTGCTGGAAGTGCGGCCTCTTGGCCGGTCCTCCGCTACCACTAGTACCCTGGGTGTCTCGTCCCTTCTTGAGCCTCAGCTTAAGATCATCCTCTGCGGCTAAGGCATCCACCAAGATCTCCTCAAAGGTAGCGCTGCGAGCACTCTT
Organism: Iris pallida; assembly: GCA_029216955.1. Taxonomy (NCBI): domain Eukaryota; kingdom Viridiplantae; phylum Streptophyta; class Magnoliopsida; order Asparagales; family Iridaceae; genus Iris; species Iris pallida. The sequence continues at coordinate 2,751,534 of JANAVB010044019.1, read as the reverse complement.
GGTATAGGACTTAATCTCATTTACCAATCCCTTTTTGAACCTCCGGGCCTTCGTCGCCTCGGACAACCCCTCGACAAATCTGCCCAGACGGCAGAACTCCCCTGCATACTCCTCCACGGACTGGCTGCCCTGGACTAAGGCCTCGAACTGAGTCTCGAGGGCTCCTAGCGCTGCATCTTGGAAAAACTTCTCCTTGAACAGCTTCTTGAATGCTGCCCAAGTTTGCCCTGGAGTACCAACCCTCGGGTCGGTCTGGTACCAAGTGTGGGCCATATCCTGCATCATGCTGTCCGCCGCTTCAATCTGAAGCCTCACTGGAATCTCAGCCAGTCTGAAAATCTCCTCCATATGCTCTATCCACTCATCGGTGTACAGAATGCCCTCTGTACCCCAAAAATCCCTCGGGTGCATCTTCTGGAAGTCTTGGATGCCCTTCTCCCTTGGCGGATACGGCTGCTGAACTGCCGCGGGCTGAGCTGCTGCCCTCTCAACTGTAGTCAGGGCCAGATCAATGCCCCGACTAAACTCTGCAGTCTGTCACTGCTGCTGGGCCTCCATGAACTGCTGAAAGAATACGAACAGTTGAACTGTGTCAACTGTCCCCGATGGTGGTTGCTGCTGCTGGAGCACCTACGGAATTACCGGACCCTGTCTGTGCACTGCTGGTGGAGGAGCTCCTCCAAACGCAGCTGAAACACCCACCCCAGCTGGCATGACTGGGGCTGCGGTACCGGGGGCTAGCTGCTGAGGACCAGAGGTGGCAAATCTCTCATCAGTGTCCCCCTGACCTGGGCGATGTGATCTAGTCTCGACCATCCTGAAGACAGATCAAACAAGAAAACAATTGCTGAGAATGAGTCGAAATAGCAAAGGAGGACAGTTTATATTCAAAGGAAGACAATAAGCAGTAAAATATAGATATACGGAATCTGATAAAGAGTTTTTCCTAATATGATTGAGTACCTTCAAAATATCCTAATCCTGCTGCAGGCTGTAGTGATACTCTAGTTCGAATACCACTACATTTCTAAACTAGACCTGCATGGGCCACCACTAAAACCGTGTCACGAACCGCACCCAATGTAGCGGCACGAGAAGTGGTTACGTCTAGCCTACGTCACAGTGTCGATGGTAGAACGTTGTCCTAGGTCACATATATCTAACAGTTATAAGGTACCTGTACAGTATATACACTCCGAATGGAGGTGACATAATAAAATACAACTCAATCACAACTAAGGAAGAAAGTTCGATAAGATAGAATAGATGATAACTCAGAATCCACAGATGATAATACAGATAAAAGAGTGCTAAAAGTCTAAGATAAACAACTCCACAATCCAATATACAATCTCCAAATATATACAAGTGTATCCAGCAAGACATGAAGATAAATAGAACTAGCCTAGCTAACTATCCTAGTCTACTGGGGTAGTATCGTCTGCAAGTGCTGGGTCCTCCTGAGGGTCTAGCTCACATGTGTCGTCTAGGTCTGCTCCGTAATAAGTGGGACACAGCTCCTCAAAATCATCTATAATATTTTAACAGGTCCAGTCAGGACTGGAGCGAGCACAGTATATCTTACGCAGTTCATATCATGATAGGAATATAATACAGGTAATAGAGTAAGATACATGAAACGCTTAAGAGTATACAAGAGTCAAAGAGAAGACTGTAATAAAATATCTACTATAAGTAAAGAGCTACAGTGAACTAGTAATTTAGAGTACAAGCTAGACATGTGAACGGCTTGATAATAAACATGAGAGGTTGTACATAGCTACACTACTTTGGAAATTGTCCACATGACTATTTATACTCTCCCGTACCCCAATCAATTCACAAGAATCCGTTCAAGTTATGTTATTGTAGATGAATTCACATGGGGACCCATAAATGGGTGCACATGAATATAAACATGGGGGCTCCGTGAACATGAGAATACATGAATCACGAGAGTGCACATGAATGGTGAAAACACAAGAATACATGATGAAAGTGAAACGCACATGACATGATGTATATGATGCTCCCGAGGGGGATAACATCGTATGAAAAGATCCATATAGTACTAATCCGTGTTTCCATCATGTCAGCATCAAGTAAAATAATCTAGAGCAAGAAAATAGTCCTAGCAAGTATGAAACGGTCAGAGAATGTACCCGCTTGATATTCTGAGTGTCTGAATGAAATATTGCCTGAGGAGTGGTGTCTGGCTACTATTCAGAACAGTACAAGTCACAACATATCCAAATTGGTAAAATGAGCTACTATGATGCATTCTACATGATATTGGGTCAATTCTAGACTAAAGTCAACCCTAGTCAACTTCAGTCAACTAACTAGTCAATGCTAGGTCAACTAGGTAAACCTAGACCCAATCAAGTCTCATTAGGCCTAACCAGTCTATCCTAGCAAGCACACATCATCCTCAAGTCACACAAATCTAATATAACCCAACTCATGTATATATCACCATATGCCATAGCCTATACTACCTAGGCTATAAGCCATCACAATGATATAGGCAATACACATACATCTTCTACCATATATTTATTTACATACTATTTATATAGACAATGCAATATCTATATTACATTACAATATCACATTAGTTATATATTATATATATATATATATATATATATATATATATATATATATATATATATATATATATATTTTATATAGAGGGATAGAGGGAACAAGGCATATGTGTGTGTGTCTTATATGAACTAAATCAAAACAGTGTCTGTAGAAGTGTGTGTGTAAAAATGGGTTAAGTTCTCAGATTGTGTGTAAGTGAGCTGGTGTGTGTATGATAGTTAGTTCATGTGTGGATAGGGTTATGTGTGTGACAGTGTGTGGAGAGTGTCATGTGACAGTTTCAAAAGTATCTATCAGTCCCATGTAATCACAAAAGCCAAATGGAAGGTTTTAAGACTTAAACACTACCACCACCATGAATCCTAATGTAACTAAACTCAGCTGAGCATATAGGTAATAACATTAGAATTTGCTAAACCATTTCAGATTTCATAAGGTGTACATAGTGTCTCAGGTTTAGGTTCAGTCCTAGGTTCCAGTTTTACAAAATAGTGTGCGTGAGTGAAAACTGATACCAATCTCGAGAAGACATGCTAATTGTGTTTGTAAACCCAGGTCTTAACAGTGTGTACATGGGAACAATCAGTGTGTATAGATGTGAACATCAATCTCAGATTTATGCAATGCAACCAAAGTCTCAGTTCACAAACATGGTGTATTACAAGTATCAGTTAATTGAGATCCCAAACCCAAAATACAAATTCGAAACTCATTTCCTATGCTAAACACAAACCCTAACATGTTAGCTAATTCCAGATGTGATTACAACACAAATTAAATCATGCAACAGCTTAATAAATCAAACTTCCAGAAAATAAGTGACAGTTTGCTCGTATCAGAGAAATATGGACTTTCCCCATTTCTAATTGAAAATCACAACTAATAAGTCAAATTAATGGTTGATAATCATTGGTCCACATGTATACGTGTCACAAGGAGTGTTTGTGTCCAACCAATTGGACACAAACGTGTCCAAACAACCACACAATACACAGACACAAAACTGTGTACAGGCAGTGTCGTGCACACGTGCACATCATTCGTGGACACGATACGACACGAATTAGGACACGTGCCCGTGGCTATAGGTTCGCCAAGGATAGGGCTAGGATTAGGTCACCCTAAAATGAGTCCAATACGTGTCTATGTGGGATACAAATATCGTGTCAGAGCCACTTGGGGCCGACTGTGCACGACAGTAAAAATTCGTACAGGCAAAATTTCTTCCTAACCATTTGATAAGATCCTATGAAACTTTAGGGGCTTGGTGTCAGTCACCTAGGGAAGGTTCACACCAATTTTAGTGTCCAGAAGTGTCGTGTCCGTGGAGAACGAGGACACGGGCAGCAGGGCACTTAGCCGAGCCTCGTACAGCGTGTCCAACACCAAAACAGACTCAAAAATGACACAAAAATACTTTTAGTCTTCACAAATATTAACATACACATATAGATCTAGGGATCCATGTAATTAGTTTCAAAAAAATCAAAAATAAAATCCTAAGAGGCATTTAATCAAACACCTACCTATACACTATGACACGTGTCCGATACGGACACCAAATGGACACAAAATTAACCCAAACTCTAGGGACAGCTAGGGGACACCTAGATCTAGCCCTAAATGCAAGGAAATCAGGAAAAAGAATGGGTTTGAGTGGTTTACCTATTGAGTGTCAAACTCAAAGAAAGCTCCAAATGGAAAGAATCCAAATAGCAACTCCCAAGCTCCAAATTGCACAAAAACTGAGATAAATCTCCATAAACAGTAAATAAATTAACAGTAATTAGTTCCTAATGCAAAAGACTAGAGTCAAAAAGGATTTGAAATAAATTTATTAGGAATTTAGGAAAGTGGGGATTTACCTTTCTTTCTAAAAACTAGGTTAAGCACAAAAGAGGCAAGAACAAGTGGAAGAGAATACTTAAAGGGAAGGAGGAAGCCCTAAGTGGTCGGCCATGGGGGGCTTAGTTGGGGTTTGGACTTAAGTCATGGGCCTATGGCGTAATTACATAAGTCATGACATTAATTCTAAGTCATAGGTCATGCACTAAATCACTAGTCCTCCTATTCAAACCTTGATTTCTAAATGACTAACCTAGATTGACTTAAGTTAGACTAGGGTTTCACCATGCTAACCTAGTCACCATAGTTAGGGTCAATACCTAGGTTAGTCTACAAAGTCTCGACTAGTCAATGTCAAAATCACAATCACCAATTAAATAAATTAAATTAATAAAAAAAATTCACAAATGACCAAAATACCCTCAATCTAAAATGTGGTAGTGACAGTTTTGGGTTTTCTTCCTCCCCTCCTTTTGGTATTTAATTTTTACTTCGTATTTGTACGTCGCGTGCTAAATTACATTTTTCGTACCTTCACTTCGAGTGTGAATTTGCGCGAAGAACATATTTTTAGAAAACATTTTATATATAAAAATATAGCTCTCAATTATCAGGTGATAAATATTTTCATTTATTTATTGATTGATTTATTTATTTATTTATATTATTGCTAAAACTCGCACAAAAGATCGCATTGAGATTTTTCCCAAAAAAATTTATTTTAGATGATAGTTCAAATATGGTAATGATATTATAAATGTTTACTTGCAAGTACATGAATCTAATTTATGTATAGATTTAAATATCTAATTTTTGAAATTAATATTATGCTAATTTTTAGAAATTATAAATAATTCTAAACTTATTTTTATGAATTAAAGCAATATTTGATTTATGGGATAACTTTAAAATGGATTTTGGATTAAATATAAGATTATCTAGTTTTCGAAAGATTATTATTGTTTTGAATTAAAAGTTATTTAAATTAGGAAAAGAATTATCTATTGGGGAATTTAAACGTCCGAAGCCATATCAAATTGGAGCCACCACCTCCTATATAAGGAGAGGCTCAATGCGCTCTCTTTTTTTCATAAAATTCTACAAACTCCTCAAACACCATAGCCAATCATGTGCACCGTGTTTGTGTCCATCTTTTCTTCTTATTATTTTTACAATTATATTGTTTTATCGTATCCGACAACCCCGAACACGTCCACCAAATTTTTGTGTCTCGGCAGGACACGTAATCCCAAATCCCTAGAAAATTTATAAGCAGCCCAAATTCTCCAGCCGCCAACACCCCCATCCCAGCCCCACACTCGTCGGCCAACCTAGCCGCACCATCACAGGCGATACCTCTCCCTTCGACACCATCGCAACCACCCAACACCTGCACTGCGGCCATCCCGACATCGCCCCGCCACCCAGTCCGCGCCTGCCCTAACCCCACGTTATCGGACCTCCACCAGCGACAGCATCGCCACTCTACCACCGTTTGTCACGACCCGCACCATAGAGTAAGGGCACGAGAACGTAACAACGCCCAGCCTACGCCGCAGTGTCAGCGGTAGAATACTGTCCTAGGTCACATCATCTAACAAAATAATGCTAAGCAGTTTATACTCCCCGAATGGTGGTGACATAGCAAATACAGACTCAATCACATCTATGGTAGAGCATGATAAGGATAGATAAAATATGAAATCCAAAAGAGATACAGGAGATAGAAGTCTAAGTGTCTAAGATACATAAACCCAGAAATACATCTCAAAACTCAAATACAGATATAGTAATCCACAAAGTAAATACAACTCCAGACAAAATGAGATAACTACCTAAACAACCTCTACTGTGTCTCCTCTAGGCTAGCAGGCAATCCCAGGCCATCTGTAAAATTTATCAACAGGTCCAGTCAGGACAGGAGCGAGCACATTACATCTCAACAGTTCATAGCAGGTTAGAAAATATAATCATGCAGTAAAGTAAGATACAGGTACTGAAAGAAATGCAGTATGTAAACAGAAAGAGCTGTAATAGAAATATCTACTATAAATAAAGACTAACAGTGGCTAGTGAGTCAGAGTACAATATAGACATGTAAATGGCATAGGAGATTCTGAGGCTACACTATGGAAGAGATTCTGATGGTACACTTCTTGGATAGTATTCACATGTCTATTTCTACTCCCCCGTACCCCCAATCAGTACACAAAGATCCAAACAGGTTATGTTATGATTCTATGTAATAGCCCCCGAAGGGTGGTAAGCCCCCGAAGGGTGGTACATAGTAGTCCCAAAAATGGGGATTCTAGGAGATTCTAGGATACCCAGTGGATGGGATAAGAGATTCTAGGAGACTCTGTGATCATAAGAGTATATGTCACAAGTGATCGAAGAACCTGTGAAGCATAGTGATACGACATGTAAGTAAAATGCACAGAACATGTAGTACCCGATGCTCCCTAAGGATAACATCTCAAGTAGGGATCCGTATAGTACCAATCCGTATGACCAACGTGACAGTACAAGTAAAGTAATTTAATGCAAAAAATAATTCTAAGCAGGATATGAAATGATCAGAGAATGTACTCGCCTGATAACCTGAACAGCCGATAAGTATAGGGGGGTCCGACTGAAGCCACAGAGTCCTATTTAAAGCAACACAGGTTACAAGGTGTTCAAGTTGTAATAAATGAATCCACAAACAATCTATTTTATCCTAGGTTCTTCTAAGTCAAAATAACTCTAGGTCAACTCCAGTCAATAATTTAGTCAAACTAGGTCAAGCGTTGACTTACAGTTGACTTTGGGTCAACTTGTCAACTCTGGTCAAACAGGGTCAATTCTAGTCTAATATAAAGTGTACTTCGTTATTTGTACGTCAAAACTTACGACATACAAATCGAGATAAGAAGATTATCGGTAAGGTTGATAATCTTATTATAGTGATCCACGTGTCCAAGTTGTCAATTTCAGCGATGTGAGAGCACTGGAATTGGCTGATCTCAGTTTCGTTGTACTAATCCCGAAATACGAACATTATATGAATTAATTATTAATTAATTATAAAGAGGTTAAACTCAGAGAAACTATCAACAAATATTGTCGGACGATGAAATAAATATCGCCAACGTGTCCAGAATGGTCAAATTAGCTAGGATAGCCTACCCAACGGTCCAATTTGGACACAAGGGCAAAAAGGTAATTTTGGGTCAAAAAGGTAATTTCGGGTCAAATTAGCTAGGCTAGCCTACCCAGCGTTGAATTTTTTTTTTCTACTCAGTTCTTCTCAATTTTGTACATGTATCATATTCTTTTGGTCTCTCTCACTTAATTTTTTTTTGGCCTGATTTCTGTTCTGGTTCCAGAAACCAGAATTCGGGCCGAACTCTGCCTTATCCAGAGTTCGGGCCGAATTCGGCTTTGCTATTCCAGAACCGGGAGCAGCCTCAGCCGCTGATCAAAATATGATCAAATGGACCACATTTGCTCCGACCATTTAAACCCTTACACAAATATTCGGGTTCCCCTCTTCTCTCTCCTCCATTGTCGCCTTCTAAACTTCTCTAAACCAATTTTCTCCAAACCCTAACCCTAGTTCTTCCTTCCTAGAGCATATCTCTTCTCAAAACTCAAGGAGAAGGCTTCTCCCACCATTCTCCTTCATATTTCATCATCACATTGAGGTATATTTCAACACTTTTCTCCATCTCAATTTTCTCAATTATCTTTATTATTTCATGGCTCCACGATTGTTCAATAGGGGAAAGAGACTTCAAACCGAGGGAGCGTCCTCTTCGAATGCTCCTCCTCGTGTTGAACCGCCCGTTGAACAACCCAATCAACCACCCATTCATCCGTTGTTCAACCCACCTCGTCTACTCGACCCCAACACGTATGATGGCCGGATATTTGTATTACTTGATGCTTCAAATGAATAGTTTAGTGATTTTCGGTCACGTCCGGTGTTTGCGGGTCACCCTATAAATTTTACTATATTTTCTCAATATGATTCACTTTTTCATGATCTTTGTCTTGATGAACTTGTCACTACCAACTCGGTTATTTATCTCAATGCCATACAAATGTTCTACTGCAATCTTACCCACAATGATACACATATCTTCTCACGGGTCGCGGGTATTGATATTTCGTTTGATGATTTTGACTTGGCCGAACATCTTGAACACATGGAGCCAAACTCATAGGAAAAATTTGTTGAAGCTCGAAAATTTATATTTCTCGATGGGTCATCCCTAGAAAGCTTTAAGGACGACTTGTGTACCCCTAACACACGTCCTCGCAAGCTTTTGGCCAAGTTTCTCAATCCTTACTTTTATGAACTTCATCGGATCGTCTTCAACACTATTCTGCCCAAAGCAGGTTCGACCGATGAGGTTACATACTTTGAAATCTCTGCTTTGTATCACCTCCATTTCCATGTTCCTTTTAATCTTCTACGTACCCTAATGGACTGGATGATTAACGCTAGGAAGAAACCAAGATCCTTGGTTTATGCTCTTTATCTTCCTATGCTCTTTCGTGCTTTTCGTGTACCTCTTGATGAGTGCCAGTTACTACCTGCCCCTGCCTTCCTCTCTAAGGCACGGCGACTTCAGGCAGTAGTTGGCTTACCTGTTGTGTCTGAGCACTCTGACGATGAGCCCGATGCCCCTCCTCTTGGACAGGATCATCCTCCTCCTCCTGATACTCTTGAGTCACTCCAGACGATGCTCCGCGATCGATTCACTTTAGAGGATGATCGCTGGACTCAGTTTGACTACCGGACCACCCTGCAGATGAGTGCCGTCAGCAACTCACTGTACGACATTCGGTACTCCATGTTCCGGCATCCTTCTTTGCCTATTCCTATGGAGCGGGACCCTGCTCGCGATGGATATCGTATCGATGACCCTTGGGTTATCCGCTAATTGGATCCGGATGCGGCCTTCGTGGACCCTCGTCGTTCCTTCACTGATCCATTCGACGACGCTGGGCCTTCACGAGCTCGATGATGGATATGGATTTCTACTTGCTGCTGCTGCTACTGAGGATCGTAGTTTATGTTTTCTTTATTTTGGATTTTAGTTGATGTAGTTGCTCTTATGCACTTTGATTGTAGTAGACTTACTTCTTATTTGTGACTCTTGAGACATTCGGTAGTTTTATCAGATTCTATGCAATATTATCTATTATCTTTTAGTATGCTTGCCAGTTATTATTTCATATGATTTTTTTGATAAATGTGAAAAGAGGGAGAAATCTTTGCTTTGCTATCATTATTTATATGTGCTTTGGGAAAAGAATGGGCAACAGGAACAGAGCATTATTTACGGGGGAGCTATTGCTAGCTCGGCACTGATTACGGGGGAGCTACGCCATTGCTCGTAAATGTGTCCAGGTATGAATATTGAATATACAAATATCATTTTGTCAATTATCAATATGGGGGAGATTGTTGCCATAAAATCACAGTCAACCAAATATTGATAGAATTGACTATATGATACTTGTGATAATTCAATACGACACATGAAGACTAAAGTCAGTACAAGCTAGACGACAGCTCGTACCTGCAATGCAACATATTTTTGAGTCTGTATTATACAATTTTATTGAGTCTAGACTTATGTAAACTGAGCTGTGCTGAGCATCTGAGACTTAACCTATACCCATACCCCAAATCAAAAGCTCCACAAAAATCCAAATAAGCCCATTTATAAATTGGACCCATTCTGTGCTCTGGAGACAGAGTTCGGGCCGAACTCTGCCTCCACACAGAGTTCGGGCCGAACTCTGCCTCCTAAAAATTAGGACCCTAATTTTTAGGGTTGGCTTGTTGCAAGTTGTCCAACGGCCAAATTTTTGAATATTTCAACCAGAATTCTGGCCGAATTCTGCCTACCTGGTATTCTATAAATAGGCCATGAATTCTCTCATTTTCAATCATCCAATCTTCTCTTCTCTTCTCTCTAAAGCTCTATACAAGCCATACCCTTCTTCATCTACTAGCCACAAGCTCCCTAAGCCTCAAGTGCTTAGTACTTTTCAGTTAGGAGTTTGTGCAAGAGTTCAAGAAGTCGCTTGGAAAATTCCAAGCATCGCCACTGCGATCTTTGTAAGAAGTTGACGTGCTCTTCTGAAGAAAAGGCACGGGGTGTAACTACTATTTCATAAATAGTTGATTTAATCCTGAGCTAGAGTTCTCAGGACTGGACTAGTCCTCCACGAGGAAAACTAGGTTAAAAATCGGCTGTGTTTGCGTATGCTTTCATGCTCCTTATTTATTTCCGCATTTACTCTAATTACTTTCAGCTTGTGAAAGAGTTTAATTTTTAATTGGCTATTATTGTTATAAACTCTATTCACCCCCCTCTAGAGTTGCCATCTGTTCTTCACTAGTATGGCGGGCAGTGCACCAACCCTCCTCTATAGGTCAGCACTGCTGTTTCTGTCCCTACAACTTCCTCCAAGGCCCTAGTGGGCCTCACCTCCTTTGCCGACATGGTCTGCCCCGATCGGAGTGCTAAAAAAAATCTATACCCCCCGACGTTCCTCTTCCAGATATCGAGTACTCCGCCCCCTCAGATTGCCAGACAGTTTTGATTCCCGTCTCTACCTCCGATCTGGAGTCTCTGTACGAGCGATTCTCCTTAACCTTTGTGTTGTAATTCCCCTCGGGCTGTCCTAAGCTTACAAGAGTTCAGGAGGAAATTGCCAAATAAAGCTTCACATCAGATTACCGAGTGGCACCTCTAGATCCCAAAAACATCCTCCTCCATCTATCCTCGACGACTGATCAAAAGATCGCACAAACCAGTGGCCACAGCAAAATAGACTCAAAGGCCATGTCGGTCGTGAGATGGTCTTAACATCTCAACCCGAAAGAGGACTCACCCATGGTGGCCGCATGGGCCACTCTGCCCAACCCACCACTGATCTACTTCATCCCAGCTGCCCTAAAAAGGATTGTCAACTCCTTCGGAACTTACGTCGACATGGCAGAGGAAACCAGGAACCTCACCAAAGCTAATTATGCAAAAGTCTGTGTAGAACTGGACACCTCGAAAGATCTACCAAAATTCGTCAATATCGAGTTGGGACACAAGACCCACTCCCAACCCATCCTATATGATAACAACGTCATATACTGCAACCACTGCAACAAGAGAGGGCACCTCCTCAAGTACTGCTTTAAAGCACACCCAGAACTAAAACAGAAACCGGTGCAGAAAGCTTGCTCCCTACGGAAGGCACAGGATCGGAGACCGTTTCTTCCATCCCCGCCCCGAACTCGCACATCAGATTCGCTGCTAGCCCCGAACCGACTCAAAATCTTATTCCCTCAGCTCCTATCCTTCCCCTCCCAAAATCCTTCTTCTTCGACAGCGATGGCTCATCCATCCCCCACTCTACCCCCTCATCCGTCGGCATCGGACATAGCTTCCTGCGAACCATCGGTCATCACCCTCAACAACCGATTTGATATCCTCACCGCCTCCCCTCCGAACGTTGACCAGGCGAACCGCCACCCAGACAAGACCCCCTACGTCGAGGACGAATCGTCCGTCGACGAGCAATCACATAACGTTGTCCCTTTGGGCACAGTTGGGGTGGATCGAATGGTACTGATTATCCACCCTACCATTTCCGTTATAGCTACTCCCCTCTCCCTCCTCTGAAAGTGACCCTGAGGTCGACCTGACCTTCTTAGGCATCGTCTCCGCGGTCAGGCTCCAGCTTGCCATGGATGCCGGCTTCTTGGACCCCTGCAACCCCCTCTGTGCTCTGGCCGAGATAGAGAAAGAGTAAACCCCCCCGGAGGACAACCCAGGCAGCACAGTTCAGGGCAACCTAAATACGGTGGACGACGCATATGCGGCGCCTCCGAGAGCTCCCAAAATCCCCTATAGCAAGAAAAAAAAGAAGCAAGCTCAAGAGCCAACGGCCATGACCATTCAGTCAGCCACAAAGCTCAACCCCACCCCCCCTCCCGCAACCATCCCAATGCTTAATATCCTCTCATGGAATATTAGAGAGCTAGCCAATAAACCTACCTTGAGGAGGATAATTAGCCTCAAGAAAATCTACCGGATCGATATTTTAGTCATCATCAAACCTAAAATTCTCCAGAGAAAACTCAAATCCATCCAACTTCAACTCGGCTTCCCGAACGCCGTTGCCAGGTGTCATGACATCTGGATCCTCTTCAGCGTCGAATGCTCCTTCGGTACTGTTCAGGACTCCAATCAGGCGCTCTCCTGCTAGGTAGAGCACACCACCCTCATTTTTCGATCTCTCTTCTCTGCAGTCCATGGCAGCTGTGACTTCGTCGATCGCAAGCAGCTTAGGGACACCCTGATGGACACCCACCTCCCACTCAACAACCTTCCTTGTATCTGCATTCGGGACTTCAAAACGATCTTGCACAGAGAAGAGAAATCTGGAGGGCGACCCCCCCTCCCCCAGCCGACAATAAATGACTTCAACACCTTCACCTTCAACGCCCACCTATCCCCCTCCCCTTCTCCGGTAACGCCTTTACATGGTGCAACATGCAGAAAGGTTTCAGAAGACAATACTCCCAGCTGGATCGTGCCTTAATCGACAACTGTTGGTCCAACATGGATCTCATCTCCAACCTCTCTCACCTCAACACTACTGAATCGGATCACTCCTCTTTCCTCATCGAGATCAGCAACAACTCCAACCTGATTAAGAAACTCTTTCGATTCCTGGACTTCTGGAGACATCATCCATAATTCAGGAACATCGTGACCACCGTTTGGAACTCGACAAGCCACCCCGACCGCCTTGTTAGAGTGGCCGCCAAACTCTAGGCAACCAGGGGCACTCTATCATCCTGGAGCAAGCTCGTGTTTGGCAACATCTTCCAAGAGATTAAGTCGACGGAAGACGACGTCACTCGTACTGAGATTCGGTACGCTACAAACAGATCTTCGGAGGCACGTGCCGCTCTCAATCTCACCAAAGCTCTCCTCAAGTCTCGGTTGAAGGTCGAGACAAAATTTTAGAAGCAAAAAGCCAGCATTACCTGGGATATCGATAGCGACAGGAATTCTGCTTTCTTCCACGCCTGCGTCAATGGACGTAGACATCAACTTAACCTGCACCGAATCTCTGATGATACCGGCATCCTATTCAAAGGCCAGGGGAGCATCCACGTTGCAGCCTCCAACTTCTACACCAATCTATTCACCAAAGACGCAGTCGCCAAGGATGAGGCTTGTAGAAGCATGGAATTTCACAACCAGAAAGCCCATGCGCCAGGCATTATATGCGCCAGAACTCAGACAGCTAATCAAATAAGCCATAGACATTCGAAGAAGGACTTTTTATTTATATATATAAAAGTCTATTACATGTCTAGAAAAGGTTGTACAAAGGAGAATTTCTACAAAGGAAGGATCATAGATCTACAGCCAACAGCCACCATGCGCCTTCCAGATAGGCGCAGCAACCACCATGCGCCTTCCGATAGGCGCAGCAGTCACCATGCGCTGTCAGCCAGGCGCAGCAGATGTCATGCACCTCCAGCCAGGCGCATCCTACCATCTCTTCAGCAGCTCAGTTATGTGCATCCAGCTCAGTTATGTGTATCCCTTCAGCAGCTCAGTTATGAGCAACTCTTCCAACCAGGCTCACCTGGTCGAGCAGAGCCCAGTTATGTGCCGCTCTTCCAGCCAGGCTCACCTGATAAGTGCTTCGCCAAGCAAAGCATTTAACCCTCTGGCTGGAACCAAGAAAGAGAAGAGCACCGCAAATGCTGTGGCCAGGAGAGGCTTCGAAAGAGCCTCCAAAGACCAAGGAAGACCGTGATCGAAATCATGGCACAAGGAGCTTTCAACACAATCAAAGTGGGCGGCACCCACTTTGAAGGAAGAGAGAGCCTAGCACCACCATTCCGATCTACGGCTCTTCCGGAACAACGGAGACGAGGCCCGAACATCCCTATCTTTGGATGTAACAGGCACCTTCCGCCTGCCTCAGAAGCCCTCGACTCCGTCTTTTGGATGTAACAGTCACCTTCAAGTGCATCGAAGACAACACGACGTCTCATCTTTACCCTCGGAAGCACTTCGTCAACAGAATGCACCCACATATCCAAGTTCATGTTGGAAGTACGTGAGGGAATGAGGAGCAAACCTTCTCTCTATTTCACTATTTATAGGCCGGGCAAATCAAACTCACGCGCCAAGTGGATGACTCTCCGAATTCTGTGCAATGAATTTGCATTAAATGGATGAACCGGACGACTCGAATTCAGCCAAACGGCTATTTATAGCACTCGAGGAGCGAGACAGCCGCATCATTAAAGGACATGTCGGATGCGCCAGCCAAACAGCGCATCACATGGACACGCCCTCCAGCATCAGGCGCATCACACAGACGCGCCCTACAGTACCCGGCGCATCACAGAGGATGCGCCCTCCCTCACATCTCCATGCCGAGTGGAACACCAACCAATGTGCCCACTCAGCTGTCCATTGAACGTCACAAACATTAAATGCTGAACTGACACCAGAGTTGGTAGTACGCTTCCCAAAGTCTGAACAGTTGACAGCTTTTTTCAGAGAATGAAGCGTCGGCAACGTCAGCATCATCATGACTCTATCCGACGGCAACTGCCACGTGGCCATCCGCATGTACCTCTACGGCCATGCGTCCAAACCAGCATGCACCTCAAAAGCCATGCGCCTCAGACCCTTCACTGATCCCTAAAGACAGAAGAAGAGTCTCCAGTTGAAGCTTTGCATGCGCCTCAAAAGCCATGCGCCTCAAACCCTTCACTAATCCCTAAAGACAGAAAAAGGGTCTCCAGTTGAAGCTTTGCATGCGCCTCAAAAGCCATGCGCCCCGGACTGATCTCTGATCCCGAAAGACAGAAGGAAGGTCACCTGTATGCACCTCAAAAGCCATGCGTCCTAAATGGTTTGTAACTCCTAAAGGTTATGAGCTGCAACCTCCTCCTGCGCCCAATCAAGGCGCAGCTCACCAGATCACTACCCCCCCCCACCAAATCCAAGATCTTCGAGCCATGGGTCGATGACACGTGTCCTTTGACTCAACTCGTCCAAGATTTTAGCAACAGAAAGATCTTCTCCTCTGCTACGTGCCTGCTCACAACAGCAGTATGAAGAGTTCTCCCCCTCAATCAGGGCACATCATCTACGCGCCTCCATCAGCAACCTCCATGTAGCGTCCCCACACACCGGCGTATCCTACATGCACGCATGAGCAGCCAGCCTGTAAAACTATAAATAGAGGGATCTTCTCCTTCACACACACAGAGAGAATCTATAACGAACATACAAGGAATCATCAGAGAGACAGATACAGACACTCAACGCCTTCCTCCTCTCAGCAAGCTCCAGCACCCAGAGCAATCCACGCCTTCAGAGAACCGATAACCGTCGTCAGCCGGTCAATGGAGTCAACGCATTACCACTCGCTCCATTGGCACTAAGGACCCAGCTTAAACAAAAGTGTACTCCTAGGACTACATCTAAGTCCTACATTGTAACACTGTTCTGTTTGTATTAAAGTTTTCAATCAAACAATTTTAATGGCAAACAAGCTGGCGACTCTGCTGGGGACCTCTTTTTCCTCTTCCGAGAAAGTCGTGTCACAGGCCGACGACGTGAAGGTGGGCTCCTCCCACAAGACGCTGGTCGTGCGCCTCAATCAACAGGCGTACGAGGAGTTCATTTCTGAAGGAAGTGCGAGTCCTTCGAAGCGGCTACCAAAGCCGAAGAAGATCCACACGGCCTGGGTGCGCAAGGTCGACGCCTCGGGTACCACCACTGAAGGGGATGCAGCAATCCAGCCTTCCCTTCCTGCTGACGTTCTCAGCAACCAAGGTGCGCCCGCCGATGCAGCGCATCTCTTGGGGAAGCGTGCGGCCGACCACGTTCCCCAGCTATCTTCCTCTCAGGCGAGAAAGATACGTCGACGGAGCAGGGGCGCAGCCAATGCCCCGCGCATCACCTCTGATGCGTCACAAAAAGCCTCTGTCTTTGACAGACTCACTCGCTGTAATGGCGAGGAGAATTTGGATGTTGAGTACTATGCACCCCAGCGGGCTGGTACGAAGAAATCCAAGGCGGCACGGGCCATGCGCCACAAACGTGCTATGCCAGCAGCCGGCCAGAGGCACGCGTTCGTCATCACGCGCGCTGCCGATGGCAAGCTGTACAAGGTTGACTCAAATGCTTCTGCACCAACAACGAGTCGATCTTCAAAAGTCCTTATCTCGCTTGGGCACATCTACTGCGTGCACAACCAAGTCGAGAGAGGCAAACTCAGTGGTCTTGAACTCCCGCGCCTCCTCTGGTTGTGCGTTTGAGGTCCGTTCAAGTCACTTCAAATGTTGTGGTTCCCCCACTACTGATCGTGATGCCTGCTTAGTATTAGATCAGGGGGCGCAGCACTCACCTGACCACCCCGGCGTTTGGCCTTGCCATACGTCTGAAGGGGGTATGAAGGCACCACTCTCCTCCAATGACCTACGTAACGTGATCACTCACAAGCGCCGGTCAGGAGAGTCGACCAATAAGCACGATGCGCCTCTCACGGGGCATACTTGTGCGGTGGTCACCATCAACTGCTGTTGCAAGACGGCAGCTCCACCAAGATAGTCGGTCTTCCAACGACTGCAATCATCGATACCTCTCCGACGTCGCCTTGGGACAAAGGTATCAGCTGAAGAGGAGCCAAAGGTTGCTTCAAGCAACGTGGTCTCCAACTCCTCATCAATCCGGAAGACGACTGCCAATTCCTCGTCTTCATCCAAAAGCCAGCCGAGGAAAACCAAGGCAGCTGTCTCGACCTCTGGAGTGTTTGAAGGCACTCGGTCGAGGAAGAAGTCCTTGGAGGAAGCTGGGGGTAGCCAGACCCTTGTTGAGCCTCCTTCCGAAGACGAAGATGTCCAAAGCACAGCTGCGGCGGATCTTCATCATCAAGGCGAGATTACTCTCCCTGAAGCCCCTCAAAATGAGGATGTCCTCCAGGATACTGCCGGGGGTAGTTCTAAAAACGAAGAGGTCCTTCAAGACGGAGCTGAGGGCAAACAGACCCTTGCAGATGCGCCTATTGAAGATGAACTCCAGAATGTGGCTGGGGGTGGCCCAACACCAGGAGAAGTGACTCCTCCGCACGAGAGTGAGGCTGAAAGCAAAGCCTCAACCAATCCATCCACTCCTGGCCGTGTCAGGACAGTATACATGGCTGGGGATGATGTCGAGTCTGATGCGCCGTCACAGGACATAGTCCAGCACATAGACTCATTGGAGGGAGGACTCAAAACCCTCTCTGCCTCAATGCAAGCACTGACTCAAGCAGTGTTTGAGATGCGGTCGGCCTTGATCAGGACACCTTCAACTGGTCCTGACCCAGGAGCTAATTGGGAGTCGAGTGTGCCCCTCCAACGGGCGCCCTCGGATACAGAAGCACCTCGGACCTCGGAGCCCTCAAACGCTCCAATCCAGATGGTACCTCCTTCTCCGACTCCTAGCTCTACGGAGGATGTGGTCGAAATGATCAAAGACCTGCGGGAGCGCTTCGAGTCTAAGAACAGGCAAGAGGAACGCCAGAAGATGGGCATTCCCCAGCCTTATCCCCTCGAGTGGAACAAGGTGGTTTATCCCCCAAATTATAAGCCACAAACACTCACCCCATACGACGGGAAGGACTCTCCACGACGGTACCTGACGTACTTCCAGTCACAGACAGGGCGTCTTCCGAAGGAGGACGCGCTCCTCACCAGTATCTTTGTCGGGGCCCTAAAAGGAGTGGCGTATGACTGGTACTGCAGCCTCTCCGACAATTCTATATCGTCCTTCGACGACCTGATGCGCCTCTTCCTCGACCGCTTCTACGACGGCGGGAAGGACATGACGATGGCGTCTCTCATAGAGATACGTCAGAAGGAGAAGGAAACGGTTTGGGCGTTCATCGAACGCTTCCGACAGGCTTGCTTCAGGCTACCTCCAGGTATGCCAGAACATGCGCTCCTCTCCGCTTGCAGCATGAACATGTTGCCTGCAGTAAAGCTCTGGCTCAACTCTACTCTCCCTCCTGACTGGAGCTCCCTGATCATCGAAGCTGAAGCTGTAGAAAAGAAGGCGGCCAATGCACGTCTTCTGGGTGTCAGCTTCCCCGCCTTTGACGATAAAGGGAAAAAGTTCGCAGCTAACAGCTCCGGACGAGAAGCAAAGGGAAAACAGGCATTGATTGTTAATGCCTCAAAAGGCGCATCTGCGCCTACTCAGAAGCCTCCACTGGCACCAAGACCCAAGGAGGTTTATTCATTCAATGATGATGACACCCTGCAACTTTTCGAGATACTGAAGCAGGGTGACAAGATCAAGCTACCGGACCCAAAGCGGCCCGATGAAGTTGGGAAAGTGGACAACCCAAGATACTGTCACTACCATCGGTTTGTCGGACACCCGACCAAGGATTGCTACGTCCTCAAGAATTATATCCAGCGCATGATCAATGCGGATGTAATCTCTGTCGACTATAAAGAGAAGACGGTGTCGGCCAATATGGTTTCGCTTCAGTTCGGCACCTTGCCGCCAACTACCACACAAGATGGCGTCGTCCCCATCCCTAAGGCGACAATGGAGGTGGTAAACTTACCACCTACTCGTGACAATGTGAGTGGACTCACCCCGCTCACCACATCTCGAGGAGAGGTCCTCTGGGTTCACCCCGACCTCGTCTCTGAGGTGACTCAATCGGAGGTCTGCCCTACCTCCAAATCAAAAGGCAGGAAGATCAAGTCTTGCCGCACAGTCTCTTCTTCAACAGAAGAGGCACTTCCAGTGCAAACACGTGCTCCAATAACGTTGCCGAGTACAACGGACTCGTCATGGGACTCCAGCTCGCACAACAGCTGGGGGTCGACCATCTGGAAGCTTACGGCGACTCAAAACTCGTCGTAAACCAGGTTCGGGGACAATACGAAGTTCGCCATGAAGATTTAATCCCTTATCATGAAGTCGCGTTGAACATCATTTCAACCTTCACCGGGTTCTTAATTGAACATGTCCCCCGTTTACAAAACTTGGAGGCCGATGCTCTGGCCGACCTCGCAGCCTCATTAGCAGCGCCCTTTGGGACTCAACACTATATCACGGTAACAGGACGAGATCTGATTTGTCCCAGAAACAATCTATGCTTGCGAGTGGCCCACGCCATGCCGACAAAAACTGGTGTTAATGTCCGAGACTGGAGGTTCCCGTTCATCGACTTCGCTGTCTACGGAATCCTTCCAGAGGACCCGAAGGAAGCCGTCTCAGTCAGGAGACGCTCTCTTCGATTCTACTACGATACGGCTACCAAAACGCTGTACCGACGCTCCTTCGATGGGCTCCTCCTTCGATGCCTGTCCAACGAAGAAGCAGCCGAAGCTCTTCAAGAAGCTCATGACGGAACTTGTGGAGCTCATCAACCCGGTCCTAAGTTGCAAGATCGACTACGACGTATGGGCTACTACTGGCCAACCATGGTTGCCGATGCTGTCGAATATGCCAAGAAGTGCCACGCGTGCCAACTTCATGCAGACTTCATACATACACCATCGGAGCCGCTATATCCTACAGTCGCCTCCTGGCCCTTCGAAGCCTAGGGCATGGACATTGTAGGGCCAATCACCCCTCCTTTATCGAGAGGACACCGTTTCATCCTGGCCATCACCGACTACTTCTCCAAATGGGCGGAAGCAGTTCCACTAGCAGAAGTAAAAAGCTCCAGGGTGGTCAGCTTTATCAAACACCATGTTATTTACCGTTTCGGAGTACCCCGCCGGATCATCCATGACAATGGTCCTCAGTTTATCAGCCACATTTTCAGCAGGTTCTGTGACAAGAATCGTATTCAGAACGTGGCCTCAATCGCCTACAATCCGGCAGCAAACGGATTGGCTGTGGCATTCAATAAAACCATCGTTAGGCTGCTCAAAAAGGTCGTGTCATCCAACAAACGCGACTGGGACGAAAAGCTTGGCGAATGCCTTTGGGCCTACCGCACAACGGTACGGACCCCAACAGGCAACACTCCATTCTCTCTGGTCTACGGGAGCGAAGCAGTACTGGCTCTCGAGATACAGATACCTTCGCTCCGCGTAGCAATCACAAACAAACTCACAGAAGAGGACAATCAACGTCGTCGTCTGCGGGAACTGGAGGCACTTGACGAAAAGCGTCTCCTAGCTCAACAACGCATCGAGCTCTACCAAGCCTGTATATCACAGGCTTTCAACAAAAAGGTCAAAAAGAGGACTTTCCAAGTTGGCGACCTGGTTTTAGCAGTCAGAAGACCAATGGTGTTGACCCACAAGACACCAGGAAAGTTCGAGCCCAAGTGGGAAGGACCTTTCATCATAGAGACGGTATACTCAAACGGTGCTTACCGCCTCGCCAAACCCAATAGGGACTTGTTCATGATGCCCATCAATGGCAAGTTCCTAAAGAAGTACTATTCTTGACATCCTCCAGACATGTACTTCCTCAAACAACCTCTTTCCACAAACTCATACGCCTCCGGAACCCAGCTGTTCCGTGGCATCTTCCAGTAGAAAGATAACCACGTCCATATTACCTCTGAGTTGTTTCTCTACACCCTACAAAGCAGAATCTTACACTTCGTAAGCCTACGCTACCCTTCATGTTTACCACGTCCACATTACCTCTGAGTAAACATCTTGTACAAACAACCCCTGCGTTATTGTACATTTATCGCAGAACTTCCACGTCCATATAACCTCTGAGTTGTTCAGCGTATTCCCCAAGATCATTCCTACCACGTCCATAATACCTCTGAGTAGGGAGATTCTATCATTTCGAACCCAATGATTGCCATGTCCACATTACCTCTGAGCAAACATGATGGTTCCTTCAAACTTATTATCTGTACCTGAAAACCAAGGTGCACAAAAGATAATAGGTCCACACAAATCATCAAGTTTATGACAATAAAAGATGAACACATCACAAAAAAGGTTGTAGACTTCTTTATTCTTCTGAAAAAGGAGTACAAGAAACTACATCATCCCCCAGTAAGGGTTGCAAATGAACATAAAAGAAAAAGAGAAAAAGCTATGGTCCCTGAATCTCCCCAGGATGGGCTGAGAGCTCCCTAACTCGAAGCTTTAGGTCGACTGCGTGGGCCTCCACCGTCGCCAGGACTCGTCGCTCTGCTTCTTGGCGCATCAATTCAACGGCCCCAACGGAAGTATCACTTGCATGCTTCTCATCAAGCTGTCGTCGTTGCTGCGCCAAGACAAGAGTCCGCTGAGTAAAAGTCGCTTCATCCTTCTTAAATGCTGCATGTTCAGCCCGGACACGCTCGACCTCTAACTGGAGTCGGGCCCGTTGGTCTTCAAGGTGGCGCATCTGGGTGTCGATATCCGCGATATTAGCTTCCAATGCAGCTCGAGTTTCCACCGTCGTCTTCATAGACTGAGACAACTGCTCTATCGCAGCCTCAGTCTCAGCCACCTTGTGCTCCTAAACGCCCACGGTGGCCTGGTATGAAGACTCGATCTCGGCGATCAGCTTCCCCTTCTTCGCATCTATCAGGACAGAGAGGTCGTTTCGCTGGATGCGTTGAAGTTCCGCGAGCCGCTCATCCAGCTCAATCACCGAAGCCTCCAGAATTTCGGCCATATGGTCGTGGCCTTGGTGAATACGAATCAGCTCGATGCAGGGCATTGCCAGAGCTTTTGCCGTCGCAAAACTCCCATTGGCATCCATCACAGCAGATACACCCTTCTGCAATATTTTGTACACCCCCTCGACGAGGAATTTCACATACTCGTCTGCATCCGCCAGGACCTGCGGCGTCATCGCGGGAGTTGGAGGAGCTACTACAGTTTGCGGACCGAAAGAAGATCCGCCAACCTCAATCAGCGAGGCTTGAACCTCGGCATCAATGGGCTCTTCATCAACAGGGGCTGGACTTCTAGCCCGAGGAGCCGAAGCAACAGAAGGGGCCGGCACAGGCGTCGAGATGGTCCCCCAGGTAGAAGGAGCGACACAGGGTTCTACACCCTTACCCTTCTCACGCCCGGAGGAACCTCTGACGTCAACAGCCACCTCTTCTACCCCCAACGTCCTATCAACAGTTGGTACCTCCCTTGGCAGAATAGGGAGATTATCACTTGTCTCTTGACCCGTCGCAGCGGTCTTGACTGGCAGACGGGTCTCATCATCGAGTCCCTCAACAGGGACAGAATCTGTCGCTATCTCCTGAGTGGTAGCCGCCTCAACTTCCACGGTTGAAGCCGGGGTAGGACTCGGCAATGATGCAGCCGACCTCCCCTCATCATGATAAAGAGGGGATTCAACCCTCTCCTCTGTCTCAACTACTTCTGTTGTCTCCACAACAGGCTCTTGCAGCTCTGGAGCAACGTCATCGGAAGACGACGAACTCCATTCTTCTTCACCACCCGGAAATGGCGTGCTTGTTAAACCTTCGGCACTTGAAGCTTCCGTTCTGGCCTTTGCCGTCTCGGAAGCTGCTGTACCCTCAGTTTCCCTCCTGACATAATCTGGGGATACCGGAATCTACCGCCTTGGGTGACATCCGATAAGCAAGATGCCAGAAGCAGCTGTAGGAGCGTACATCTGACTGCTGGTCCTCATTTCCTCGGGGATTTTTCTCCCCTAACCTGCTCATTTCGGACAGCACTTCGCTACGAGAGAGCGCAGGTGGAGTAGAAAATTGTGAGGGATCCTCCTTGTCTTGTCTAAAGACATAATCTCTCCAAGCGGTCACATGAGGCTGCGTCCCGTTCCTATCCTGTCTCTGCATATAGTAATGATGACTCGCCACTTCCTTGAAGACAGCCGTCATCTCCTCAGCCCTGTCCCCCAGGACTTGAAGTTCCTCGTTGGTGGGAAAGTACTCTTCATAGGGTTCCGACCCCCAAGGGAGTTTTGACACCTCGTACATCTCATGAAGTACGAACCCTAATTCCCCCACCGAAGTAAAAAAGGTCCCGGTATGGACATCAAACATCTCCAGTAGTGCGAGGAACATGTGCCTGTTGAGATCAACACCCGCCTGGGTAGCACGGATCGCGGCGGTCAACCCAATCTCTTGAAGCTCGGTCCGAAACCGTGACAAGATCCAGAGTGTCAGTTTATTCCACTTAGAAACGTAATGGCACCAACCCTCTACCCGAAAATCTCCTTTCGGGTATGAGCGTTCCATCAAAAACATACGATGTGTAAAGGTCGAAGCACTATAAGCAAACGTATCAATGGGTACGTCACTGTAGAGGCTTCCGGGGCGTAGAGTCCGCCAGGTGAAAGAAGACCCAGACCGTGTGGCGGTCAAAGCATCCCTTTGGTCGAAGGAAGAATCAATTTGGATGACGCCAGTCACTGCTCCCCCCTGAGAAGGGGTAAGATCCCAAGACATCCTCCTCTGGGAAACAAGGCGACAGAAGGATGTCAAAGGCCATTGACGTTCAAGTTGCTTAACAGTCATATGCACCCCATTCGCTGTAAAGAACCAGTCCTCCTTGACCTTCAACACCGTCGCATCAGTAGAAGTGAGACGGTCTCCGAATAGGAACTCAGGCTTCAAGAAGGTCAATTTATCAGATGTGGAAGATTTTAAAACACCACGTTCCATCATCCGTTTGAGGAACCCATACTGTTGCTCACGAATTTGGGTCATTCTCTCGGGAGGCTGATCCAGCATAAGAGCCTCTTGAGCGGGGTTTATCACTTCCTCATCATACTCTACTCCCATCTGGTTGAAGACAGCCTCCAAGAACACTTCATTCAAAGGCGGGATCGCTACTGACACTAGCAAAGATCAAAAAAATGTTAGAAGCAACAAGAGAAAGAAGAGCTTTGGCACATTCAGGGTTTTAACCCATGCGCGTCAGCAGCTTCGGCGCATCATCAGGGTCTAAGCCCATGCGCGTCAGCAGCCTCGACGCATCATCAGGGTTTAAGCCCATGCGCGTCAGCAGCCTCGGCGCATCATCAGGGTCTAAACCCATGCGCGTCGGCGAACAAAGACCGCGGCACATCATTAAAGACCCAAGGTCTATGTGCGTTGGTGTACGAAAAAAACGAGACTTACCAACCACCTCCGGCCGAACTTCGACAGGCCGTCGGGGAACGTCAGCCGTTACAACTTTCGCCGGCTCCTTCGCTTTCTCCTTCCCCTTGTCGGCGCCACCGCGAGGAGTCTTGGGAGCCATTCTCTCAGAGAAGAAAAAGTTAGGGTTTTGAAGAAAAACTCTAAAGAAAGCAAAGGCACAGAGCAGATGAACTCTCTCTCTCTCCAACCCTTACCTATTTATAGGGCTTGGTCGCACGCGTGAACCGATGACGTGTAATCTCAGCCGTCGCTTCGGGTTCCGTGAGGAGATAACAACAAATACAACCAAAAGATCATCATTAATCTTTTTGGGTTACCAAGGCGTTATCATCATCAACTGAAAGGAGCATATGCCCGAACAAGCATGCGCCCAAAAATCATGCGCCCTGACCTCCATGCTTCTTATTCAAAGTATTCCAAAACTTATTCAAAAGTTTTGAAAACTTTGAAGGGGGTCTTGTAGAAGCATAGAATTTCACAACCAGAAAGCCCATGCGCCAGGCATTATATGCGCCAGAACTCAGACAGCTAATCAAATAAACTATATACATTCGAAGAAGGACTTTTTATTTATATATATAAAAGTCTATTACATGTCTAGAAAAGGTTGTACAAAGAAGAATTTCTACAAAGGAAGGATCCTAGATCTACAGCCAACAGCCACCATGCGCTTTCCAGATAGGCGCAGCAACCACCATGCGCCTTCCGATAGGCGCAGCAGTCACCATGCACTGTCAGCCAGGCGCAGCAGATGTCATGCACCTCCAGCCAGGCGCATCCTACCATCTCTTCAGCAGCTCAGTTATGTGCATCCAGCTCAGTTATGTGCATCCCTTCAGCAGCTCAGTTATGAGCAACTCTTCCAACCAGGCTCACCTGGTCGAGCAGAGCCCAGTTATGTGCCGCTCTTCCAGCCAGGCTCACCTGATAAGTGCTTCACCAAGCAAAGCATTTAACCCTCTGGCTGAAACCAAGGAAGAGAAGAGCACCGCAAATGCTGTGGCCAGGGAAGGCTTCGAAAGAGCCTCCAAAGACCAAGGAAGGCCGTGATCAAAATCATGGCACAAGGAACTTTCAACACAATCAAAGTGGGTGGCACCTACTTTGAAGGAAGAGAGAGCCTAGCACCACCATTCCGATCTACGGCTCTTTCGGAACAACGGATACGAGGCCCGAACATCCCTATCTTTGGATGCAACAGGCACCTTCCACCTGCCTCAGAAGCCCTCGACTCCGTCTTTTGGATGTAACGGTCACCTTTAAGTGCATCGAAGACAACATGACGTCTCATCTTTACCCTCGGAAGCACTTCGTCAACAGAATGCACCCACATATCCAAGTTTATGTTGGAAGTACGTGAGGGAATGAGGAGCAAACCTTCTCTCCATGCCACTATTTATAGGCCGGGCAAATCAAACCCACGCGCCAAGTGGATGACTCTCCGAATTTTGTGCAATGAATTTGCATTAAATGGATGAATCGGACGCCTCGAATTCAGCCAAACGGCTATTTATAGCACTCGAGGAGCGAGACAGCCGCATCATTAAAGGACATGTCGGATGCGCCAGCCAAACAACGCATCACATGGATACGCCCTCCAGCATTAGGCGCATCACACAGACGCGCCCTACAGTACCCGGCGCATCACAGAGGATGCGCCCTCCCTCAGATCTCCATGCCGAGTGGAACACCAACCAATGTGCCCACTCAGCTGTCCATCGAACGTCACAAATATTAAATGTTGAACTGACACCAGAGTTGGCAGCACGCTTCCCAAAGTCTGAACAGTTGACAGCTTTTTCAGAGAACGAAGCGTCGGCAACGTCAGCATCATCATGACTCTATCCGACGGCTACTGCCACGTGGCCATCCGCATGCGCCTCTACGGCCATGCTTCCAAACCAGCATGCGCCTCAAAAGCCATGCGCCTCAGACCCTTCACTGATCCCTAAAGACAGAAGAAGAGTCTCCAGTTGAAGCTTTGCATGCGCCTCAGACCCTTCACTAATCCCTAAAGACAGAAGAAGGGTCTCCAGTTGAAGCTTTGTATGCGCCTCAAAAGCCATGCGCCCCGGACTGATCTCTGATCCCGAAAGACAGAAGGAAGGTCACCTGCATGCGCCTCAAAAGCCATGCGCCCTAAATGGTTTATAACTCCTAAAGGTTATTAGCCGCAACCTCCTCCTGCGCCCAATCAAGGTGCAGCTCACCAGATCACTACCCCTCCCCCACCAAATCCGAGATCTTCGAGCCATGGGTCGATGACACGTGTCCTTTGACTCAACTCGTCCAAGATTTCAGCAACAGAAAGATCTTCTCCTCTGCTACGTGCCGGCTCACAACAGCAGTATGAAGAGTTCTTCTCCTCAATCAGGCGCATCATCTATGCGCCTCCATCAGCAACCTCCATGTGGCGTCCCCACACACCGGCGCATCCTACATGCACGCATGAGCAGCCAGCCTACAAAACTATAAATAGAGGGATCTTCTCCTTCATACACACAGAGAGAATCCATAACGAATATACAAGGAATCATCAGAGAGGCAGATACAGACACTCAACGTCTTCCTCCTCTTAGCAAGCTCCAGCACCCAGAGCAATCTACGCCTTCAGAGAACCGATAACCGTCGTCAGCCGGTCAACGGAGTCAACGCATTACCACTCGCTCTATTGGCACTAAGGACCCAGCTTAAACAAAAGTGTACTCCTAGGACTACATTTAAGTCCTACATTGTAACACTGTTCTGTTTGTATTAAAGTTTTCAATCAAACAATTTTAATGGCAAACAAGGCTTTCTTGGCTAAAGTCCCCAAGCTGATCAGCGAACGGGAGAACTCGCAGCTCATAACCCTACCGTCTGTAGAGGAAGTCAAGACTACTGTATGGGCCCTTGACGAGCACAGTGCCCCTGGGCCTGACGGCTTCTCCGGTGTCTTCTTCCAATCTTGCTGGGACATTATCGAATTGGACGTGCACGAGGTCGCGGTTACATTCTTTCAAGGTGCAAGATACCCTAAATCCATCTCGTGTGCCAACCTAATCCTAATCCCAAAAAAAGAAAACCCGGATACCTTCAAAGACTTCAGGCCTATCAGCTTATGCACCTTCACCAACAAAATCATTTCTAAGATCATCGCGAACCGCATGTCCTATCTCCTCTCCAAGATTATCTCCGAGGAGCAAAGCGGTTTCGTCCCTGGGCGAAACAATACCGACAACATCCTGCTGGCTCTAGAAATGATAACCTGTGTGAAATTTCCGTCCATGGGGGAATGTCACCATCAAACTCGACATGGAGAAGGCATATGATCGCCAGGACTGGCAATACATAATTTGGGTGTTCAGGGCCTTCGAGTTTTCTGAAATTTGGATAGACAACATCTTCAGATCCATAAGCAACTCCTGGTTCTCTACAGTCATCAATTGGCAAGCTGACGGGTTCTTTAAGTCTAGCCGCGGAGTTCGACAGGGAGATCCTCTTTCTTCCACTATCTTCATCATCGCCGCCGAAGCTCTAAGAAAAAACCTGAACAACATGTCTGACACCCCCAGATTCTACCACTTCCATACCCCCATAGGCTGCCCTTTAATCACTCACCTGGCCTACACCGATGACATCCTCATCTTCTCCTCTCGCGACATCGGGTCGATCGAAGTGGTCAGTAGCACTCTAGAGAAATATACCAGTTGCTCCGGCCAACAGGTTGACATAGAGAAAAGTGTAATCTATACCCATCACAAAGCTGAAAGGAACCACTCGACAATTCTTGCCAATCTGACCTTCTTCTCCATCGCATATCCACCGTTCTCCAACCTGGGGTGCCCGCTAGTATACGGTAGATCCAACTCGGGCATCTTCGACGGGCTTATGAATAAAACAAGAAAAAAATCGAGGGATGGCACAACGCGGGCCCTCTCTCCGGGCGGAAAGATGATTCTCATCAAACATGTCCTATCCTCCATCCCCATCTACACCCTGGCCGTTTGTTCCCCACCTAAGAAGGTTCTTTCCTCCTTAGAGTCCATCCTCGCCAACTTCTTCTAGGGACACCTCGACGACAAGGATAAGCACCACTGGCTAGCTCAGACACGATGGCCAAACCTACCGACGCGAGAGGCCTGGGCTTCAGCAAATTAGTACACATCGTAGACGCCTGCTCAATAAAATTGTGGTGGAAGCACCGATCAGACAACTCTATCTGGACTCGGTTCATGAAGGATAGTTACTTCCAACACTCTCACCCCGAGACGGTCGTCTCCAACAATCGATCCTCTGTCTCCTGGCACCGTATCCTTCGCGGCCTACACCTCGCTGAACCCTTAATCTGTCTGAATCTTGGCCACAAAAACTGGCTGGAGGTGGGACCGGACGAGAGACTTACCCCGATAGCCCCCTCCTTATTGCTCGATCTGCGACCTATGGGACACAGACTCAGGTTGGAGATGCGACTGGACTAGAGACTGGCTGGGCCCGGATACAACGGCCGACCTACATGCCGCTGACGTGAAGCTCAACGATCTTCCTGACACCTTCAGATGGTCCCCCACCCCCGACGGTATTTTCACGTTGGCCTCCGCCAAGACGTGGTGCGAGGCAATAGTGCACCTTCTTCGATAATCATACCTTTCTGGCACTCATTTATCCCCAACAAATGGTCGATCCTGATATGGAGAGCCCACCGTCGGAAGCTTCCAACCGACGACTCCTTCTCCACCATCAGATTCAGCCTCGCATCGAAATGTCACTGCTGCACTTTGCACCAATCTGAAACCACAGAGCACATCCTGCTTTCCGGCGAGCTTGCCACTCAGTTATAGTGCAGCTTCTCGCTCTGTCGTGCACAGAGGCATCGGGCCGGGGGCTTTAACGATCTCCTGGCCAGCTGGGGAGACTCTCACGGCCATCAGATCGTTGCCGCCACCGGCATTTGGGTGCTCTGGAAGAACCGGAACAAATCAAGGTATGAAGTGCGCCAATACAACCCCAGACAACTAATCAGGGAAGTCCTCCGACAAATCCTCAAAATCCGGAGACGGTGCACCCACTCTACAGCACGGTTTTGGGTGGCATGGTGCAAACTGCAGACCCAGCCTATCTTCTTGCTTCGGGCAAAGACCCCCTTTTTCTTTTTGCTGTCTCTTCGCGCTTAGCGTGTTTACTTGTATAGGCTTCGACATTTTGCGCCTGATACATCAATAAAAGTTCCTTTTGCCAATATAAATATATATATATATATATATATATATATATATATATATATATATATATATATATATATATGTATGTATATATATATAAAATATATATATATATATATATATATATATATATATATATATATATATATATATATATATATTTCTTCATCTTATAACCTAACAATAAATTTCTAAAACTAATATAAACATAAATTTTAATAAATAATCCCCATCCAAGTTTTACAGTTTCTATTTATTTTAAAATAATAATTCCTTTATTACAAATATCTATTTATATAATAAACATAAACTAGACAATACAAAATATATATAACTAATATTTTCATGAAAACTATATTCAACACTTATATCTAATGACTTCAAAACTTTTTATTTAAAATATACAATTTATATATATATATATATATATATATATATATATTAAAAATATATATATATATTTTATATATATATATATATATATATATATATATATATAATTTTATTTTTAATTTTTTTATTTATATATATATATATATATATATTTTATATATATATATATATATATATATATATATATATATATATATATTGTATATTTTAAATTGTATATACACTAAATTATCTTTGTAAAAGATAAAGTAAAATCTAGGGGTCAATATTATTACCTATATGAAATTGATATTCTAGAAAAATTAAATGAATAACTGAGAAATACAATGAAAAATAAAACCAAAAATATTTAGGAAGAATTAGGGGATTTACAATTGCGAACTTCACACGCTCGCGATATCTGGCACAGGCGAGGAAGATTGTTTGTTTTTCTTCTTCGATGGACTTTAACCATGGGCGGATCAAGAATGCAGCATTAGAGGATGAAAGACTTGAACACCATCATGGGAATAATTGAAAGGGTCGTCGAGTATATGTAGGATGACAATGATGTCAAGACCAAGCTAAATACCACCAAGGAGAATGGTAGGGGAGAGTAGAAGAGCTCTCCGAAGGAGTGTCCATCTGAGAAAATAAGCTCCAGAAAGCCCACACCGAGCGAATAATTTTGTACTTCATATGTGGAGAAAATCACTATGCTTGGGATTAACAAAAGAGAAGTATGTGTGTCAATGTCGTCCAAAGAACGAGGAGTATGAAGTGAGAGCGCACATTAAAGCATTGCACTTACTCAAGCTATCAAGACCAAGTATCATGTGTCGAAGACTCCGAACATGGAGCTCATGTATGTTGACATTAGGATCAATGGCATGAGAACATAGATATTGGTTGACACGGGTGCCACTCACAACTTCTTTTCGGACGCGGAGGTCCGTCACTTGGGTCTAGCCTTGAAAGAAGATTCAAGCAAGCTAAATGCGATCAACTCAGAGGCGTACCTCATATAGGGGGTAGCCGAGGGAATTCGCATAGGTATAGGCCATTTGTCGTGAGTTACCAATTTCACCGCCGCATCGTATAACCCTCGTTTTCAAAATTTCAATTTTTATTTTTTAAATTTTTTTTAAATAATTTGCCGAGTGAATAATTTTTGTATTTGAATTTCTACGTAGGAAATCTTTAATATTTTTCGGTTTACAAAAAAGGGTTTACCAATTATATTTTCTAAAATTAGATTTTTGGGTTTATAAAAATACTTTTTAAATTATTCGATATTATTAAATATTAATTTTGAATTATTTTGTAAACAAGTATTAGAATTAAATTTGATTTAGTGTTGAATTATAGATTATTATTTTTGATCAATAAAATCTATAATTATATTATTTTAGATAAGACTTATTTATGAAAATAAATTTTTGTAGATTATTGATAATACTAAATACTAGTTAAAACTACTATTTAATTAAGATTTGATCTATCTGGCTCGATTTAAATCTAAAGAATTTAGTGGATAAACCTTAAGTATTATTTTAAATCATTAGTGTTACTTTTAGATTTGGTTATATTTTACATATTATTGAATTTAAATTAGGAAAGAGATTAGATCAATATTGGATTCCCAATCCTTACATATTTAGGAATTCCCAACTCCTCTATAATAGGAGCCTTTCCTCTACTTTCTTCCAATCCAACTCTCCATAAATTCCTAAACATTAGTCATAGCCATCATCATCGTGCTGTGCATTGTGTCTATGTCCCTGCACCGTGTCTGTGTCCCAATATTTGTTTTTACTATTTTTATCAGTATAATTATAATGTTTCCTTCGTGTCCGATACACCTGACACCTTTTTGTGTCTCGTAGGACACAGACGACCTCGACATGATGCCAGATCTCTAATCCTAAACCCTAACCCTAAATTGACTAGCCGAACACCATGCAGCCACCACCACCCCTTTGCACCCACCACTATCGCCAACCTCCGACTACTGTCTCCTCGTCGCCCCGACACCTGACCCGCCTCGATTTCCTAGTGTGCCACTGCGTCCAGTCGCCGTGACCACCGATAGATCTCGCTAGATTTGGGATCGATGCCATTGATGCTTTTCGCCGACGGTGAGAACCATTCTCGCTGTCGGCTAAAAGCTTCCCTGTCGTATCACCATCTTCGACACCCCCACCACCAGCAGTACTACCACTAGAGACGACTAACACCACCAACTCCACCTGTAACCTCCTCTCCTCTGACAACCAGCCAAGTCGCCAATACCGCGAGCCACTGACCCCACCAGCAACCTTACTCCGTCTTCATCAGCAGTGACCGTTGGACCATCGAACCCCCTCGCTACCCAGATCCATGTGCCACTGGCTATCTATTGCTCATTGGCAGCACTGCCGATCTGTACCCGTACCTTGAGCCACTGTCGCACGAGTTGTCGCTCCTTGCCACGCTTTTGAACGCCGAACTACATACCGCCGTGCCGACGAACACCGCCACATGGCCAGCTCCTTCCTCGGTGAGGTTCCCAATGTACCATCTCTTTCTCCCTCTGCCTCACACTCTCCC
Organism: Iris pallida; assembly: GCA_029216955.1. Classification (NCBI taxonomy): domain Eukaryota; kingdom Viridiplantae; phylum Streptophyta; class Magnoliopsida; order Asparagales; family Iridaceae; genus Iris; species Iris pallida. The sequence goes on along the minus strand of JANAVB010044019.1, from coordinate 2,718,769 downwards.
GCTCTACATTCTCCCCGACCTCTCCCCCTCTCTCGACTTCTTTCTTTTTCTTTGCTTCCCCTCTCTTCTTAAATTCCTCTCTAATTGCTTTCTCTTTTTTAGTGATTCTCTCTCTTATCTTCCTGTTTGCTTAATGAACGAGAGAAGAGCAACTTTTCTCGAGAAACTCATTGATGATGTTGATTTTTCTTTTCCTTTTCTATTTATTTATTAATTATTTATTACTATTATTATTTTATTATTAATGTTTATCTGATATTAATATGTGTGTATGTAAATATATATATTGTTATAAGTAGTAGTTTTGCTAATATATATATATATATATATATATTTTATATATATATATATATTATATATATATATATATATATATATATATATATATATATATAAAAATATATATATATATATATATATATATATATATATATATATATATATATATATATTCCCGAAAAACTTATCTTATAATAAAATATATGTTATATGGGCTTTGGCCCTATATCTATTATTTTCAAAGTTGGATTTCCAAACCTGAAATATATTATTATATTATTTTATGGTATTTTATTTATGGTTTTTGACCTAAACCTATAGTTAGACAAAATTTCTATTTTTAGTCAAAAATGATTTTTTGGATCTACAAATTATTTTAACTAAAGTATATTTTAACTAACAATATATGGTTTTCTAGCGTTATATATATTTCTTAAAATAGTTATATATACTTATTTAGACGAATTTCTTTCGAATTGGTTCTTGCCTATGACAAATCATTCGTTTCCTATTCCTTTGTGAATTTCGAACTTCTTTATTTTGTCCCTAGCTAATTCAACTATTCTGGACTCCATGGAATAGTTTGTTCTATCGTCTGAGACCATCTTACATAGTTTTGACATTTGAGACTATTTCTATGTCGATATAATCAGATCGTGCCTGTCAACTCAAAACAAACTGAGACAAGTACTCGTTTACGCTTTCATGTGCATTTACTTATATTGTTATATTTCACTTATATATTCGATTTTTCGTATCTTGACTATTACACACACGAGAGTTGAGTAATTAACTAATGTTCATATTTTTTATTAGTATCGTGATCATTATCGTGACCGTGTCTATATGATTGTGAGGTATAGATAATAGAGGGATATAATTACTAGGCACATGGACAAAGCCTGTAATACCCATATTTCAGAATGCGTATTTTAATTAGGCTTATACGTATTTCGGACCTGTATTTTATTTTCTCAGATTCTGGCCTGTAATTGTGTTTTGGCTTAACTTGCAGATTTTGGTTTTCTCGTAAAATGGGTTTTTGGACCTGGCGTGGTTTTATTTTGTGGAGAAGAAATTGGTTTGGTTTAGTTTAGTATGCATTGGACCACACTTAGCTAACCTCCACCCTCAACACAACATACCCTCCCTCATTAAAATCCCACCTAACTTTCTCTCTCCTCATAATCTCCATTAATTTTCTTCATCTTCTTCTTCCTTCCTCCACACAACACCAACACCATATGCAAGTGCACCTTGCCACCAAATAAGTACCCCATTTTATTTGTCCATTAGCTAGATTAGGCTATGGTGAACAACATTAGAACTTGGCATTTTGTGATTTGGAGCTTCTATTTTTCTAGATCTAAGTTTTAACAATTTTTGGATTTTCTTGGTTTGGATCTATTAAACTTAGATTTTTGCTTGTTTTGAGGCTTCCACGTGGAAGAGAATTCAATTTTACACAAGCTAGAACTTTGAAAATCCAAATTTGGTTTTGTTTTGGCTAAGTTATGAAGATTAAAAATTTGGAGTTCTTGGGAATTTTCTCTCGGTCTGATTGAAGAAGATGATCCTCGGCCAGCGCTCTTTAGCGCATGGCCGAACTGCGCACCCTCCTCGGCTAGCGCTTTACGCTGGGCTGACCCGTGCTGGAGCTCTTTAGCTCCAGCGCCTTCCTTCCATTGGCGCGCTTGACCCCAGCGCAGTTCGCTCTTCAGCGCAACCCGACCCAGCACGCTTGACCCCAGCACAGTTTGCTCCTCAGCGCAACCCGACCCAGCACACTTGACCCTAGCGCAGTTCGCTCCAGGCGCAACCCAATCCTGTGCAGCTCACATCCGGTACAGCTCACTCCCAGCGCGGATTGGCTCCAGCGTAACCTAATTCCTGCGCAGCTCAACCCTGCGCAGCTCACTCTCAGCGCATTCTAGTCCCCCCAGCGCAATCTGATCCCCAGCGCAACCTGTTGCCCATGGTGATTTGGTTTTATTTCCTTGGACTTGGCTACTCTTTTGTGGATTAGAGTTTTGAGATCTTGTTCCACACAACACGACTGTCTCGACTTAACACGAACTGGCATGGTTTTTGGTGTTTTGCTTATGACTAGTACGATTTTCGTAAATTTGTGATTTATGATCCTAGTGCTTTCTGATCTTCTTGATAGTGACCCGATGGGGTACGCTCTTAACTTGTGACCTGTGATCCATGATTAATCTTTGTAACTAGATAACTTGATAGTGGCCCGTGGCGGCGCACTCCTGACTTGTAACCTGTAACTTGTTACTTGTAACTTGACTTAACTTGATGCTGTTAAGATGGCTAACTGACTCGTATAATCAACTCTGACTCCGTGGTTGTTCATTCTTGCTGCTTCGTACAATCTACTTGTCTTGTCTTATCTTGTATCATGTCTAGGACGTGACTCCCTGTTTACCACGGTCAAGGATTTGCACTGAATATTGATTAGGCAAATTACTAGATCAAACTATAGTTCATGGAGAATTTTTGGTCAAAGGCGATCTCGTTATCTGGGCGCTTTAAATGGACTTGTAGCATGCTGACGAGTAGGGCACATTTCCAGCACACTGTTACGTGTTGCACCCTCTAAGTCACCTAAGGGTATATCGTCTCCTGGGCGATATACCCTACCATACTCTCAACCCGCGGAAGGATAACTGGATAGTCTGCAGGGCTTAGGACTGGGAAATTCTCATCTGTATCCTGTTAGTAATTAGGCTTGTGATAACCTTAGTAAGTTAAAGTAGTAAGCCGTAGTATTTGCTTGGCCGCTTGTGAATGGATGGTGTCCAGCCTTGTCTAAGTCTCGTCTAGTCCCAGCACCTGGTACACCTGAGCATGATTGTTTTACTTATCTTTAACAATAAATGGGTAGAGACAAAGTGCTATTCAGGCGAAGGGTTACAACCTCGGTCCTTGTTTGGTTTAAAAATTGTAACCTGGCTTCCGGAATGGTTCCATGTCCCTAGTCGTGTATTGTCCTCTTGTACTCTTAATTATTTGTACTTTTCTTCTATTTCTTTATGTTCTGATATGCTGGCCTTTGTTCTTATTTCGTGGCCTCCCTTTGTGGCACTTACTCTTTCTGGGGTTTGACCCAGCTGGTTTTGTGTGGCCAGATTTCGGAGCAGCACCCGAGGATCTACCGAACTTCCAGCCCAATAGTGGCGACTAGAAGGAACCCGGGCTACGAGTGGGTTTTCTATTTTGATTCGCTCACTACATTGTAAAATTATTCTTTTGAGGCGTTTAGCCGACGAGTACCTGTTAGCTCGATGCATATTTACTTACTGTCTGCCTACGGGCTGTAACATGATTAACAAATCCTAGGGTTGATCATGTATGACTGAAATCTTGCTAGTCTTGACATTTTGTACGAGTAGCTTCATGATCAGCTGAATATGTAATATTTAGGACGCCTTTTATTGTATATTTGGTGGTCTAACATCTTGTAACTATATTACTTGCTTGAGATTGAGACAATAGGCTTGACCTTAAGAGACCGTTGGCTTGTAGTAAACTCTCATATCTAGACAGCCGTGTCCGTATAGCGAGGTAGATTCCATTTCAATATACGTAGCTGGCTATTTATGCCCCCGCTCTCCAGTATTCTGGTTCTGGGGCTTGACATGGTTTAAGTGGTGGCCCATGCAAGTCTTGGCATTCAAGAATGTGAGGGTTTACCCAATAGATGTCTCAATCAGTACTCGCCCTTGATCTCTGCTCGTATCTTTAAATCCCTGAGAATCTTGACCTAATCACATGCTTTTATCATTGGATCTGTCCTGGTCCTTCCTTATTGATTCCTATGTCATCTTCTTCAGCGGCATTATTCCTGGACATGCCGATCAGCCAGGTGGAGCACCTACCATAGACCAGTATCCCGGAGATCAAGTCCAGTATTCTGGAGTAGCCTCCAGAGTTGTGCCTACTGGAGGAGAGCCACCAGTTCAGCCCGTCCAGCCTGCCGAGCCTGATGATGTTACTTTGGTGGGTCTCATCAGGTCCCTATTAGCTTCCCAGGATCGTCGCAGAGATGCCTTGCACCAGACAGTAACAGATGCTTTGACCAGAGGCGGTCATCCAGGGAACAGCGCGGCCAACAGCTTCAAGCGCCTGAATCCTCCATTCTTCGATGGCAGCGAAGATGCGATTGCCACGGACGCTTGGCTTTAGGATACCGAGGTGGTTCTGGAAGCAGCTAGGACACCTGAGAATGAGAAGGTGGCGGTGGTACGTCTACAGTTGCTAGATTTAGCTCGCAGTTGGTGGGAGGAGCAGGCCATGGGATTAGCGGCACCGGTTACCTGGGCGGTGTTCAGAGAAAGATTCTAGACGAAGTATTTCGATGCTGTAGCTCGGTACGACCTACAGAAGAGATTTACCAACTTGAAGCAAGGAGGCAGAACGGTCGACGGTTATGCATCTGAGTTTTCTAGACTCAGTAGGTTTGCCCCCACCTTGGTGGCAACCGAGTTTGATAGGGCCCAGCGGTTCCAGCAGGGGCTGCATTTGGAGATCTTGTTGGCAGTTGAGCAGTTCGAGCACCAGACATTCGATGCAGTATTGAAGGTAGCTAGGAGACACGAGTACACCTCCCAGAGGATCGTGGATAGGACCGGAGGTAGGAAGCGGTCCCACAATCAGATGCACCAATCATCAGCTCCAGCCCCGGCAGCAAGGGATTTGACCATTGGAACTCCGAGGCGGGCGGCCTCAGTGACGTCGATTCAGCATTCAACCCCGACGTACCCGCAGCAACAGAAGCAGAAGCAGACTTCCGCGATAGGATGTTCTTATTGCGGGAAGCCAGGGCACGTGGTGGCAGATTGTCGCAGGATGTAAGGATTATGCCTGGCTTGTGGAGCGACAGATCACAAGATAGGAGCCTACCCAAATAGGGGTAGTTCGTCCTCTTCCAACCTAACCAGTCCGTCGGTTAGTGGACCAGCACCTATGCAGCAACAGCAGTACCCGAGGCCATTATTGCCTCAGGCCCAGGCATTTCATCAGCGAAACCAGCAGCAGTACACCCAGACTCCAGTATAGAGCAGGCAGAGAGGTTTCGAGCAGAGGGGACCCGCAGCCAGAGGATAAGGTCAGACAATGATGATGACTATGAAAGAAAAAATTGCACCAGATGAGGTAGTGGCAGGTATTATTCTCGTCAACTCCTCTCCAGTATTGGTATTATTTGATTCTGGTGCATCGTATTCATTCATGTCTGCACGATTCGCGACACGAATAGGATTGGAGCCCGAGTCATTATCAGTGAGGCTCAATATACTTACTGGTAATGGTCTTGTGGGAGTAGATCGAGTGTTTTCCTCGTATTGGATCGTAGTTAGCGGTAGAGGGTTCTCCGCTAGATTTATAGAGTTTCCTATGGCAGACTATGATGTAGTCTTAGGCATAGATTGGTTGAGGAACCAGTATGCTAGGATAGACTGCCATGTTGGCAGGGTTGTCTTTAGTATTCTAGGCGAGCCAGAGTTTTTATTTTCCAGAGGCACAGTGGAATCATCTTCCCCAGTATTGCGGATGGCAGTAGCAGCGGTACAGTTATCCCGGATAGTTGAAGAGTTTCTATATGTCTTCCCAGAGGAACTTCCAAGGATGCCGCCAGAGAGGGAGATCGAGTTCACTATAGACTTGATCCCCGGGACAGCACCAGTATCAGAGCGAGTCTACGGGATGACGCCTTCAGAGTTGGAGATTTTGTACAAGATGATTGAAGAACTAAGGACCAAGGGATTCATTCATACAAGTGGATCGCCTTGGGGAGCCCCGATGCTTCTTGTGAAGAAGAAGGATGGTACGTCCAGATTATGTGTAGATTATCGTACCTTGAACTCGGTGACAATCAAGAACAGATACCCTCTTCCGAGGATAGATGACTTATTTGATCAACTCAAGGGGGCTTCAGTGTTCTCGAAGATAGACTTGCGATCAGGATACCACCAGATCAGAGTCAGAGAGCAGGACATCCCGAAGACAGCTTTCCGATCTAGATATGGGCATTGGGAGTTTCTTGTTATGCCATTCGGAGCAACCAATGCGCCAGCCGTATTCATGGACCTCATGAATCGCATTTTTATGCCTTACTTGGATCAGTTCGTGATCGTGTTCCTAGATGACATCCTGGTCTACAGTAAGAGCGAAGCAGAGCATGAGCAGCATCTCAGAATCGTCCTTCAGACGCTTAGAGAGCATCAGTTGTATGCCAAGTTTATTAAATGCAAGTTTTGGCTCGATCGTATTTCGTACTTGGGTCACATCATTATCCGAGGAGGAGTGGAAGTGGATCCCCAGAAGATTGTGGCTATCGAGTCATGGCCAGTACCTAGCTCAGTGGCAGAGGTTCGCAGCTTCCTTGGATTGGCAGGCTACTACCGACAATTCGTTTCAGATTTTGCAAGAATTTCAGCGCCGATGACCCAGTTGATCCACAAGGATGTGCCGTTCGTATGGACAGCAGAGTGTCAGAAAACATTTGAGAAGTTGAAGCGAGGTTTGATAACGGCTCCCATTCTTACGCTTCCAGATGGGATCGGAGGATTCACAGTTTATTACGACGCTTCAGGCAGAGGATTGGGGTGTGTCTTGATGCAACATGGGAAGGTAATAGCTTATGCATCACGTCAACTTCGTGATCATAAGAGAAATTACCCGACCTACGACTTGGAACTGGCAGCAGTAGTGTTTGCACTTAAGTTGTGGAGGCACTACTTGTACGGGGACAGAGTAGAGATATTTAATGATCACAAGAGCCTGAAGTATATTTTTACCCAGAAGGACCTTAACATGCGGCAGAGAAGATGGTTCGAGCTACTGGTGGACTACGATGTGGATTTACAGTATCAACCAGAAAAGGCCAACGTTGTAGCAGATGCATTGAGCAGGAGAGCCAGAGTTTATTTCCTGATGGCGCAACCAGAGTTATTGGCAGATCTTCAGAAGATGGGAATTGAAGTACTTCTTCCTACCAATGTGGCATTGATGGCCAGTCTACAGGTTCAGTCCAGCATAGTTAAGAGGATCCGGATGACGCAGTCTATGGATTCCAAGATTCAGCGACTTAGAGCAGAGTGTGAGACAGGAAGAAGGCCAGAGTTGTGTATTCATGAAGATGGTACACTTCGACACGGTACTCGTCTTTGTGTACCCAGTGGAGATATCAGACAGGAGGTCATGGCGGAAGCTCACAGTATTCTATTCATACCGGTGGCACGAAGATGTATAGAGACATTCGTCAACATTTTTGGTGGAATGGCACGAAGAGGGAGATAGCCCGGTTTGTCTCTCGGTGTTTGGTTTGCCAGCAGGTTAAAGCTGAACATCAGAGGCCCGCTGGACTTCTTCAGCCCTTGCCGATTTCAGAATAGAAGTGGGAGCATGTGACCATAGATTTTGTGACTGGATTGCCTAGATCCCCGGCTGGTCGAGATGCTATTTGGGTTATAGTTGACAGGCTCACGAAGGTAGCTCACTTCCTCTCGTTCAGAGTTGGTCAGTCGACAGCTCAGCTAGCAGAAATGTACCTCAGGCAGATTGTCAGGCTTCACGGTATGCCCGTTAGTATCACCTCGGACAGGGATTCCAGATTCATATCACACTTTTGGCGTAGCCTGCATGAGAGTTTGGGAACTCACCTTCAGTTTAGCTCAGCTTATCACCCGCAGACAGATGGCCAGTCGGAACGCACAATCCAGACTCTTGAAGATATGTTGAGATCTTGTACCCTTGACTTCGGTGGTTCCTGGGAGGATCACCTGCACCTGGTAGAATTCTCGTACAATAATAGTTTCCAGGCCAGTATTCAGCTGGCTCCGTTCGAAGCACTGTATGGTCGGAAGTGCAGATCCCCGTTAGCCTGGGATGATGTTGGAGAGAGGCAGATGCTTGGTCCAGAAATGATTACCCAGACAGTTGAAATTGTCAGAAGGATCAGAGATCGTCTTTGAGTGGCCCAAGATCGCCATCGCCATTGGGCCGATGCTCATCGGCGTCCCTTAGAGTTTGCTATCAGCGACCATGTATTCCTTAGGATCTCGCCTAACTGCGACGTCATTCATTTTAGCGTACGGGGAAAGCTTAGTCCTAGGTATATAGGGCCGTTCGATATCCTGGAGCGAGTAGGAGATGTATCCTATCGTCTCGCTCTTCCGCCGTCGCTGACTGAGGTACATGATGTATTCCATGTGTCCCAATTATGATGGTACATCTCGGATCCGAGCCATATCCTGGACCATTCGGAACTGGTTGTTGGTACCAACCTTTCGTATGAGGAGAGGCCCGTGTCTATATTGGACCGGAGAGAAAAGATATTCAAGAACAAGACTATTAGCTTAGTCCGTGTTGCTTGGGGTCATCACTCTAAAGGTGAGTCAACATGGGAGTGTGAGGACGATATCCGATCGCGATATCCCGATTTGTTTGACTCGTAAGGTATAACATCTTCCTTATGCCTTATGCTTTCCATCCCTTACTTGCATGCGTGATTGTTTGATTGATTGCTTAGTGTAGCTTATTTGTGGATAGTATAGCGGGCCCTTACATCCCTAAGCATCTTGATTTAAATTCCGAGGACGGAATTCTTTTAAGGTGAGTAGAGTTGTAATGCCCGTATTTCGGAATACGTATTTTAATTAGGCTTATACGTATTTCGGACCTGTATTTTATTTTCTCAGATTCTGGCCTGTAATTGTGTTTTGGCTTAACTTGCAGATTTTGGTTTTCTCGTAAAATGGGTTTTTGGACCTGGCGTGGTTTTATTTTGTGGAGAAGGAATTGGTTTGGTTTAGTTTAGTATGCATTGGACCACACTTAGCTAACCTCCACCCTCAACACAACATACCCTCCCTCATTAAAATCCCACCTAACTTTCTCTCTCTTCATAACTTCCATTAATTTTCTTCATCTTCTTCTTCCTTCCTCCACACAACACCAACACCATAGGCAAGTGCACCTTGCCACCAAATAAGTACCCCATTTTATTTGTCCATTAGCTAGATTAGGCTATGGTGAACAACATTAGAATTTGGCATTTTGTGATTTGGAGCTTCCATTTTTCTAGATCTAAGTTTTAACAATTTTCAGATTTTCTTGGTTTTGATCAATTAAACTTAGATTTTTGTTTGTTTTGAGGCTTCCATGTGGAAGAGAATTCAATTTTATACAAGTTAGAACTTTGAAAATCCAAATTTGGTTTTGTTTTGGCTAAGTTATGAAGATTGGAAATTTGGAGTTCTTAGAAATTTCCTCTCGGTCTGATTGGAGAAGATGATCCTCGGCCAGCGCTCTTTAGCGCATGGCCAAACTGCCCACCCTCCTCGGCCAGCGCTTTGCGCTGGGCTGACCCGCGCTGGCGCTCTTTATCTCCAGTGCCTTCCTTCCATTGGCGCGCTTGACCCCAGCGCAGTTCGCTCCTCAGCACAACCCGACCTAGCGCGCTTGACCTCAGCGCTGTTCGCTCCTCAGCGCAACCCGACCCAGCGCGCTTGACCCTAGCACAGTTCGCTCCTGACGTAACCCAATCCTGCGCAGCTCACTCCCAGTGCGGCTTGGCTCCAGCGTAACCCAATTCCTGCGCAGCTCGCTCTCAGCGCAGTCCATTCCCCTCCAGCGCAATCTGATCCCCAGCGTAACCTGTTGCCCATGGTGATTTGGTTTTATTTCCTTGGACTTGGCGACTCTTTTGTGGATTGGAGTTTTGAGATCTTGTTCCACACAACACGACTGTCTCAACTCAACACGAACTGGCACGGTTTTCGGTGTTTTGATCCTAGTGCTTTCTGAGGATTGGAGTACGGTTTTTGTGAATTTATGATTTATGATCCTAGTGCTTTCTGATCTTCTTGATAGTGACCCGATGGGGTGCGCTCTTAACTTGTGACCTGTGATCCATGATTAATCTTTGTAACTGGATAACTTGATAGTGGCCCATGGCGGCGCACTCCTGACTTGTAACCTGTAACTTATAACTTGTAACTTGACTTAACTTGATACTGTTGCGATGGCTAACTGACTCGTATAATCAACTCTAACTCCGTGGTTGTTCATTCTTGCTGCTTCGTGCAATCCACTTATCTTGTCTTGTCTTACATCATGTCTAGGACGTGACCCCCTGGTTACCACGGTCAGGGATTTGTACTGAGTATAGATTAGGCTAATTACTAGATCAAACTATAGTTCATGGAGAATTTTTGGTCACAGGCGATCTCGTTATCTGGGCACTTTAAATGGACTTGTAGCCTGTCGACGAGTAGGGTACATTTCCAGCACACTGTTATGTGTTGTACCCTCTAAGTCACCTAAGGGTATATCGTCTCCTTGGCGATGTATCCAACCGTACTCTCAACCCGCGAAAGGATAACTGGATAGTCTGCAGGGCTTGGGACTGGAAAATTCTCATCTGCATCCTGTTAGTAATTAGGCTTGTGATAACCCTTGTTAGTTAAAGTAGCAAGCCATAGTATTTGCTTGGCCGCTTGTGAATGGATGGTGTCCAGCCTTGTCTAAGTCTCGTCTAGTCGCAGCACCCGGTACACCTGAGCATGATTGTTTTACTTATCTTTAACAATAAATGGGTAGAGACAAAGTGTTATTCAGGCAGAGGGTTACAACTCCGGTCCTTTTTTGGTTTAAGGGTTGTAACTTGGCTCCCGGAATGGTTCCACGTCCCTAGTCGTGTATTGTCCTGTTGTATTCTTAATTATTTATACTTTTCTTCTATTTCTTTATGTTCTGATATGCTGGCCTTTGTTCTTATTTCGTGGCCTCCCTTTGTGGCACTTGCTCTTTCTGGGGTTTAACCCAGCTGGTTTTGTGTGGCCAGATTTCGGAGCAGCACCCGAGGATCTACCGAACTTCCAGCCCAATGGTGGCGACTAGAAGGAACCCGGGCTACGAGTGGGTTTTCCATTTTGATTCGCTCACTACATTGTAAAATTATTCTTTTGAGGAGTTTAGCCGACGAGCACCTGTTAGCTCGATGCATATTTACTTACTGTCTACCTACAGGATGTAACATGATTAACAAATCCTAGGGTTGATCATGTATGACTGAACTCTTGCTAGTCTTGATATTTTGTACGACTAACTTCATGATCAGCTGAATATGTTATATTTGGGATGCCTTTTATTGTATATTTGGTGGTCTAACATCTTGTAACTATATTACTTGCTTGAGATTGAGACAATAGGCTTGACCTTAAGAGACCGTTGGCTTGTAGTAAACCCTTATATCTAGACAGCCGTGACCGTATAGCGAGGTGGATTCCATTTCAATATACGTATCTGGCTATGTACGCCCCCAATCTCTAGTATTCTGGTTCTGGGCGTGACAAAGCCCGATTGTATTATTGGTAACTCTCCTGTTTATGGGGGCGGGCCGCTTATAACTGTATCGTTCTTCCAAGCCGTCCATGTGTAGGAACGTTGTACTCTGATGACACGTGCACTATTATTGTTTACATGAGTCTTTGTCTTTTCATTCTTGCTACTTTCTTATTTAGTTTATCATATTGTATGGTTTCTTGTTCATATTGTTCATGTTTCTATTGATCAACGTTTCACATGTTTAGTGTTATATTGCTTTATATTGTATTTGTATTATATTGGATAGACTTGCACTTATTCCCATCCTGATTGGATTTTTTTTTAGTTGACAGATTCTTAATGACTTACTGCTGCCTTATTTTGGGTTCCTTCGCGTGGAGTTAGAGGTATCTTGGAGGTCAACCATAGATTCTAGTTAGATTAGATAGTTTTTAAATTTAAACATTATAGCGGATTTGTTCCCAATAAGTTCGATATATTAATGGATTTGTAAATTGAATGATTATTAGGAATTAGCAAATAAACAATTTTTTTGAGTAAATATTATGTTGATGATTGTTATTGAGGTCTAGACAGCGTATGACCTCCCATATAGGTCCGTTTTTGAAAAAAAAAGTATGAACTTGTGGTAGTACCTATATTAGTCGTACTACTGTGAGCCAGCAACTAGGAAAGTGCTCATTCACAATTAAGATTAATTTGATTTTAGGAGAATGACTAGGACTAGGAATAATAGGAAAGCTCTGACTAAATTTGATGGCTTGGGTAGTTAAGGTTGGTACATAGGTTATGCAGTTAAGATAAGGATATATGTTTACCTTTGGGTTTGAGAATTTTTATATTTAAGGAATTTTTTTATAAGGATTAATATATGTTTTCATATGATGATAGGATCGAAGGTGGGTAGACTCTCGATTAGTAAATTAGTTTTTTATTAAAGCTATAATTTTATATTTTGTTTATTGATGAATATGGATTTATTGTTAAGGTTAAATTTTGAAAGCGAATATTTTTTGAAATTGTGATAAGAAATTGAAGATCTATTAAATTTTAAATATTCAGGAGATTATGAAAGAGAGGATTTCAAATTAACATATTTTGGAGGATTTAAATTTTGTAAAGTTTGAATTTGAAGATTATGATTGGATATATATCAGTATATATAAAAAATTAAGTGTTGAATTATTTCATGAATATGATTGAGGATTTTGAGGATAACGATCTATGAGAATTTTAGATACTGATCGAGTGAATAGATACGAATGGGAGGTTACGTAGTTCAGATTCCTCTAACCCTATTCTTGATCGTAGTCTTTTCTAGTATCTAAATTCGTTTGTTTTTCTTCTATTGCCTGCTCCTTCCCTAAACTTTTTGAATCTTCTAGAATTCTAGACCAACCTAAGTTCCCGTATATTTTATTCTTGCCCTAACCATCCTTCTTTGACCAATGATTAGATCAATTTGTCCATCTTTAAAGAATTTTAACTATTTTTCATCTAATGATTTATGTTTACTTGTTTTGATAATTTACTGATACCTTTCATGTATATGCTAGATATTTTTAAAATTGGAGGACAAATTTATTTCTCAAGTGGGTAGATTTGTGACCCTCGTTTTCAAAATTTTAAAATTTTTATTTATTTCAATTATTTTAAATATTTTGTCTTCAGTATAATTTTTGTATTTGAATTTCTACGAAGGAAATCCTTAATTTTTTTCGGTGTACAAAAAGGGTTTACCAATTATATTTTCTAAATTAGATTTTTCAGTTTACAAAAATACTATTTAAATTATTCGATATTATTAAATATTAATTTTGAATTATTTTTTTAAACAAGTATTAGAATTAAATTTGATTTAGTCTTGAATTATAGATTATTATTTTTTTATCAATAAAAGCTATAGCTATATTATTTCAGATAAGACTGTATTTATGAAAATATATTTTTGCAGATAATTGACAATATTAAATATTATGTTAAACTACCATTTAATTAAGATTCAATCTATCTAGCTCGATTTAAATCTATGGAATTTATTGGATAAACCTTAAGTATTATTTTAATTCATTACTGTTATATTTAGATTTGGTTATATTTTAAATATTATTGAATTTTAATCATGAAAGAGATTCGATCAATATTGCATTCAAAATCATTACCTATTTTGGAATCCCCAACTCCTATATAAGAGGATGCTTTCCTCTACTTTCTCCCAATCCAAGTCTCCACAAATTCCTAAACGTTAACCATAGCCATCATCATCGTGGTGTGCATCATGTCCATGAACCGTGTCTGTGTCCCTCTTTTCCTTTCCACTATTTTTATTAGTACAATTATAAAATTTACTTTGCGTCCGACATACAGAACACATTTTTGTGTCTCGCAAGACACATACAACCTCGACACGATGCTAGATCCCAAATCCTAAACCTTAAACCTAACCCTAACTCTAAATTGGCTGGCCAAACATCCCGCAGCCAGCACTACCACCCTTGTACCCACCACTATCGCCAACCTTCGACTGCTGCCTCTTCGCCGCCCGAACACCTGACCCGTCTCGATCTCTCCGTGTGCCGCTGCGTCCAGCCGCAGTGACCGCAGATAGATCTTGCTAGATCTAGGATTGATGCCACTCCTGCCTCCTGCCGATGTTGAGAACCTTTCTCGCCGTCGACCAAAATCTTCTCGGCTTTATCACCATCTTCGACATCCCCCCAATAGCAGTACCACCACCAGAGACGGCTAACGCCGCTAACTGTACCTGGAAGGTCGTCTCCTCTAACAACCGGCCAAGCCGCCAACACCACCAGCCGCTTCTCCTTCATCGAGCTACCGACCCCTCCAGCAACCGTGCTCTATCTTCATCAGCCGCAACCGTCGAACCATCGAACGCCCTCGCTGCCTAGATCTATGCACCACCGACGATCTACTCCTCGAGCCATCGCCGCATGCGTTGCCCCTCCTTGTCGTGCTCTTGTGCGCCGACCTGCGTACCGCCGCGCCGGCGAACGCCGCCTCTCGGCCAGATCCTTCCTTGGTGAGGTTCCCACTGTCCTATCCCTCTCTCCCTCTGCCTCTCGCTCTCCCGCTCTCCACTCTCCCAGACCTCTCCCACTCTCTCGACTTCTCCCTTTTCCTTTGCTTCCCTTCTCTTCCTCTCTTTCTTAAATTCTTATCTAGTTGCTCTCTCTTTTAGTGATTCTCTCTCTTATCTTCCTGTTTGCTTAATAAAGGAGAGAAGAGCCACTTTTTTCAAGAAACAACATTGATGTTGTTAATTTTTCTTTTCTTTTCTATTTACTTATTTATTATTTATTACTATTGTTATTTTGTTATTAATGTTTATCTGATATTAATATGTATGTATGTAAATAGATACATTTGTTTTAATTAGTAGTTTTGCTATTAAATAAATATATATACAATAATTTCCTGAAAAACTTATCTTGTAATAAAAATATATGTTATATGGGCTTTGGTCCTATATATATTCGTTTCAAAATTGGATTTCGAAACCTAAAATATATTATTACATTATTTTATGGTATTTTATTTACGGTTTTTATAGTTTGACAAAATTTATGTTTTTAGTCTAAAATGAATTTCTGAATTTACAAAGTATTTGGTCTAAAGTTTATTTTAACCAATCAAATATGGTTTCCTAGTAACACAAATATTTCTTAAAATAGTCATATATACTTATTTAGACAAATTTTCTTCGAATCGGTTCTTGCCCATGACTAATTGTTCGTTGCCTATTCTGTTGTGAATTCCAAACTTTTTTATATCATCCCTAGCTGATTCAATTATTTCGGGCTCCATGGAATAGTCTGTTCCATCGTTTGAGACCATCTCGCGTGGTTTTAACATCTGAGACTATTTTTGTGCCGACATGATCAGATCACGCTAGTCAACTCCAAATCAAACTGAGGCAAGTACTCATTTACGCTTTCAGGTGCATTTACTTTATATGTTATACTTCACTTTTACATGCTATTTTTCGTGTCTTGACTGTTACATACACGAGAGTTGAGTTATTGACTAATGTTCATGTTTTCTTATTGTTATCGTGATCGTGCCTACATGATTGTGAGGTATGGATAATAGAGGGGTACAATTACTAGGCACGTGGAAAAAGCCCGATTGTATTATTGGCAACTCTCCCATTTACAGGGGCGGGCCGCTTATAACCTCATGGTTCGACCAAGTCGTCCATGTGTAGGAACGTTGTACTTCTCATGACACGTGCACTACTAATGTTTACATGAGTCTCTGTCTTTTCATTCTTGCTACTTTTTTATTTAATTTATCGTATTGCATGTTTTCATGTTCATATTATTCATGTTTCCATTTATCATTGTTTCGCATGTTTAGTGTTATATTGCTTTATACTGTATTTATATTGTTGGCTAGACTTGTACTTGTTCCCATTATGACTGGATTTTTTTTTAGTTGATAGATTCTTGATGACTTACTACTGTCTTGCTTTGGGTTCCTTCGTGTAGAGTTAGAGGTATCTTGAAGGCCAACCATAGATTCTAGTTAGATTAGATGGTTCTTGAATTTAAACATTTTAGCGGGCTTGTTCCCAAATAGTATTTTGATATATTAATGGATTTGTAAATTGAATGATTATTAGGAATGAGCAAATAAACAATTTTTTGGGTAAATATTAGGTTGATGATTGTTATTGAGGTATAGATAGCATACTACCGCCGATAGTGTGACGTAGGCTGGACGTGGCTACGTACTTGTATCCGAAAAACGAGGGCGGGTCGTGACACATCGTTAGATTTCAGATGATACTTGGCATGGATTTTCTAATCGCGGTGGAGGCGATTCCGATGCCACACTTAGGATTCGTCAGCTTCATAGAGGAAAGCTCGTCGTGCATGGTGAAAGTTGCACGAGACAAGCCATCTAAGGAAAAGGATATCTCCGCTATTCAGCTCAAGAAAGGTAGCAAAACGGAGACGACCTACCTAGCGATGCTCGAGAGGAAGTAGCACTTCGAGGAGGAAGATAATCCATGCGAGACCAAGAGTAATATAAAGGGGTGTCCCGACGACTCATACTACCAGAATAAGTCAGCTTAGCGAAGCCGAGAAACATCGCTAATATGTAAAAAAAAGTCGCTAAAATTTTTTACGACATTTTTAGCGACAAATTCATGATATCGCATAATCAATGGTCGTTGACACCAAAAACGTCGTTATTCGTCGTTGTAGCGACGTCCCTTAGCGACGAAGTAACGTTACTAAGTTAGCGATGCCTACCGACGTATCATTGCTAATCAGAGACTGCAAACTTCGTTGCTAAACGTCGCAAATTCAGCGACAAGTAGAGCGATGTTTTGCTACAATAATGTTGACGTGGCAAACTTTGTCATGTCATCTTTCTAGCAACGTTTTGCGACATAATTAGCGACGTCCGGCTTCTAAAAGTTGACCTGACAAATTTTGCTATTTTAGCACGGTGGCAGCGTGTAGCAACGTTTAACGACAGCACCGATACAGTTTGGCGAAGTTCTAATACACGTTTAGCTACGTAAAAAATTATCGCTGAACGTCGCTAAATGTTGCTAAACTACAAAAAATTGAAAGCACTTTATTTTCTGTCCAAAATTTGTTTGAATTTATTAAATCACAGTTTATAAAACTAGACCGGGAGCAACCCTCCATTGAATTCCTTGGGTTCGTCGATCCCTTCGGTGGAACACTCAATACCGAAAAAGCGAATAGAGTGAATGCATAAATAATAAAGTAAACACATAAATTTGTACTACATTAAACAAATAGTATATAATGTCATATCAAATACTTTATATTTTACATCATTAGATTCCAGGTACCCGTTGTCATTTCTCGGGGCTCTCGTTCGGTTAGTAGCAACATGAGGTTTGAAATACATGGAATAAAAGTTTGTAATCTACTCGAGAACATATGCTTCACAAATAGAACCCTCAATCCTGTCTTATTTTTTACCTTTGTCATTAGGCGGTTCAAATGCCACACGAATGGGTATATCACCGATAACCAACAGGACCATCAATATGTGCCTCATAGGAAAGATGAATTGACAAATGCACCATGGATTCGAAGAATCCAGGAGGGAACACCCTCTCAAGCTTGCAAGGTGTTACCATAATGTCCTTCTCTTGCTTTTATAGACGATCAACGAGAAACTTAGTAGAACAAAGATATCTGAAGAATATGCTAAGCTCTGTTAAAGGATCCCAAATGACCTACGATAATAATTGCCAAAATGTAATCGGAATTAACCTCTCCATAAATATGTGACAGCCGTGGCTCTTTATTTTTGTCAGTTTGCATCATCACATATTCGACATGTACCCATCAGAAAACTTTAGGTTCTGAATCCACCTACAAGTCTCCCTTTATCCTTTTTGTCCAGTGAGAAAATTTCTGCAGGTTGCTTATACTTTCCATTGTCTTCTTCTATCAAATGCAATACAAGGCGTCTGCATATATCTTCCAAGTCCAATCTGGCCTTTTGTAACTCCACCTTTCTAAATATTGTAAAATTTTAAATTTTTATATTAAATAATGATTTGGAAATTTTTATTATATTTAATATAGGTGAAGTTATATGCATAAAGCTTAGTTATCATTTAAAGTTTTACTTTGGGCTTAATTCATTAAAAAACCTATTGTATGGTTGGGCCCATCCCTGAAGCCTACAACCATGACATTTAATCGTGTGGAGAGGGTTACTTTCTTTCATTACTGATCACTTAGCAATATAGCCTTCTTTCAAATTCTTTTCCAACGGCCATGGCGGCAGACCATGTGCCCTAACCGATTTGCCAGGGAGATTAGAAATTCCGTTCGAGTAGCTTAATTCCCACGCTACTCTAAACCAACTGCCTATATATTGAGACTCTCCATTCTTTTCCTTTCCATTCTCTTCCTTCTCCACTTTTCTTCTTCAACTTCAGAAATTGGAGAGCAACAGAGCCGGCCATGGCCATAGAAAAACAGAGCTTTGGGATCATGAAGTTTGAGCTGCAACGATGCCATTCTTCTTCCTGAGTTCGATTCCTTGATCCAAATTCTGACATCCATCTGCAGTAGATTTCTTTGCAGAGGATTTAGGTGAGTTCTTGCTTGATCTTTCATTTTCGATTTTGTTTGGCCGTTGGGATCGGTTTGTGATCCGATCTAGATTAAAAATCTAGATCCATCTCTTATGATGTTGCTCTGGCATAGATCAGGAACAGTTTCGTGTTCATGAGTAATTTTCCTTCTCCTAATCAAACACTTGTTCGACGAAATGTTGCAGAGACCCCTGTCCACCTTTTGATTTGGTTTCAGGGATGCAGATCATCACACTGCAGGTAAACCTTTATTTGTTAATATAATTTTTGGTTGTGGATAAACTAGGAATATTATTATTTGTATCTGTCATAGTGTGGTCAGGGATTTCGACTCATTGTTGAACCTGGGATATATTGCAGGCATCATAATTCTTTGATGAACCTAGGATATATTGCAGCATATTGGTTCATTGTTGAACCTGGGGTATACTGCAGCATCATGGTTCATTTATGAACCTGAGTTATACAGCATATTGGCTCATTGTTGAACCTGGGATGGCATGGGTAAATCATATCATGATTATGATTGGTATTTGCATATGCTATTTTTGGTTAAACATGATAACAGCCATGTGAGTTGGGATGCATATCAGTGTAGTGATGATTCAATCTGGATTCAGCAAATGTTCTGATCGAATATATATGTATCAGGGGCTTCCTTTCACTGTATGGGTAGTTGTGGACCTGAGACTATATGACTAGATCATTTTATTCATTGGGCACTTCCTATCTTTCATATTGATTCAAGTTGCCAATCATATGCCAATGGGTAATGTGATTCCTGAGAATACTTCTCGAGTGGCTACCTAGCAGCCATTGGAACAAATCCTTGAATCTTGATGTCAATATGACTATTGAAATCAGTCCCAGTCTCCTTTGGGAGTACTTGACTGTTTGAGCATCAATTGGGATTAGTTTGGGACCAACTTCATACAACCTATGATGTTTCAAGCTAGTTGAAATCCGAGGTTGTCCTATAGCTTTTCTTATATGCATTGGTTTTACCATACAAATGTTGGGTGGATGATTCCTATTTATATCAAGTTGCAACTGAGAGTGTATGGGAATAGGCTTTAGGAATTTAGACTTGTTTTCAGTTCTGTAGGAGGTGTTAAAAGAGCCCTGTTTAGACTCTTAACTCAGTAACAGAGAGTGAAGGCATGCCTTGTTGAATGGACTACCCCATGTCCTGCAATGGAAGGCTGCCTTGACTATTTTTTAGGACTGTTAATGCTAAGTCCTTTTAAGCTATATGTATCCTGTGCAATTGAATGGTTAATTTCACTACTCTGTCCAAGCTGGGTGCACAAGCAGGTTCTATAGCTTGAGCAGTTTCATAACACCTGGTAGTATAGGATGTTAGATTGTTGGTGATTAGATTTCATATTGGGATGTACTGGAACACTTAGTGAACTGGAATAGGGATAGCTAATATGCAGAGCTCATATGTTCCTGATGAAGCATGTTCACAACTCCATACATGAGAATTTAGCATGGGGTTTAACTTTGCATTTGTCTAAGAAGTTGGGGATGACCAGGAAACAAGTTAATCTCAGGATTGTACCTGAGAGATGTTAGCTTAGAGTTATGCATTTGATAACTAGCCATGTGGAGGAAAGGCAGGAGAATGGGTTGAGGAGTTCCCTAAACATTTTTCTTCGAAATGTATGTGTATCAGTGAGTTACCAAATTGATAGATTGATAACAGCCTTGGAATACCAGGATTTAATTCAGTCTTGGGTTTACCTTGGTGTCTATATCAATTCGAGCTTGGACTTAATGACTGAGATTTTGATCAGTCCTGTGTTTGACTAGTATCAGCAAATTGAGTAGGAATCAGAACAGGAAGACTAGCTTAGCCTTGTTTTTGGATTGAATTGTTAGAAATCCTATTAGGACAAGTCAGTATCCTGTGGAGGTTGGTTGTGATGGTATGATTTCAGTTCTTGTGAAAACCTGATTGGGATTTCCTGAGAACCATGTCAACCTTGATTTATTTCAAAACCTGGAATGTCTCATTGTGAAATGGTGGATTCAGTTATTCAACTGAGGATGCAATCTTAGTGTGATTCCTGAGATAATTCTTAGAGTTATCTGAGTTTAGTCTCAGATTTTCTGAGATTGGGTAAGGAACCTTTTATTAGAACTTTTAGCCACACAAATCCTTCATAGTGTTCCAAATTGGCCAGGATTTGATCACTGGAATTAACTACAATGTTTATTTCCATTCAGGAGACCAGTGTTCATGTAAAAGTCTAATGGGTTCTTTGAAGTTCTCTTGATTCGGTGAACCTGAGAATGTAGGTATCAGAGTTCAGATTGAGACTGAGAATTCAGAGTTAACCCAAGACTTTAATTCAATGTAGATTCCATATAACATCTCAATGGTTCAATTCTTGATTCGCCACTTAGGAAAGATAAATTTATGTTCTTCCTAACATGGATACCTGAATGTAGTATATCCTAGGAGCACTCAGTTGTAAACTACATATGTGATATCTGGGTAGGCTCTGAGAGGAACTGCAGGATTTGAATTAGCACTAAAACCAAGTGTGAGAATAAGGCATGGAATGATCTGAGAAGGACTTGTTTAAACCCAATGTAAACTGATATTTTTGATATTCAGTGTTAAATATTTCTGAAATATGTATAAACTTGACTAGGAAGGATACCAGTTAGCAATATACTTTGACTTTGATTGAACCCTTCCATTTGACTAATTTTGATGCTAGGACTCTAGTAACTAAATTGCATATTATTTAGTGTATAGATTCTTAGCTAGATAGAATATATTAAGTCATGTGATGCTTTAGTTTAATTATGCTATTTAAGGAATCCCCAAACTAGTATAGCTTTTAATCAAATTGCACATCATTTAAAATACAGGAGGATATCTAGCTCTATTGCCTACTTGTACTTCCTTGGAGCAAGGCAAGTACACTCTACGGTCTTGTGCATTTCATTATATCCTGTGCTTTCTTGAGTGACACATTGCAACACGTCATGTATTTTCTGGTGCTCATGTTCCTTGTTCTTACTACTTGTACCTGGGGTGGGGAAATAGACTATTTATGTGACCAAACCTAAGAAACAACTCAGGTGTGTTTAGCTTAGACCCGTATCGTGCACGCGGGTCCTAAGCCGTACCATTCATGTGCTTTCATGTACTTTTATGTGCTTTCATGTGCTTACCCCTAGCCGGTCACATACTTAGTTATATTTCAAATATTGTACACATACGTTCAGGAGATATACCTTGTACTTATTTCCAGTGATTCCTGAGATACCATGTTCTTTCCTGTGCTTACATATCATGTTCTTTCATGTTCTTACATACCATGTTCTTTCATATACTTTACACATCCTATTCTTTCATGTACTTATTCACCACGTTCTTTCATGTACTTTCCATGTTTTCTTGTACTTTTATATCATGATGTCTTGTTCATTACCTAAAACTGTACTTTGCTCCGCTCCTGAATAGGATATGTTATAGGTATGCTTGCAGGACATTGTTCTACTCTATGGGCCAGAGCCCAGGATTTAGCACAGCAGGATGAGGCTTAGCTTGAGGCTTCAGGTTTAGATTACTTAGCTTTACTTTGAGATATTGACTTTAGAGTTTATAGCACTTTTTATTCCTGTTGATTCTGGTACATTATGATATCTGGATTTGTGGATTATGGTGATCTTTCTGGGGTACATTATAGATGCTGTGATTTTTACTTGTCGTGATTATCTGGTTAGATTTTCCTAGCTTTTGGTACAACTTACTTTATTGTGTCTAACAATGAAGGCTGGGCATGTCCGACTCGTGTCCGATTATTCGGGAGCGGGTTGTGACATCTTGGATTGTGTTTCATCTTTTCCTTTACGTCCATCACAGTATTAATTATGTTGCTAAACACATTCTTCTCGATATGCATGAGATCAAGGTTATGTCTAATCAGATTGGTGCTCCAATATGGCAGGTCCCAGAATATGCTCCTCTTTGTCCAGTTATGAGTGCGACCAAATCCATCACAATTGTACCCCTTAGTTGGCTTTTTGATAGCATTTATTTAACATCTTTCTATATCGTATCTCTGGGCCACCTTGGAGGTAAAAAATTTGTCTTCGCAATGCATGTACGAAAGCATTGATGTTCCTCCGGAATGGATGATCCGGCGGAAGAAATTGTCGATAACAATCACAGAAGCACTATTTTCCTCCATATTACGAACAGAAAGCCTTAGTACGGTCCATGCAATAAGGACATAAGATAAGACTATGAGTGCTCCATCTAGATAACATGCCATAAGCCGAAAAAATGTTGATGGTCGACATAAATGTTGCCCTCACCTGAAAATTATGCTTTTGAAAACATCGTACGTATTTGCGCCTACTTTCCATAGCTGATTCAACTCGTTTATCATCGACTGCAAGTACACATCGATGTTCCTCTTCGGATTATTTGAACCTAGAATAATGACGGTTAAGGACATATACGAAGTTTTCATGCCCACCCAAGGTGGTAGGTTGTACGGTGTGAGGATTATAGGCTAACACGAATACTGGAAGCCTGATAGTTCGAATGGGGGAAACCATCGGAGGAGAGCCCCAATCTTACATTACGCAGATCTGAAGCAAAGTCAGGATACTTTCGATCGAAGTACTTTCTTGCTTCTCCATCGGACGTGTGGTCCAACACTCCTTCAATATGTTCTCGCCTATGCCAACTCATGTTTTCGGCAGTCTCTTCACCATAAATAACCTCTGCAACCGCGACATCAAAGGCAAGTAGTGAATCAAATTGGTCAACTTTCTTGCACCGTCAGACCTTCATGTACCAGTTGCCTTGTAGCATTCAACATCGCAAAATTTGCATACGTCTTCATCCTTGTCGTCTTTGTAGTACAGCATGTACCTGTAGCGACATGCGTCAATTTTCTTCTATCTCATTAAAAGTGATCTTACCATCCTCTTAGGCCGGTAGAAGTCTTTAGGTAACTTAGCACCCGCCGGCAATATCTCTATAATCAATTCCATCGGTTAGTTGTAGCATTCTTACGACATGTTAAAATTGGATTTTATGTCTTGTAAACATCTCCAACGGTGAATGATCCTCACAGCCAGGATATACTAGAGTCCTTGTATTCTCTAGTAACTCCATGAACTTCGCAGCTTCGACATTCATTGCCTCCTCAGCTGCATCATAATTGCCCGAATCGAAACTAGGCTCTACAGCATCGAAAACTATATTCACCTACCTGTCATTGTAATCAGCTTGATCGTAGACATCCATATACGGTTCCATATAAGGCTCCGGCTCCACTACTAAAGACACAAGTTCTCTGTGTGAGGTCCATTGATAATAATTTGACGTAAAACCCCTACAGTACAAATGATATGTCACGTCCACTTCTGGATGATATTTTATGTTGCAATATCTCACACATGGATAATTAATTTTGGTGTCATCCATGTACTGAGGGAACGCTTTGGCAAACTGCAGGAACTATTCTAGCCCGTATATAAATTCATCCCACATATCGCACATGTCATCAAGATGAAGATTATATATGTTCGACATGGACAAAAGTTGGAAAAACTTTATATTGCTTCGAACGAGAAAAGTACAAAAGAAGTCCTAAATAGAAAATCTAAGTACAAATGATTTCGAGGAAATGTGATGATGGAGAACGAATACTGTAGTGGTTCCTTAACTCCATTGACTATCTGACGATGAGAAGAAATTGCTCTGACTCTTCGGATAATCCAGGCTAAAGATGATGTGAAGACCAGAGATACCCAAAATGAGGGAAGGCTCCTTCTAATAATAGGCTGGGGGAATGAACCACCCATGCGCATATATGTGATACACGCATAGGTTTTCGGTAGGCCGGAGTGTTGTGCACATGAGGTTGAACTGAATCTGTTGTAACTGTACTGTTGTGATGCTCATGAGCTAACCTGTGGCAATTGTTAGTATCCAGTTGTTGTTGAGATATTGGGTGGTTGGCACCCATTCATAGGCATGACCGAGTCATAACACGTGGCACGCGTACATTGCTCGAATATCTTCATCTGTTGAAACATAATAGATTTGATGCGCTGACTGGGTTCAACATGTGAGGAAACTGGGCGCATGGCCTCTAGGGTGCACGACAAGTTTGGGTGCATGGCTTTTAAGGGGCACATACGAGGCATTGTCAAGTCAACCCACGTGGCACGACACAGTTGTAATTGCCAAATAAATAATAATTATGCCAACTTATATGCTTACGTAGACGCATGTAGAATAGCTCTTCGTTTGCTGTATAACTGTCAACTGTACGTTTCTCGAGGTGCATGCTGCACCGTAATCGAGCGACAGCTGAAATCTAACTCATCATATTATTTGCTGATAAGATAATTTAAGGAGCAATGTTTGGCGCATCATTTTGACTCGACACACTATGTCGAACAGGCGCACTGGCTTTAGTCAACTTCCTGAAGCGGTGCCGTCGCATGTAGCACAGAGCACGAAGTAATGACTTTTGACTGGACTTAGTCAAAATTATGGTGGCAGATTTATTGTCATTGTGAGATTCATCACATTAATTTTAGAGCTTTTGACCGACTGCCACTTGGTGCTTGGGTTTGACTGTGTGTTGGCCTATAAATAGGGTTATTTCAAGATAGAAGGACTTTACTCATTCTTTTTGTATTCGACTTCTTGTTCGAAATAGACTTAGCTTTCGATTGCCGTGAGCCTCCTCCTTGGCAAGTCGGGTAGCCACGGATTGTAGATCTCTTCGTTCAAAGAATCAATCGTCTTAATGATAGAATTTGTCAGAAAACTAAGATGCACCTGGCTGACTATAGGTAGAGCAGTCCTTGTTTATGCAGCACAATGGATGCATTCTACCCTGAGACAATGTCGAGTGCCAATATGTTAATTTCTGGGTTTGGATTGATTGCCAATCCAAACTCTTTTCAACTTGTGCCTCGTTCAAATGGCAGAAATTATGTGCCCGCTGTCAGCTGCTAATCCATATGGCCGAAGACAAGGTTAAGGTTGCACATGCTACCTACGTATGACTAGAGTGATGCGCCTATGCTGCCAGCGCCTTATCCATATGGCAGAAGTGTTGCGCCTATCTTAGATAGTTAGAGTAGGCTCCATTTTGTAGTAGATTTTCCATGTAATCATGAACATCAATAAAAAATCCACTTTATGTAAAATATTTTTATTGTACTTGTTATCAGGAATATCACCAAAAAGATCTCTTTATGTACTTTTATCTATGAATACTATGTAGCACATGCTTCTGTTGTTTTGAGATACGCTAGCTTGGTTGTGTGTATGAGATGTCCGACACATGACATTTGCAGCGCATAAAGATGCGCTTATTTGTATTTTTGTTTTTGCGGCGCATGAATTCCATGCTTCTAAAGATCCCCTTCAATGTTTTCAAAGCTTAAACAAGTTTTGAAATAACAAGAAGCATGGGCAGTAGAATTTTAGGCGCGTAGCTTTTGGTCGTCTCATGGTGCATGACTGATTTCAACATTTAGACTTCTTGGCGCATGGTTGATTTGATAGTCTGTCTGATTAACGATAATGCTTCGATTTTGATTTCACATCTTGTCAAATTAATGATAATCCCTTAGAGAGTTTTTTGCCGCTACTAAATACTTACTTTAAAGCGTCGAAATGCCTTCAAATTTCGGGGCATCATGATTTGCCTCGATCTTATGTAAGGTAGCCCTAGCCTATAAATAGGGATGAAATGAGAGGGAGAGAGATTTTACTTGCTCTCTGAAGAACTTACTTCTTTCTTCTTTCTTCTCCAAAAAAACCTAACTACTCCATGGCTCCCAAAGCTAAGGTCGCCGCTGCTAGCACCAGCAAAGGCAAGGGCACGAAGAAGGCCGGAGAGCCTACCACCGAGGAGTCGGTGGTCGTCGACAAGACACATCTCAACGTCCAAAAAGAAGTCATAAGTGAGTGGCTGTCGTTGATGTCCATTTTTGAACATAGAGACACTCGTACAAGGTTTGGTGCATGGATAGATGACCATCTAGAACACGCGCCGACCAAATCCATCGCTGATGCGCATGGACGTGGCTAAAGAGCTGCATCCTGAAGATGCGCTGAAGCTTCACATGGCTGTCGTGCATGGACTTTGTCCAGGTAGATGCGCTGAAGATCCACTCTACTGTTGCACATAGACTTCAGTTTGGAAGATGCACTGACGTACTACACTGCTAATGCTCAAGGGCTTCGGTCTAGAGGTTGCAGTGATGCACTACTTTACGTACATGGTGGATAACCATCATGCGCATGTTGTCAGAATGCTTGGGTTTAACTTAAATAAGTTTTTTATCCCATGTCAAGTTGGGGATTTTTGTCATGCGCTACTAGGGAATGGTGCATGTTTTTTAAAAAGTCACTTTCGTTTTATGATTCTAACTTTTGGTTGACTTTTTTGTGTAGTGTCCATGGTTCTGCCAACCTTGGATAAGTTCTGTTTGACAACTCCCTCTGCCAGATGGGTCTAGACTTTAACGAGGAGGTTGTTACCCTTGTCAAGGCCGCTATCTTGATGGACCAACAACCAAAAAGGATGGCTCTGATCAAGGCATAGTCTTGCGTCTTTCTCTAGTAAATAATGGAGAAGGGTAGGATCCATGTGGCTGGTAAGGCCGATGCCTTCTTTTTTAAGCCCCAGTTTCTACGGGGACAGGCTGGCTTCTTATGAGGACAAGATTTTGAAGATAAAGGATGACTGGTACTTCGACGTAAAGGACATTCGGCTGTATGTACCGAGGTCTGAGCGTCAGCTACCACTTTCAGCCTTCACATGCTTAGCCTCAAAGATGTAGGAAGAAATTTATAAAGCACAATACTCTAGAGGGGGTGAATAGAGTAGGCAGCGGAATATAGCAAACTTAAAAAGTTAGCAGCAAGATCACAGTGACAATATATATCACAAATAAAAAATATAAAAGAAGAGATTAGAAAGCAAACGCAAAGACGGCGATGTATACTAGTTTCCCTCTTGGGATGACTAGTCCAGTCGGAAGAACTCTAGCATCCAGTTGAATCCACTATTGGAAAATACCACAAGTTTTCATCCGAAGTTCTTGCAACTTCTACAACGCGAGCTTTGATCGAAGTACTCGACCAACTTCAATTATGAAGTGTCTATCTTCAATCAAGCCTCTGATTACAATCACTCTAAAACTTCTAGACCGTACCGCACTGGCAAATCGACTAGAGAATTGTAACTGGCTTGGGATTTGAAAATGAATAGCTCAGAATACTTTGGAAGAATATATTAAGCTCAGATAGAAGAGATAAAAAAGTGAATGAGTGAGTTGAAATAATCGAAATTCTTCTCTATTTATAGTTTTTCCAAAGGCAGAATTCTGACAGAATTCGGGCAGAACTCTATGAGAAAATCTCGGCAAGATCCGTAACTGCAGGTGGACCAAGTTCAAAATCCAACGTCCACTAACCGAACTCTGGCCGAACTGGGGCCAGATTTTGTTGGAGTTCTATTAGGATTTTTGCAAATAGGTTTTGGGCTTTTTGAAAGGTCAAGCAATTAGGCAGTAGTTTGGGCTTTTGTAAGTGGGCTTGTTTTCAAAATGAAAGGGTGTTTTACAAATGTTTTTTGGGTAGCCTATTTGCCAGTACGATGCAGTTTACATCGTATTCCTAGACTCATATGAAAAATACATTGATCAAGTAGGAAAACCAATAGCCCTTTGATGACGCCTTTCATCTGAAATTTGAGCAAACTTGAAGATGTCTTCTTCCTTGACGGCAATCGTCCAAAGATAAACAGATCTGAAAATCTGAATACCTTTCGGTGGCTTCGCCCCCGAACCCCCACGGGTGGCGCTGCCCCCTTGACCCCTGTCCGCTAACCGGGCAGCAGAACCCCCAATACGAGGCCCCAGATAGGTCGTTGGGCGGTTTAAAGAAATCTTCTTATATGATGTCGTCTTTGGCCCATCCTTAATTTTCTATTGCATATGTCCTGGTTTAACAAAGCTTGATCATGCTTACTCATGTCTATAAGTACATGTTAGACAAACAGAACAATATGATACAAGCATAGCAATATTGATAAAGTGAACATTTAGGACAATACTAAGTTTAAGTAGCAACATGATAGTGATTACATGAATATTTGTGACTTCAATATGTTAAACTTAATTGATTAGCCATATTCAAAAAATATGATATAATCATTGGGATAACAATCTCCCCATTTTTTATTATGGCAAATCGGTTAAGTTTAAGATATATACAGTAGATGTATGTTTCACTAATAAACACATAATAGTACAATATTGTGTGCTAACATAAACTTATTTCTCCCCCTTTGATATGATCAAAATAAGCTCCCCCGTAATTATAGCTAAAATGAACTCAAGCATAAGTAAAGGAGGAAAGCAAAAATAATCATGATCAAGGATTAGGAGAACAGTGTAACGACAAGTTTAGAAAATTGCATAACTAAAGTAGAAAAATTTGTCAAAAATAGTTGGTTGAACTTAAAAATATTGAAATCAATCAATACATAGTTTACCAACTAGAAATCCAAAAATGACATTCAAAACACAATATGATGAATAAATAAAAATGTAGTTTTGAAATTGACCAATAAAGGATTTTAATAAAAAAATAGATATCAATATAATGGAAATCAATCATTGGTCATAAATAATTCATGAAAAAAAATTCACAGACCTAGTATATACCAAAAAAAAAATAAGATTTTTAACAATGATCACAAAAAATATGATTCATAATTTGTCCATACAAATTAGTGAATCACATCAATAAAGAGTATAATCATCAAAAAGAAATCAAAATAAATATAGTAGAACCTATGCAAATTCTATACCAAAGTTCATGCATTTGAATTCAAGTACCTTAGCATGATATATGTATATCCATTAGATAAACATGAAGGTAATGAAGGCAAAATAGTTGAGAAGGATAAATTCAGTCGACTTAAATGCTCCCCTGCAAAGTATGATCAGTCTAAATATTGAAAATCTTGAACTTTGAGATAAAATCTCAATAAGAAATGCCAAAAGTAATTTAAACTCAACCAAATAAGGATAATTAAATATATTTGGCAAGATAATTTTTAGAAACTCGAATAAGAGAATTAAAAATAAATAATAATAATCATATATTCTCTCATCCAATACAAATCCAAATATCATGAACAACTCAACAAGATATTTAAAGTAAAAGAATATATGTCCATGATGAACTAGGTATATCACACATTAAGGGCATAAAATAATTAAAACAATTGATTTGCTCTCCCTTAAAATATGTGTATTCTAGTTTCGAAGTAATTTATATGCAAGAATAGATAAAATAAATAATCAGAAGATCTAAGGAATATCTAAGATATGCATCTTTCTTTCCTTTGATCAAATGCATATAAAGTTCCAAACTTAAAACAAATATCATCTTTAGCCAAGTAAAAGAATATCCAATAAATAAATGCTTAAAGATGAACACACAAAATATATCTCCAATTAAAATCTTGTATAATAAGAAAAATGATTTCATGACAGTAAAGAATATTTGAAAACTGTCTTAATGTGAATAACGGACAGATTTAATAAATCAGAGAGAAATCAAAAAGACTTTTGAAATGCAAAATTTATTATGAAAAACTATCTTAAATTTTTTTTTGAATGCATCTGTTTAGTCTTCAGACTGACAACTGACGATTCGAATTCTTATATCACGAAAATAGTTTTAATAAAAGAATCTATAAATCATAAATAGCCTATTTTGAACAAATAAATATAACTAGATAAATGTCCAACGAAAAAAAATGTATTATAGATATATGGCATGTTAAGAGGATAATTGATTTGAAACAATTAACTTCTCCACCTTTACATGGTTATATCCAAAATTAATAGTATTGACAAAAATTAAAAAATATAGAGACATATTTCTAGAAGTAGAAAACTAAGTCAAAAATATTATGTTTTCTTATCAAAGTTTATTTCTTCCCTTTTAAAGCCTTAGCACGGTGTCCACCTGACAACCGTAAGGTTAAAGAAAAGAAATGCTTTGAGAGAGAGATTCAATTTGCCTGACTTCTCTTCCGCAAAGAGTTACTACTATAGGCAGTAAGTAACTTGAATAAGAAGATAATAATATAAAGCTCAAAATCATTGAATATTACACATATTAAAGATGAAATCATAAGACCATAATATTTAATGAGTAGTCACAAGATCATCAAGTCTGAATATCGAATAGTGACAGAAAAATGAATATATCAGAAGATGACAAACATTAACCTATGAAGATCAATGTATGTTACCTTTTGTAAAATTAAATTATTAAATAATATTATCCATCAAATCTAAAATCCAAAATCTATCAGATAACAATTGCAACTAGATCCCAATAAATATTTAGTTTATAAAGCATTGATCAATCTTGGATTAGCTGTAGGGGTATTGTCCCAGCTAACGGAAATTCAACGGAGAACAATTAAATACCGCTTCGCTTCGACCGTAGTCGTGGTGACAGACATACCCTTTGTAGGCTTGTACCCAAAATAAATCTCTTCTTTAATAACCAAGAATTTAAGAAAAATTAGTGCAATATGAAATAAATTATATTCTATGGACTTAAAAAATTCTTAGAACAATGTAGCATACGGTATAAGATGTATGAATTATATTTATCCGTATGTGCTACAAAATTATTGGGTAACAATAAGATATAAAGCATTTATAAATCAAAATGTAGGACCTAGATACGATGATGTATTCTGGAACCTAGGAGACTGGGTTCAGTACATTGGATCCAGAACTAGATAATAGTTGTAAGTAGACCTTAATAAATCTTAAGTCCATGAAGTATTGATCACTTTAGGTTAGCTGTAGTGGCCGGTTCCCAACTAGCGGTAGTCCGAAGACTAATACACCGTATCGCTTCAGGCTATTTACACATGTATGACAGAAGGACCCTTTCGGCTTGTATCCAAAATAATATCTACTTTTAAGAACTTGGATTTAAAAAAATATATGCATTATCATCGAACAACATCGAAATCCAAATTTTCTAAATATAAAAGAAGTAAATACCCAAAGAATGGTTTATCAAGATCAAGATTTTGAAAGATTATTTAAAATATGAGTTATGTATCCAAAAATGTCAACCAAAAAGCCAAGAATAACATAATTAAAAAAGGCTTTGAGGAAGAAGCTAATAAATAGAAGAACATAAATTTGTTCAAAGTAATCAATAGCTAAAGTAAGAGATAAGCACAAGTTTGAAACTATTTTTTTTAAATAATATAGAACTTGAACTCAACTCATATATTAGACAAAGATGTAATTGATTCATAAGAAGGTAATCAAAATAAAATATGAGAATCAATAGTGAAGTATATTATGCAAGCACAAGGTTAACATAAAAGTATATGTATATATTTTTCAAGTAAACAGGAGACTTGTGCTAAACATACATACTGACAAAATACTAATCAAAGTAAATACGACATGTTAAAGACAAATGGATAAGAAGTGACCATTAAAAAATATTAAATACAGAGAGTCAAATACATGTTAACTCAAAAAAATAAGCTCCTATGCATGCCTCAAGAATAAAGATTAAAAGTAAAGAGCATACATAGACAAATGTGTCACACTAATAAAATACTATATATAGTGTGAACTAATCATTTAAGCTAAAAAGCTAGTCATGCTAGGATTATATCTCACATTGATTCAAATAATAAACATTTAAAAAAGATATAAAAGAGAGCTAGTAGCAAGATATCAAAAAGAACACGCTAGATATTAAGAACTATTTAGAAAGCATGTTACCGAAGTGGTTCTAGTGACTACACTTATGTTGGTATAGTTGCATGGAAGATGACCTTTGTAGTTGTGCAACCACCAACATGTTCTATCGTTCTATGGTTCAGCATAAGTAGCCTCACCTGAAGTATTAGGTGAAGACTTTGGTATCCAATACTTGGATCCACATTTGTTAGCTTTGGGAATCCATTTGAACAAGTTCATATCAACTAGTTTTCTAATCTGACAATGATTAGAAATATGTCCATTCATGCCGCAATAATGACAGAAAGTATTAATATTGCTATGTACAGCAGTATGAGAACGTGCAGTGAGGTGACATGATGTGTGTTGATACTTGTAATAGAAAGTATGGTTGTATGAAGCTTTAGCTTTGCTTGCTTTCTTTGTAAAAGATCTTACGTGTGTGACTTTGTGATGTGCTAAGTGTCTTGTGTTAGACTGAGTCGTAGGTTGTACTACCTGCTTTTTCAGTCTAATCTCTAACTTTTTAGAGTTAGCACAGATCTCATCATAATTAGCATTAAGAGCATCAATTCTACATGAATCAATAGAATACTTTTTTTCTGATTCTAATTCCTCCTTAAGTTTAGCATTTTCTTGAGTGCTTTTCTCAATGCAATCAAATGCCTCATGCAATCTAAACTCAAGTGTGAAAATCTCAGTAGAATTATCAGAAGGAGAAGTATTTCTAGCATCATTTAATAAGCAAGTAAGCTTTTCATTCTCACGCTTATAGGATTGAATATCCTTTCTAGCTTGCTTATACTTATCTAATACTTTCGTGTGTTCTTCTAATAGATCACTGAAAGCATCAAATAACTCATCATAAGAGAATTTATTCTCTTCCAGAACAGAGTTGTCTTGTACCTCGTTGGATAATGCCACTGAGCATATATTTGTAGCTTGACGAGGTCTCTCCTCTTCTTTGGAATCGTTTACTTCGCTTTCACACTATATGCTCGTGCTAGCGTACCTGTAAGACGATGATCTTCATTCAATTGATCGTTTATAATGACTCTCCTTTCTAGTAGTAGTACAATCTTCTTGGATGTGGTCTATCTTCTTGAAGTTGTCACATACAAGCTCTTCTTCGTATAAGGATTGTGTTGTACCTTAAATCCCAATTCTATCATGTACATATTTGTATCATTATGAAGACTATCCTCTTCTCTAGAGTTGCTAGCTTTGCTTTCATTCCTGCACTCATAAGTAGCTTCAAGAACTTTCCAAATTTTATGAGATGTTGTGCAAGTAGTAATAAGATTAAATACATTTGTGTCTACATCACAATAAAAGATATGCATAGCTTTTGCATCGAGGCTAGCTAACTTCTTCTCTTCCTCCGTGTAACTATAATAAGGCTTGTTGATTATAGAGGATATGAGAATAGAAGTGATAGTAGGCTTTTTGTAGCCATTAACAACAATTAACCATAAGTCAAAATCTAGAGACTTCAGGTAAAAGCTCATTCTGTCTTCCAATAACTATAGTTTGTTCCATCAAATAGTGGGAGTCTATTTGTGGATTGATCTTCAGTTATGAAATACATACTTGCCATATGTGATACTGTGATCTATGTAACAACTGTAATAAATAAGAATGTAATAGCAGTGTTACCTCGCTTTACCTGTATAACCCGTTCTTGTAATGAGGATCTTCTCCAGGGATGTTAAGCCAAATAATAGAGTCCTTGCTCTGATACCAATTGCATGAACGAATTTGTAAAGCACAATACTC
The DNA here is from genome assembly GCA_029216955.1 of Iris pallida. Classification (NCBI taxonomy): domain Eukaryota; kingdom Viridiplantae; phylum Streptophyta; class Magnoliopsida; order Asparagales; family Iridaceae; genus Iris; species Iris pallida. The sequence goes on along the minus strand of JANAVB010044019.1, from coordinate 2,684,415 downwards.
TAGAGGGGGGTAAATAGAGTAGGCAGCGAAATATAGCTAATTTAAAAAGTTAGCAGCAAGATCAAAGAGACAATATATATCACAAATAAATAATGTAAAAGCAGAGATTAGAAAGCAAACGCAAAGACGGCGATGTATACTGGTTTAGATTAGAAAGCAAACGCAAAGACGGCGATGTATACTGGTTTTCCTCTTGTGAGGACTAGTCCATTCGAAAGAACTCTAGCTTCCAGTTGAATCCACTATTAGAAAATACCACAAGTTTTCATCTGAAGTTCTTGCAACTTTTACAACGCGAGCTTTGATCCAAAGTACTCGACTTAAATTGTGAAGTGTCTATCTTTAATAAAGCCTCTGATTACAATCACTCTAAAATTTCTAGACCATACCGTACTGGCAAATCGACTAGAGGATTGTAACTGGCTTGGGATTTGAAAATGAATAGCTCGAAATACTTTGGAAGAATGTATTAAGCTTAGAGAGAAGAGATAAGAAAGTGAATGAGTGAGTTGAAATGATCGAAATCCTTTTCTATTTATGTAAATCCCCTAAATTTCTACTACGATTTTTTTAAATTGGTATTTACTTTGTACTTCGTCGCATGCAAGTTCGCATTCTCGTATTTGTACGTCGCGTACGAATGTGATATTTGCTCGTCGAGTGCGAATATGTGCGAGGTACATATTTTTAGAAAATGTTTTTACTATAGATTTTATTTATATAGGAAAACTATAGGTTCAAAATAACATGTGTTAAGTATTTTTACAGAATATGTCGCATCGTGGATTGCCAAACTTCATTTTATTTTATTTATTATAAAAATGCTATTTTATTATATTGTACAAGTGTAATTAGTAATTTAAAAAAAACTGGTTTTAGATAAATATTATTTCTATATGCGAGGGTATAAATATTTGTATTTTTGAAATTATTTATTATCATTATTTTAATATTTCGAAAATAATATTTGAAATTTTGTGTGATTAATATCCAATTAATTATGTTGATTTAAATTAGAAAAGATTTTATTGACCTTATTTTAATGGCTTTTAAATTAAAAATATGATTTATCTAGATCGACTTTGTATTAGATTGAGTTTGTTTTAAATCATTTTGAATTAAATAATATCTACATGGGGATTTAAAATCGTTCTAGTCCATATCTAGCTAGGAATCCACCTCCTACATAAGGAGAGGCTCATTTGCTATTCTCCAAATTCCACAACCCAATTTCTCCATAAAAACCAAAGTTCGTGCATCGTGTCTGTGCCCCCTCCCATCCACTATATTTTTTATTATATATACAATATTCCTTTCTCATGTCCGACATGCCAGACACAACTTGTCTCCGTGTCGTACAGGACACTATGCCAACCCAATCGACATCACCCTAATCCTAGTTGCCCTGTCTCCTGGCCTTGCTCACCGCCACCAACCAGACGCGGCAACCATCCCCAACCCAGCCATCTAGCCACCATCACCATCACCAGAAACTGAATCCGATGTCACCCTTCATCGCAATCCAATAGCCGAACCCAGCCCCGACGCCAAGAATGACCACGATCAAAACACCACCTACAACCATCGCTTCAAAACCCCCATCCCCACCTCATTGTGCCTTCCGATCGGCCCCGTCACGGCCATCGCCAGCCGGCATCGCCCCCAAAATGCCACTCCACCCGATCATCACCACAATATCGGTCCGTCCCTCCCGACCTTGCCATCACCGACGCTCAACTGAAACACCACCACCACCATCGATGAAGAAGAATAAAGAAACTTAACCTGACCAAACCGGCCGGATCTGCCTCCGTGCCCTCCATCGAACTCGAGCCGCGTGGCCCGATCTCCAGTGCAGACTCGCACCTTCGCGACGCGAGGGCTGCACCGCCATCGGGCAACCTCACCTACAACATCTGACACCGCCAACACAGATCGGCGCTGGCGAACCCCCGCAACCGTCGGCATGGAACCCTACCCCGATCCATTGCCAGCGCGTGGACTCTACCGCCTCGTCCTTAGACTCTCAGGCAAGAACCCCTCTTTCCGCTCCCCACAGCACTACGGCCACTACTCCCTCCGCTGCGGCAGCGGACGCCGGCCTCCAACAAACGCTGCTGATGTGAGTCTCTCTCGTCCGTCCCTCTTTCTCTCTCTCCCTTTCGAAAACATGATAAACTCAAAGAGAACAGTAGTTCTCATACTATATTTTAGTATTATTATTAATAATTATTATTTGTTTTTATTAACAGGAGGTTTTATAAGTATAATAATATTGTTATTATTAATATTATTTTTTTGAGATGATTATTATTATGATTATTAAATATCATTAGAAATATTGAAATTTCTATTGTTATTTATAGTAAATATTTACCTAAAATATGTTGACCAATAAAAAAATGTAGCTTCCAAATTATAAAATAATTTCTAGTATTGTTTCAAATATTTATCTAATTAATAAAGATACGGTTTTTGTATCCATCTTATTTTTTTTATAAACTTAGAGTTTGTAGCATATAAATGATTTTTGATTTTCAAAGTATGTATTTTATCTAAAAACTACTTTAACTAATAATTTTTTTTTCAAGTGTTATAAATACTTTCCAAACAAATTAAGTACATGTATCTATCTCAACAAATTCTCCTCGATTATCACCATTGATCCCGTCTGATCGTGCGTTTCTAGTTCTCGTGAAATTCGGACCCTTACACATCGACCTCGGCTATTGGACAAAGTAACACTTGCCGGATCATCGCACCACACCAGGCGTCATATCAGAAAATATACCTTGCCATTATTGTTTATTTTCTTGCTCATTATATTGCATGCATTAATTTATTTAGTATTTATTTTCTGTAATTATAACTTGTACTTTTCAATTATGCATAGATACAAATTTTATTGTGTAAATTCTGTATTTCCTTATTTATTTTATTTGTATGCACACTTGACCTAGAAGGAAGAGACCTCCTGTATTCATTGGCCTTGACACTTGTATGCTACGATTCACGAGTCGCATATAGATCTCCGACGTGTGTACTGAGTGGCCAGCGGTATATATTAGACGAGCGTTAGGCCATGACTACTACTAGGATTGTATGATAAAAGACTAGTGGTCATTAGAGTTAGATCATTGGGTGGGGAGAATACAACTGGGCGTTGACCTCCTCCCTATCTATCGTAAACTCGCTCGCTACTGAGGAACGATAGGTAGACTATATACTGTAGACTCGCTCGATACTGGGGAATGGTATATAGTAGTTAGACTCGCTACTGAGGTCCTGCTTATTTTATCTTGACTTGACTTGGAGGTTATACGACCATGCACTATTCTTGATTGCATTACACCTAGAGTGGTTAGGTGACCGCTATCCGTTAGGTATATGTACTTGTGGTTTATGTACTTATGCCTGACCATGACTTGGAATAGTATCTTGTCGCGGACTACTTTATCACACCTTGTCCTTGTTTGGTTGGAGGTGTGGTTAACTGTTTCGATGATAAGGTAGTGAACCTTGTTATGGTCCGAATTATTATTGAGTAGCTTTATATTCAGTTTATGGCATGTTCTTCCTGTATCTTGTTACGTTCCTCTAAGGACCTGGTGAATTCTCCAGGTGTGTTTTGTGACTTTCCACAGGTGCTTAGCCAAGGACATGGTTTACCATCTTGCTTTGAGATGATTTCTTGGATCGACTTTTGCTTCGCTCGACAAATTCATTTGTTACGTATTTCTTCTATTTTAGTTGGTAGTAGATTTGTCTCCGTCCAATGATTTATAAATGGCAATTCATAAGTTTATTATAAATTCTTCCTTCTTTATTAGTAGATGAGATTAGTGTCATAGTTTACTGTCACGACCCGTACCCACTTTTTGGGATACGAATGCGTGTCTAAGCCAGCTTACGTCGCAGTGTCGACGGTAGAACGTTGTCTAGCCACAATGCTCAAAATAATAAGTAATACTCATTCACTTTAACTAAATTAAATTATAAAATTTACAAGTTAACATTTGATACAAGGTACAATGTCTCATAAATTATATAGAACAATCGAATAAATACTCAAATTTCTAACTAATCTTTAGGTTTGGCCTGCCAGTACACCCGTCTTTCCAATGTTAAGCATAGTCGCGACTAACCTAAAAAATGTTGAGTTATCCAGTCAGGATGGAACAAGTACGATTCATTGAGTGTAGTTCCAACATATGAAAATGACTATACAACAAAGGTTATCCTTTAAATATATGATTTGGAAATAAACTAAGAAAGGCAGATTAAAACTAAATACAGAAAGACAATAAATAAAATACAAAAGAAATACTCACCGACTGACTGACTGATGTACTCTTGATATGTGATCGATCTCGGGACAATTACACGACACTGTCTACGATATTTACACAGTAGATGAGATTAGTGTCGTAGTTTACTGTATTTCACAGCTTATGTATACATAAGAGGAATTTATATACTTCGTATGTATATAGCTGGCATGTCTACGTACTTAGTCCTAAGTATTTTTGGACTAGAGCGTTACAATTTATAGTTTTTTCAAAGGTAAAATTCTGACAGAACTCGGGCAGAATTCGGACAGAACTCTTTGAGAAAATCTCGACAAGATCCGTAACTGCAGGAGGACCAAGTTCAAAATCCAACATTCACTAATCGAACTCTGGCCGAATTCGGGCCGAACTCGGGCCGAATTCTGTTGGAGTTCTATTAGGGTTTTTGCAAATAGGTTTTGGGCTTTTTGAAAGATCAAGCAGTTAGAAAGAAGTTTGGGCTTTTGTAAGTGGATTTGTTTTCAAAATGAAAGGGTATTTTAAAAACGTTTCTTGGGTAGCCTATTTGCTAGTATGATGCCGTTTACATCGTATTCCTAAACACAATAAATATGATAAATACATTGATCAAATAGGAAAACCAATAGCCCTTTGATGACACCTTTCATTTAAAATTTGAGCAAACTTGAAGACGCCTTTTTCCTTGACGACGATCGTCCAAAGATAAACAGATCTAGAAATCTGAATACCTTTTGGTGGCTTCGCCCCTGAACCCCCACGGGTGGCGCTGCCCCCTCGACCCCTATCCGCTGACCGGACAGCGGAACCCCCGATACGAGGCCCCAGATAGGTCGTTGGGCTGTTTAGAGAAATCTTCTTATATGATGTCGTCTTTGGCCCATCATTAATTCTCCATTACATATGTCCTGGTTTGACAAATCTTGATCATACTTACTGTATGTCTACAAGTACATGTTAGACAAACAGAACAATATGATACAAGCATAGGAATATTGATATAGTAAACATTTAGGACAATAATAATTTTAAGTAGCAACATTATAGTGATTACATGAATATTTGTGACGTCAATATGTTAAATTTAATTGATTAGCCATGTCAATACCATATTTTAGCTTGAGGGTATTTTAGTCATTTGGTGAAATTTTGAATTTATTTTAATATATTGAATTGGTGATTGCCATTTTGACTTGGGCTAATTGAGACTTTGTAGACTGGCCTAGAAGCTAACCCTAACTATGGTGACTTGGTAGGCAATGGTGTGACCATAGTCTAACTTAAGTCAACCTCATTTAGTCATTTAGAAACTAGTTTTAAATAGGAGGAATTAAAAATAGGATCATGACTTATGACTTGTGACTTTTAATTTCATGACTTATGAACCTAGCCCATAGGCCCATGACTTGAACCCTAACCCTAACCAAACCCTAAGTGGCCGGCCACACCTAGGAATTCCCCCTATTTAATATCCTTTCCACTTTTTTGCCTCTTTTGTGCTCAACTAAGTTCTTGAAAAAAAGGTAAATCTCCACTTTCCCAAATTCCTATTAAATCCATTTTTAATCCTTTTTGATACAAATCTTTTGCATATGATTCTAATCAACCTCTACTTGCTGTTCTTGAGGAGTAATTTCAGTTTTAGAACAATTTGGAGGATTTGGCTAGCAACGGGAACCGTTTGATTTTGGGCTTTTTCTTGATCCTTGCAACCTATAGGTAAACACTTCTAATTCCATTTTAATTCTGTTTTTATTGCATGGTAACCTAGATCTAGGTGTCCCCTAGCTATAGTGAGAGTTTGGTGTCCATTGCATTTGATTTCGTGTCCGTATCGGACACGTATCCATTTCCTAGACTAGGTGTTTGATGAAATGCCACAACCAACTTTTCTTGCTATTTTTAAAAATGTGTTTGAATGGATTTCTAGATCTAGGATTTGTTTAATTTTGTGTCCTTGGTCTAGGGTTTTAGAGTCGTGTCGTGTCCACATGAGGACACGAACACGCTGTACTGACACGCGTGCACTGTCCTAGTGTCCGATGTGTCCTGTGCACTGTACAAGACACTTGGACACGTGCCATTTGACACAGAGGTGGGGGCAGTGTCTGACATGACTCTCCTAAAACCTCGTCATATGTCGTGTCGAGGAAGGAATCTAGTGTGCACTGATCCGACACTATGCTGGACACACGTAAAAACGTGTCCGGATATGCATCTCGTACACACGCCACACTTTACGTAGACACGGGGCAGTCACTTGGACATGTTCCCATACCCATGGCATACACGTGTGCACGACCACGTGTCTCCACGTGACCTGTGTCGTGTGTTAGACACGTGTGCATGCGTGCACGATGCTGTGCACAGTCCTGTGTACTCATGTGTGTTTATTTTGTTCGAACACGTTTGTGTCCAGTTCTTTGACACTAGGACACACCTATGACACACGTACACCTACACAACTATTTACCAACCATTAGTTTGGGATATTAGTTGTGTTTTGGACCTCGAATTTAGGTTCCCCCAATTTTTCTGATACACGTTCACTGATTGTAATTTTCTGAGATTTTAATTTATATTCTTAAACTGTTGGTTGAGGATTAATTACCATGATAATTCACCTGCATGTGTATGAGGTTATGTACATGATAGGTTCCATGATAGCTTGAAGTTATGGGGTTTTGAATTAAATTTGACTTATTCACTGAATTCCTGAGTTTAGGTACACTATTTTCATACACACATTCACTGTTAACTGAGAATAGCTTACACCCTACAAACTGATATGTATAAAATATACACACACATTGACACACTTGCACTGCTACCAGAGAACAATGGTACACTATTTTCCTGTCTTCTCATTGACACTGTTTTCCTATACACTTTCATGTATATTTCACACACACAGACACATATACAACCTATCTACATTGCCATGTTACCTGAGAACACCCTAGTAGCTGCCAGCCACTGCTATCTATATACATCTAGCCTATGTAATGTTACACATACACACACATTCTCTCATAGAAATCTGAGAACCATATCTCCTAAACTGTCACATTGACACACACACACATGTTACAAAATCTGAGACTTAGTATGCTATCTACTGATTCCTGTTACACACATAATCTGTGAACACTTTCATTCACTCACTCTCTACACTATGGAAAACTGTTTTTCTGTTTTCACCCACACACACACTTCAACCCAATGTAAACACACACACACTAACTGTCATTGTATTTTGAATCCCTATGAATACTATTTTCTTTCCTGAGTTTCACACTGCATGTCCCACACTCACACAATATTGTATCACATACACACACACACACACACATTGTATTGATTTCCCTTTTACTGTTACACACATTGATACATACACATCACTGTCTTCACATTGACACACATTAATCTACACACAACACTATGTTCATAACACACACACACATGTTAGTTTATACACACATACACATGTATTCCTCTCTCTATCTCTCTATATATAATATATATGTTAATGGCCTATATGTAAATATATATATTATCTATATGCTTGATATAATAATATGTTGGCCCATTGGTCATGGTCAAACCTAATTTTAATAATTGATCAAACTCTGTCTCGAAATAAATGAAAGTCAATTCAGATGTTTACCTACGACATTTTGGACACTGCTCAATGATGGATATCAACTATGTTCAAGACTGAAGCTGTTTGCCATTCAGAATGTATTTCCTTCAAAGCAATATAATTTTTTATTTTATTGAGTCTAGGAATACATTATATACCGAGTCGTACTGGCAAATAGGCTACCCGAAATCGTTTTTCAAAACCACCCTATTCCTTTACAAATGACCTATGTTTTTGAAAAACATCCTTTTTACAAAAAGGTTCTGAAGGACTTTTCAAAAAGCCAAATTGATTTTTTCTCAGAAATGAACTGGTAGAACCCTAGCAGAACTCGGCCCGAGTTCGGCCAGAGTTCGGCCAAGATGAACGTTAGTGAACGTTTGATTTTGAACTTGGCCACCCTTCAGTTGCGGTTTGTTACAAAGAGTTCTGTCCGAATTCTGCCCGAATTCTGTCAGAGTTCTGTCTTCGGAAAAACTATAAATAGAGAAGTATTTCGATCATTTTAAATCACCAATTCACTTTAAATCTCTTCTCTTCTAAAGCTTACATTTCTTCCAAAGAGTTTTAAAAATATTTCATTTTCAAATCCCAAGCCAGTTACAATCCTCTAGTCGATTTGCCAGTGCGGTACGGTCTAGAAGTTTCAGAGCGATTGTAATTAGAGGCTTGATAGAAGATACAACTCTTCACAATTGAAGTTGGTCGAGTTCTTCGTATCAAAGCTCGCGTCTGTAGAAGTTGCAAGGACTTCGTATGAAAACTTGCGGTATTTTCCAATAGTGGATTCAACTGGAAGCTAGAGTTCTTCCGACTGGACTAGTCCTCACAAGAGAAAAACTAGTATAAATCTCGGTGTTTGCGTTTGCCTTCTGATCACTTTTAATTTCTGTTATTTACTTTGTGATTATTTTTTATATTTGTGATCCAACTGCTAACAAGATTTTTTATTAGCAATATTCCGCTGTCTACTCTATTCACCCCCCTCTAGAGTATTCTGCTTTACGATTTCGTTCCTACAATTGGTATCAGAGCAGGCTCTCCATCTAGAGGTATTATATTCTGATCTTAATTATTTCTACAATTGGTATCAAAGCGGATTATACAGGTAAAGCAAGGTAAAATTGCAGTTATATTCAATTTTTATATAGATCACAGCATTACACATAGCAACTGTAAAATTCACAAGTGAAGGCCAAGCCACAAACAGACCTCCACTGTTTGACGGCACAAATTACACTTATTGGAAAATACGTATGAGTTTCTTCCTGAAATCTCTTGATTTTGACTTATGGTTTGTAGTTATTGATGGCTATAAAAAGCCACCTCGTATTAATGTTAATGGTGTTTTAGTTGAAAAACTCCATGACAAATATACAGAGGAGAAAAAAAAAGGCCAGTCTTGACGCACGTGCTATTAACGCTTTATTTTGTACTTTAGACAGAACTGAATTCAACAGAGTGTCTACTTGCACAACATCAAACGAAGTGTGGAAACTTCTCGAAGTAACCCACGAAGGAACAACACAAGTCAAGGAGTCAAAGATCAGCAGACTTACTCAGGAGTACGAGGCGTTCAAAATGAAGCCAAGTGAATCAGTCACTCAGATGTTTACAAGATTCTTGGATATTATAAATCCTATGTCTTTACTAGGCAAGGATTACAGTAACCATGAGAAGATTCACAAACTTCTACGAGCCCTTACAAAGAACTGGATTCCAAAGGCTACTGCAATCATTGAAGGGAACGACCTCTCAACAATATCTCTAGAAACACTCATGGGTAAGCTACTCACTCACGAGTTAGAACCTCAAGACTTTGAAGATGCTACACCAAAGGAGAAGTCAGAGAAGACGATCGCTCTCAATGCTCAACATAAAAGAACCATCGAAGATGATTCTGACGACAGCGACTCCGACTTTGAAGATCAAGCTCTTCTGGTAAGAAAACTCAAGAAGTTTATGAGATTTAACAGGAGAACAAAAGACAGCAAAGACAGCAACAACAACGAGGAAGATCCTATTTTCTACGGATGCAAGAAGAAAGGACACATGAAGAAAGATTATACCTCAGCATCATCATCAAAGAAAAGCAGCAAATATGACAAAGGCTACCTGAAGAAATCTACATCAAGAAAGTACGCAAACACAAGCATATGGCATGAAAGTGAAGCCAGCGACTCAGAAGATGAACAATCAGATGACGCTGCAAATGTATGCTTGATGGCTTGTGATCAGGTAATTACTAATCCTCTATTTGATCCTTTTGGTGATTTCACCTTTGAGCAACTAGGAGAGGCTTTCAGTGAACTGTTAGATGATTATAGGAAACTGTGTAGTAAATATGAAACCTCTAAGAAGGTACTCAAAGAGTACAAAGGTGAAATAGGAAGACTTACCGACCAATTAGATCATGTTAGAAATAATGACTCTTTAACTGAGTCTGGTGAGCTTTCTTTTATTAAATTATTGTTACACGAGACTGTTAAGCTATCCGAAGAAAAAGACCAAACTATTATCCAGTTAAAGGAATACCTATCTAAGGAGAAAAAGAGTCTCCAGTGTGCACAGGTCAGATTAGAATCACTCACATCTGACTATACTAGATTATCTGACACTTCCAAAAAGTTGGAAATTAGTTTAGGAAAATGGCCTGAAGTTGCTGCTTCCTATTCTAACACGTGTCAATTACCAAATCATCGGAACACGTCCAACACTGTCAGACCAAACCATACCAAAACTATGCCCAAGAAGACTAATAGGCATGCATTCTTCTATACTATAAAACCAAAACCTACCAATCATGCACCTCACACTACTTTCAACACTCAACATGCTAAATGTTATTATTGTGGCCTCATTGGTCATATATCTTCTGCATGTAGAATCAGAAAGTTAGTAGATTTAAATGTTTATGCATGGATGCTGAAAACTAACTAGTCAGGACCCTACAAGAAATGGGTACCAAGAGTTTCATCTGCAAATTGTTTTGTAGGTGGGACGCCCTTCACATGCTAGGAACAAATGGATACTCGACAGCGGTTGCTCACGGCACATGACCGGTGACGCTTCATTATTCACAACACTGTCGAAGAGGAATAAAGAAGGATACGTCTCCTTCGGTAATAATTTAAGAGGGTACATAATCGGTATCGGTGACATTGGTAAGGCTCCCTATCCAGTGATTAAAGATGTTTGTCTAGTTACTGAGTTACAACATAATATGCTCAGCATAAGCCATTTAGCTGATCACGATTATGGTATTAACTTCGTAAAAGATAAATGTACTATAATTGATAGTTCAACTGGTAGTACTATATTTGATGGTATTAGGGAAGACAATATATATGTTTTCTATTTGTTGGAAGATGCTAACACAGCAGGTAGATGTTTGATGACCAAAAGCGTTGAGTGTCATCTATGGCATATGAGACTCGGTCATGCAAACATGGATACAATTTCAAGATTATCTACAAAGAAGCTGGTATGCGGCATACCGGATATTTTTTTCAAGAAGGATACGGTATGTAGTGAATGTGAAAAGAACAAAGCTACCAAATCCGCATTCAAATCCAAGAACGATGTAAGTACCACTAGACCTTTACAACTGTTGCATATGGACTTATTTGGACCAAGTCGAATTGCTAGTCTAGGTGGTATGTTATATGCATTTGTCATTATAGATAATTTCTCTAGATATACATGGGTTTATTTTCTTGCACGCAAGAACGATGCATTATCAAAATTCGTCACCTTTTGTAAGAAAGTACAGAATGAAAAAGGGTTCATGATTACTCGTATTCGTAGTGATCATGGCGGCGTATTTAAGAATGCTGAATTCAAGCAATTTTGTGACACACACGGTTTTTTGCATGAATTCTCTTGCCCTAGGACTCCGCAACGAAATAGAGTTGTGGGACGTAAGAACAGAACTCTATCTGAAATGGCTAGAGTAATGTTAAAACAGATTAGTCTACCTAGATACTTACGGGCTGAAGCTGTAAATACAGCATGCTATATTCTCAATAGGGTTCTAATTCGACCTATATCGAAGAAGACTCCCTATGAATTATGGTTTGATAGAACACCAAATGTTTCATATTTCAAAATTTTTGGTTGTAAATGTTTTAATCTTAATACTAAAGATAATTTGAGTAAATTTGATGAAAAGGCCGATGAAGGTATATTTTTAGGTTATACAGCAAAGAGCAAAGGATACAGAGTCCTCAACAAAAGAACCATGATCATCGAAGAATCTATCAATGTCAAGTTTGATGAGCTAAATCAATACTTAGACGATGATGACACTGAAGACATAATTGCACCAAGTATAGCTACTGCAAAACCTTCACACAAAGATGCAGAACCATCACATCAGGCATCAGATGAACCTCCAAACAAAAAAGCCGAAACTAGCAATCTTGAGACTACACCAAAAGAGATGAGATTCTTGGCTAATCATCCAAAGGACTTGGTAATTGGTGAGATTACCAAGGGTGTAAGTACTCGTTCCTCTAATAAAGATATAGCTTCTTGTGTTGCTTTTGTCTCGCAGTTTGAACCCAAAAATATTGATGAAGCATGTAGTGATAATTTTTGGTTAGATGCTATGCAAAAGAAATTAAACCAATTCAAACAGAATCAAGTTTGGGAACTTGTTCCCAAGTCCATTGATCATCCGGTCATTGGTACCCGATGGGTATTCCGAAACAAATTGAACGAGAATGGTTTAGTGACTCATAATAAGGCTCGACTCATAGCTCAAGGATACAATCAAGAAGAAGGTATCGACTATGATGAGACTTACGCCCCAGTTGCGAGATTAGAATCCATTCGCATGTTATGTGCATTTGCATGTTTTCATAATTTTAAGTTATTTTAAATGGATGTCAAAAGCGCATTTTTAAATAGTTTTATAAAAGAAGAAGTTTATGTAGCTCAACCTCCTAGTTTTACTGATTTTAAATTTTCTGAATATGTTTTCAAGTTGAAGAAAGCCTAATACGGTTTGAAACAAGCCCCTCGTGCTTGGTACGATCGTCTAAGCTCTTTTCTACTTGATAACAGTTTTTCAAAGGGAAAGGTTGACACTACTTTATTTATAAAATCTTTTAATAACAATATTCTTTTAATTCAAGTCTATGTAGATGATATTATCTTTGGATCTACTGTTGAATCTCTTTGTCAAGAATTTTCTAAGTGTATGCAGAATGAGTTTGAGATGAGCATGATGGGAGAGCTGAAATTCTTTTTCGGACTGCAAATCAAAAAAACTAACAATGGGACATTCATAAATCAAGCGAAGTACACAAAGGATCTATTAAAGAAGTTCGACATGAAAGCAGCAAAACCACTTAGCACTCCAATGGAGACCACAACCAAGCTTGATATTGATGAACAAGGCAAACCTGTCGACATACGTAAGTATCGAGGTATGATCGGTAGCTTACTATATTTAACTGCTAGTCAACCAGACATTATGTTTAGAGTTTGCTTATGAGCACGTTTTCAAGCTAATCCTAAGGAATCACATCTGTGCGCAGTTAAGCGTATCTTTCGATACCTTAAAGGTACTTCTTCTGTCGGCTTATGGTAACCCAAAATCGCGTCATTTGACCTAACCAGTTATTCTGATGCTGATTTTGCCTAATGCAAAGTAGATAGAAAAAGCACTAGCGGCACATGTCATTTCCTAGAAAAGGCTCTAGTCTCTTGGTTTAGTAGAAAGCAAAATTCTGTTGCATTATCAACAACCGAGGCTGAGTATATCGCCGCAGGACGTTGTTGTGCACAAATTTTGTGGATGAAACAAACCTTAGAAGACTATGGACTGCATTTTACACACATACCCATTTTCTGTGACAACACTAGTTCTATTAATTTGGCTAAGAATCCAGTATGTCACTCTCGTACTAAACATATCGAGATTCGACATCACTTTTTTAGAGATCATCAACAAAATGGAGATATAGACCTTGTATACATAGACACACAGAATCAATTAGCTGACATACTCACAAAACCTCTAGCGGAAGATCGTTTCAATTATTTACGTCGAGAATTAGGAATTTTAGATGTCAATAATATTAATTAATTTTGTTTTATTAATTAATTTATTCGATACTCAAAAACTATTTTCGAGACAAGCCTAAAAAGAGTCTGTCTGTCACCACGACTACGGTCGAAGCGAAGCGGTACTTAAGAGTTCCTCGGTGAACCTCCCTTAGCTGGGACAGTACTCCTACAGCTAATCTGAGACAGATGCTGAGTAAAGAATATTAATTTATAAAATAATATTAATTATATTATTTTGAGATTTAAAATTACTAAACTATGAATTAAACATTTGAAACGAATTAATGAAAAAGATGTGGCCTCATTATTATTTTATATATATATATATATATATATATATATAAAATATATATATATATAGTCGGGCAACCCTTGGCGAATTCGGCCCGAGTTCTTTTCGAATTTGGCCAGAGTTCGGCTGGGTATATATACGTACCAGCCACAACCCGAGGGTCCCTTCTTCTTAATTCTTCCAGACATCTTCAAACAGCAGCAGCCGTGCCTCCAAACCCTAGCTCTTCTCCACCCTTGTTCTTCCAATCCGTGTGGCGATCTTCATCCAAACTTTGGATTCGTACGGAGAATTTCGTCCTCAACAACACATCCAATTCTTGGAAGGTATAATTCTTTCTCTCCTTCACTTTTAAATTTTTAGGGTTTCTAGAATTTTGGGAAAGAATGCCTAAGTTCAATCCCTTCAAGAGGAAGAAGACCAATGCCAGTGATGAGGCATCGTCTTCGGATCCGCATACGGATTGCCTCTTTTCTCCGGTCCAATCGGACGACGGTGCATCGGACGAGTTTTACCTTAAAACTTCCGACCAAGCCCTATTGTGGTATGCCGATTTCATTATGCGTACTATTTGCAATGGTTCACCGATCAAATGGACTATCTTTCCGGATCACCGTCCTTACTTTGAGGCATTATGGTTACAACACTTTGTTACCTTACAATTTTCTATTGCTACTAATGCCATTAGATTATTCTATTATAATTTCGTGTTAGACACTTTTACTGTGAGAACAAGTGTCGGAGGGATCGATATCGAATTCACTGATGACACGTTAGCGAAAATCCTTGGTATTCCAAATGAAGGTGCCCTGCTCGATGACATCACTGATTTTGATTTCTCCGATGGTACGACTCTCGTTAGTTTCAAGAATGAGCTTTGTGCGCCCGCACGTGCTCGTCCTGGAAAGTTCAAGGCTAATAACTTGAACTTGTTTAACTACGAATTACATCGCATCATCTATTCCACTTTACTTCTAAAATCCACTTCCAAAGATGATGTCACTGCACTTGAGCTTTCTGCTCTATATCACATTCTTAAGAGAATTCCTTTTTCTGCCCCTAAGACTATTATTCAGATGATGGGTAGATGTCGCGGAAGAGACCGCAACCTATCTTATGTGATGCTCATCCTACGTATCTTTCAGAGATTTGACATTGACCTATCTACTTATGCTGTTGACCCTGAACCCAAGTTCCTCAAACTCTCTCGTCGCAGCATTGCCACTGTTCCTCCACCTACTACACTTGCTCCTCCTGCACCTACTCCCACAGTACCTGGTCCTCCTCATTCTTACCCTATAACATTTGAGGGTATTCATCAGCACCTTTCAGATCTGCAGTCATTCTATGTTGACACTTTCACGGAACGTGAGTTTCATGACATGACTCGGTTCCAGGCTATTGCCAACTCCTTTGCCGATCTGAGATTTGCGCAGACGGGTCACTCAGCTAGCTCTCTACCTCGAGACCCTTCTGTTTTTGGATACCGCGTTGATGATGAGGCGATCCACTCTCTGTTCCAGCCAGGGAACGCCTACGATTGGTATCGTACTTCTGGTGCCACTCCTCATACTTCTGGAGCTGGTCCATCTGGACATGCTGGCGCTGCAGCCGCTGACGATGATGATGAGGATGATGACATTTGAGATGTTATAATTTTTTAGACTGATATTTTGTCTTATATTTACTTGGAAATGCTCCGACATTTCAAGATTTTATCAGTACTCTTATTTTAGTTATTATTAGCATTTGTTTAGCTATTACTATTTGTGACTTTTTATAGACATGGTTTTTATTATGCCTCAGTTTGGCATATTAGTTTATTATTCAGCACTTTATTTGTTTCAGTTTTATTCTAGCATTATCTCTCTTTCTGCTTCATATTAAAATTGCCTGGGACAGAAATAGATCTAACATCTTCATGCATACGGGTTATGAACAATTTTTTTTGATGCATTTTTTTGAATTGATCCAAACTTAGATGTTATATTGGCAATGTTTGTCAATTATCAAAATGGGGGAGATTGTTGGCCCATTGGTCAAGGTCAAACCTGATTTTAATAATTGATCAAACTCTGTCTCGATATAAATGCAAGTCAATTCAGATGTTTACCTATGACGTTTTGGACACTGCTCAACGATGGATATCAACTATGTTCAAGACTGAAGCCGTTTGCCATTCAGAATGTATTTCCTTCAAAGCAATGTAATTTTTCATTTTATTGAGTCTAGGAATACATTGTACACCGAGTCGTACTGGCAAATAGGCTATCCGAAATCATTTTTCAAAACCACCCTATTCTTTTACAAATGACCTATGTTTTTGAAAACATCATTTTTACAAAAAGCTTCTGAAGGACTTTTCAAAAAGCCAAATTGATATTTTTCTCAAAAATGAACTGGCAGAACCCTAGCAGAACTCGGCCCGAGTTCGGCCAAAGTTCAGCCAAGATGAACGTTAGTGAACGTTTGATTTTGAACTTGGTCACCCTTCAGTTGCGGTTTGTTACAAAGAGTTCTGTCCGAATTCTGTCCGAATTCTGTCAGAGTTTTGTCTTTGGAAAAACTATAAATAGAGAAGTATTTCGATCATTTTAAATCACCAATTCACTTTCAATCGCTTCTCCTCTAAAGCTTACATTTCTTCCAAAGAGTTCTAAAAATACTACTAAAATCTGTCAAATCAGCGACGCCGCAGGACGTCGCTAAATAGGGAAAATACGTCGCTAATTTCAATCAACGACGTATTTAGCGACGTTTAGACGTTGTCGCGATTAACCTAGTCGCTAAACAACATGACGTCGCAATACGTCGACGTATTGCGATGACACTTAGCGACGCATCCACGTCGCTACTTCAGCAACTACCAGCGACGTAAAACGACTGCAGTTTCCGACGTCACTTAGCGACTTTAGCCACTTTCCATACATCGATGCTGACCTAGCTTGAGAGCCAAATGGCGACGTTCTGCGACGTTTTTATGTCGTTGTAGTACCGACACATTGTGACGTTTAGCGACATCGTACGTAGCGAAGTTTAGTGACGATCAGCGAAGGTGTTCATCACAGTTAGCGACGTTAACTTTTATCGCTGGACATCGCTGAACGTCGCTAATTTTGGAAAAAAAATAAAAAAATACAGCATTTGCAGCAGCACTTACAGTATTTGTAGCAGATACACAAAGTATCAAACAACACAGATACACAATCATGAACACAAATGCGTATCAAACAGCGACGGTGTGTATCACGAACACAAAGTATCAAACAGCGACGGTGTGTATCACGAACACAAAGTATCAAACAACACAGATACACAATCACGAACACGTTTGAAACACAATCTCATCAATCAACACAGATATATGAAAAATTGTAACAACAATGTCAAACATAATGCTCCACATAAGAATAATGTATGTATAAACATATAAAAGACCCAACAATGGGCCATCACACAACAATATATATATATATGTCAACTACGGCTGATCAGGAGGAGCATCACCGCTCCTGGAAAGAAGGTAAGCATACTGCTCCGGTGTAAGAACCACCGACGACGATGAAGGAGGAGGCAATACAACCGCTGTAGAAGGAGGCAGTGTAACCGCTGGAGAAGGAGGCAGTGTAACCGCTGGAGATGGGTGCGTTTGTGTCTCCTCTAGGGCTAGCAGTCTGGCGCTACATTACTCCATACAAGCCGCTATCCTAGTAACGGTGTCGTGAATGGACTCCTGCGTCCCCTGTACGTCCCTCACGGTGCGCTTGAGCTCGTCAAAACATGCGGTGACCGACGCAGCATCCCCTTGCGCCTGAGACCCTGGTTGCTCAGAAATTCTCCTCAGCATATCGTCGTGCAGCTCAGCAATCTGGCGGGCAATGGTACCCTCGACTCGGGATGACTCGGCCTGTGACGGCTGTGAATGCGCACTGGCAGAGGGAGCACTGGATGCCTGTGTCGCAGTAAATGTGTCGTAGGACCCCGTACCGTAGTACGTACCTCTATGAAGACCATCAACGGCGGTCTTCCAGAGCTCGTCCTCCGACTGAGGCGGAAAGGGCTGCGTTGTACCAACCCCTCCCTCTGTCGGTGCACTAGCACTCGCACGCTCACGTAGCCTAATAAACTCGTCCTATAAATCATTGTGTATCTCTATAAATCAGTACTTACCTAAATTAGCCTAATAAACGTCTAAAGTATTTAATTATTATTAACTATATGGTTATCTGTATATTCTTTAAGTTGTGTTAAAAATTAACAAAATCTAAATTAATACTTACATAGCACTGAGTAGCCCGGTCGTCGATGAGCTTCCCGTCCTTTCGATGGGTGGCCAGGAAGACGGTCACCATGTTTACGTCCTCACCCCTCTGTACCTGCGTGTTTGTTATATTTTATACTTTAGTAAAATAGAAAATTATATACTCCTACTATCAATAAAATCTTATATATTGCAATAAATTACATACCAGACGACGGAAATGCTCCGTCATAGGAATCGATCCACCACACCACTTTCTGGCCCTCGTCCTAGCCGCCTTCGCCTTCTCCGACAGCTCTCTGTACCAGGGCTCCTCAAATCGAGCCCTCATCGTGGTCCACTGGTCAGGCATGATCCAACCAGCAATCGGCTTTCCGGAGCGCTGACGAGCTTTCTGATCGTCAATTGCATCACGGATCAACTTGGCGGCGACGGCAGGAAACTGCCTCTCAATCTGCTCGGCCCGGTGTGGTGGATAAAAATAAGTCCTCTACAAGAATTATAAATTAAAATAATAAGTTCTAAAAAATGCTTAAAATTATATTAATCATACTAAATTAACTATCTTTAGTTATCTTGAAGTGGGAAAACCAGAATGCCTTCCTCTCTTCCGAGGCATCCGAGTAGTTGATCCACGGAACCCTATAGTTGGACCTTAGAAAGGAGCCCAACGCTCTCTGTACCGACGAGGGACGATATCTGTACACAACGATAACCGACGTATTAATGAATATATATATATATATATATATATATATATATATATATATATATATATATATATATATATATATATATATATATATATATATTTATATATATATATATATATATATATATTTTTTTTTTTTTTAATATATATATATATATATATATATATATGTATATAGATATATACAGACATGCATAAAATATATATATATATTTATATATATATATATATATATATATATATATATATATATATATATATATATATATATATATGTATATAGATATATACAGACATGCATAAAATATATATATATATATATATATATATATATATATATATATATATATTTATATATATATATATATATATATTAATATATATATCTATATATATATATATATATATATATATATATATATATATATAAAATATATATATATATATATATATATATATATATATATATATATATATATATATATATATTCATTTATATATATATATATATATAAATATATATATATATATATATATATATATATATATATATATATATTCATATAACTTACTTCGTAGGACCGTCGGCCCAAATCTCCATCCTCATCTCATCCTGAGGTGCACATGGAGGGTCACTCTGGTATGGATCCGCCCGGGCGGGAGTAGGGACTACCTCCTCCACCTGCTCCCCACCCGCCATGCTGCTGTCAGCGGTAGGAAGGCTAGGGGAAGGAGTATGATCAACAAGCCTGGAACTGCTCGTCGCAGGTGTACTGCCACCCTGACCTGCGACCGAATGGTACAATGGAGTGCTCAGGTCAGACGATGGTCCGGAGCCATCCTCTGGTAATGGAGCTCTCTACCCACCTACGGACACGGCTCGTCCTGACCTATCTTTGTGTCATCCTGAGGTACCTCTGCGTCGTCCTGCCATGCTGATAATAACATATGATTAAAAATATAAATAAATACAATGACAGTTTAGAAATACCTGCATACATTGGAGTTCATAATTTAAGTTTTAAAAAATTTGAATACTAATAGAAATGATCATAGTTCATAATTTAAGATTACAGAAATATGAATACATCAAAATCACAGTTTCTCAATCATCCTCTGAAAATTCATCTTCTTCGTTTGCCTCCTCCTCCTCCTCCTCCTCATCCTCTTCCTCTTCCTCCTCATCGTCACTAGCATCTCCTTCGTCTTCCCCTTCGGATACTTATACCTCTTCTATACAAGAAGATATTGAATGGGGAACTTCTGCTGAGTCGACATCAACTGTATTTGGTACAAGAGCCAGCTCGTCCTCCTGATAAGCCACTTTGTCGACGTCGTAGGTATTTCTGGCTTTAGTCTTGCATATTGCCCACCAGTCGTACCTCGTTGTTCTCCGTCTAGGATATGTTGTAAAATATACGAGTTGAGCTTGACTTACTAGGATAAATGGTTCGTATCCTTGGTATCGACGACGGTAGTTAATATCCACAAGACCATGCTTGTCAATTTTCCATTCTTGATCTTGTATGGGATCGAACCAATCAACTTTGAACAACACGATCTTGGCAGGCTCTATGCCATAGTTGTACGTCAATTCAACGATCTCCCGTAAGATGCCATAGAAATCATTGTCTGGAGTGACATCTATGTAGTTTGTAGATTTGATACACAAGCAACTATTTTTTATGGAATCAAGATCTAGGAAGCTATCTCTGATGGGAGCATTTGTTGACTTGAACTTAAACCCATTCACGCAATAACTTGGCCATATTTTGACTGCATAAATTGGACCCTTGGCAAGAGTTCTCATAGATTCATTCTCAAGGATGACGTCCGGACGATCGACCTAAACACGAGAAGATACAAAATTAAGTTCAATGTTAAGTTATTTCTTGTGCAGTTGTGAATGGAGGAAGATTCTAACTAGTTTCTTACGTACATATGCAGTCAACTAAGATGGAAAATGAAGTCTCATTTCTTCTTCTACTTCTTCATCTGCAATGTATGGACTACTTGACCTCACCTCATCATTAAATTTGCTGAAAACCAATAAATATCGGGATATACTCGTTAAATTATAATAACGTAATCAACAAATAGATGACTTGAACGTTGAAGATTTTCACTTACCACTCTAGCTTTTCTACTTCATCCTTCTCGCAGTTGAGTAATATATATAACTGGGCAGCCTTTAGTTCCTCATCATTCAAATATCTCTTTTTTAGTTTTCCAGAAGGCTTTCCAAGAGCATTAAAGACTTTCAATAATGCATCATTATATTCTATATCTCCATCGTCGTTTCTCGGAGCTCTTGTTCTATTTGTAGCAATATGAGGCTTGAAATACATTGAACAAAAGTTTGTAATCTTCTCAAGTACATGGGCTTCACAAATAGAACCCTCGACCCGTGCCTTATTTTTCATCTTCCTCTTCAGGTGGTTTAGATGGCGCTCGAACGGGTACATCCACCGATAACCGACGGGCCCACCAATACGTGCCTCATATGAAAGATAAATTAGCAAATGCTCCATGGAGTCGAAGAATCCAGGAGGGAACACCCTCTCAAGCTTACACAATGTTACTGCAATGTCCTTCTCCTGCTTTTCAAGCCGATCGACGAGCAACTTAGTAGAACAAAGATCTCTGAAGAATATGCTAAGCTCTGTCAGTAGATCCCAAACGACCTTAGGTTAGAATTTCTGAAATGCAATCGGGATTAACCTCTCCATAAAAACGTGACAGTCGTGGCTCTTTATACCCTGTAGTTTGTTCTCCTTCGGGTCAACACATCTTCTCAAATTCGATACGTACCCGTCTGGAAATTTTAGGCCCTGGATCCACTTACAAAGTTTACCTTTGTCCTCTTTGTCCAGTGAGAAAATGGCCCTGGGCTGCTTATACTTCCCACTGCCTTCTTTTATTAAATGCAACTCTGGACGTCTGCATATTTCTTCTAAGTCCAACCTGGCCTTGGGATTGTCTTTCGTCTTCCCATTTACGTCCATCACGGTATTTATTATATTGTCAAATATATTCTTCTCGATATGTATGACATCCAGGTTATGTCTGAGCAGATGGTCACTCCAATATGGTAGGTCCCAAAATATACTCCACTTCGTCCAGTTGTGAGCGCAACCAAATCCATCACACTTGTACCCCGCTGTAGGCTCTTCAATAGCACTTGACAATTCTTTAACTTCCTCCCATATCGTGTCCACGAACCACCGTGGCGGTGGACTGGACTTCTCTACCACGCCAGCACGAAAAGCATTCATGTTCCTCCGGTACGGATGATCCTTTTGCAGGAACTGTCGATGACAATCAAAGAAGCACAATTTTCCTCCGTGTTTCAAACGGAAAGCCTTAGTGCGATCTATGCAATACAGACATGCGAGACGACCATGGGTGCTCCAACCCGATAACATTCCATAGGCCGGGAAATCATTGATGGTCCACATTAGTGCAGCCCTCATCTGAAAGTTCTGCTTTCTGGAAACATCATATGTGGTTGCACCTACTTCCCACAACTGATTCAACTCATCTACCAAGGGCCGTAAGTACACATCAATGTTCCTCTTCGGGTTCTTCGGACCTGGAATAATAACACTTAGGAACATGTAAGTAGTCTTCATACACATCCAAGGCGGCAAGTTGTACGGAGTAACAATCAAGGCCAACAAGAATATTGTGAGCCCGAAAGTCCAAATGGGGTAAAACCGTCGGAGGAAAGCCCCAATCTGACATTACGCGGCTCCGAAGCAAAATCGGGATACACTAGATAAAAGTACTTCCATGCTTCCCCATCAGATGGATGATCCAGTACTCCATCTATTTGTTCCCGCTTGTGCCAACTCATATTATCGGCTGTCTCCTTTGCCAAACAACCTCTGCAACCGCGATGTCAAAGACAAATAGTGCATTGAATCTGTTGGCTTGCGTGCACCAGAAGTCCTTGTACTAGTTTCCTTGAAGCGATCGGTATCATAAAATCTGCAGGCGTCTTCATCCTTGTCGTCCTTATAGTACAACATGCATCCGTTGCGACATGCATCAATTTTTTATACCCCATCCAGAGCGATCTCACCATTCTCTTAGATCGGTAGAAGTCTTTAGGTAACTTGCCACCCTCCGGCAATATATCTTTAATTAACTCCAGGATTCGGTTGTAGCATTCTTGAGACATGTTAAAATATAATTTTATGCCCAACAATCTTGTAATCACGTCCAACGGTGAATGGTCATCACAACCAGGATATAAAGGAGTCCTTGTATTCTCCAGCAACTCCATGAACTTTGCAGCATCGGCATTTGGTGCCTCCTCAGCTGCATATTGATTGTTCGGATCGAAACTAGGCCCCGCAGCATCGAAAACCATGTTCGTCCACCCTTGGTCGTAATCAGCATGCTCGTGGACATCTACATAAGGCTCCACATAAGGCTCCGGTTCGGAGGCTAAAGGCACAAGTTCTTCTTGTGCGGTCTACTGATAATAATTTGGTATAAAATCCCTCGAATACAAATGATATGTCACATCTACTTCCGAATGATATTTCAAGTTGCGATATCTCACACATGGACACTTAATTTTTGTACGGTCCATGTACTGAGGGAACGCCCTGGCAAACTGCAGGAACTGTTGCACACCCTGTATAAATTCATCCTGCACACCGCATATGTCATCAGGATGATGATTGTACATCCACAAACGGTTCCGCAGATAGTAATTCATATCCATTTTAAGATAATTCTGCAAAAATTGACACAGATAATAATAGTTCATCAGGATAACGATTGTACATCCAAAAACGGTTCCGCAGATAGTAATTCATATCCATTTTAAGATAATTACTGCAGAAAGTGAAGACCGACATGAACTGACACACGAAAGTGACGATTGTACGACCACAAGTTTTATGTTCTTCAACGATATATTTCACATGCATAATTGTCAAGTGTGGGGACGAATGGCTCAGAACACAACCTAAAATATATTCTAGCATACATTAGTTTGAATTATCTATGTTCTGTACATATGGTGTAGTATATGTTCTTATCGAATCTAGTATCTGAAGGATGTAACAGAATCAAGATGAACCCATATAATGTAATACTAAGACATTATCTACTACTAAAAGATGTAGTGATAGGTTATCGTATCATCATTGCCGAGTGATGGGGGGTCGGAGGACAGTCAACTTTATCTATGACTACATAGTTTCTACCTCGCCAGTCGAATGGCTACAGGGATTATGTCCTGATCACGATGTCGTACTGTAGATTAATGTAAATTCCTTATAGCAAATGTCGTACATAGATTTCTGTCTCGCCAGTCGAATGGAAGATAAAAAGGTTATATTCGATTTTTTGTCAAGTGTGAGAACGGATGGCTCAGAACACAACCCAAAATTTATTCTAGCATACATTAGTGTGAATCATCAATGTTCTGTACATATGGTGTAGTATATGTTCTTATCGAATATAGTATCTGAAGGATGTAACAGAATCAATAAGATGAACACACAAAATATAATACTAAAACCTTATCTACTACTAAAAGATGTAGTGATAGGTTGTCGTATCATTATTGCCGAGGGATGGGGGTCGGAGGACAGTCAACTTTATCTACGGCTACATAGTTTCTGCCTCGCCAGTCGAATGGCTACAGGGACAATATCCTGATCACGATGTCGTACCGTAGATTAATGCAAAGTCCTTATAGCAAATATCGTACATAGATTTCTACCTCGCCAGTCGAATGGCTGTAGGGACAGTGTCTGACTTGGTGTATCTCACCATTTTCCCAAAATGCCTGACATTCAAACTCAGAAAACAGTTGCTAACTGATATCACTGTTCAGTTAAACCTATTCTCAGGTTAATCCTTATTCCAATATCATTTCCCAATAGGAATTTATCTAAGTCCATATCAATAGACAAATTTCTCGTGGATATCATGAACTAGTCAAGCTATCATACCTAGGTATCCAGTCTCTCATACAGGACCTACCTATCTGCCTTTAACATAAATTATATAAATCAAACTAGTCTTAAACACTGGTACCAACTGCCTGAACATGACAGTCCCTAATTTGTACTAGATTTATCCTACCTCTGTTTTTCACACATATTAAAAAGGATGGCATTTACTGTTAACAAGATAACCTGTCATGAATTGAACAGCAGGCAGACTTAGATTTAGGATTTAAAATATGGTATTCAGGTTAACTTAATTCAGTTGAATGGTACTGAACAGAAAGTCTAATTAAGACTTTCAACTAAGCAGGCAGCGTGGACTGCTGTTCAGAACTTGGCAGGCAAAATCCCATACCATTTGATGACAAACCTATACACACCCTTGCCCAAACCATTTGTTTCAGTAGGTAAAACATTCCAGGTTACTCAAGTAACCATCGTGCAATATTTGGTGTCAACAGCATTCCTTATTAATTGTAACATGCATACTATCATACCCAACTCTGCTAAAACCTGACCAACATACCCTACACTAATTATTCCATATTTCAGTAATGTCAGTGTGCTAAATCATACTCAACTGTCGAGAATACTTAGAAGAGAACTCATTCACAGGATTAGTATCCATCCTTCGTGACATAGCTAAAATTTTATAGAATATCGATCACTATGGACAAGTTGGACTTGAACCAGGTACTTAAAGGATCTCCAATTTGGAATTCAACAAGTCGATAATAATTATTAGTCAATTTATTCATCATTTCAAAACCCTGAAGATGCCCTAAAAACTCCCAGTATCAGTAAATAGGGCTCAAACCCTAAATTAGAATTCGAATCTAAGCAAAACATCAAATTGACAGTTGATATGCCCAAAAAACTCCCAGTATCAGTATATAGGTGTCACACTGTGAGTTTTGTGTCCACATAGTGGGACACGACGTATCCAAACCAACAAAATAGGTATCATACTGCTGCTCGTGCGGTGAGTCCACACTCTCGTAGACACGAACTAGAAGCGAGAGAGAGAGCTAGAAGACGAGAAGAAACTGGAAAGCGGGGACAGGGGAGAGTGTGTATGTGTGTGTGAGAGAGAGAGAAAGAGAGATAGGGGAGCTACCTGAGGATGAGGAGGAGGCCAGAGGAGGGAGATCGCCGAAGGAGCGCCGCGGAAGAGGAGGCCGGAGGAGGGAAATCGTCGAAGAAGCACCGCGGAGGAGGAGTGTGCAAAAAATTGGGGGGGGGGGCAATTTGTGAATGATCGAAAAGGAAACCCTTGCAGCCTATATGAAACATTTAGCGACGTCCGAAAAGGACGTCGCTAAACGTCGCTGACATTTAATAAACGGCGACGCCACTTAAATTGTGTCGCTACACGTCACTACATCAGCGACGTGTACCGACAAACTTGCAACGCAGGTTCCCATTTAACAAACTGTAGTCGCTAGACGTTGCTATTAGTCGCTGTTGGCGACTAACAGCGACGTCTTAGTAAAACGTCGCTAAACCCCCAAAAATTAGCGATGTTTTATCTTGGAGTTGCTAAATACGTCGCTGATATGACTTATTTTGGTAGTGAAAGCTTTCATTTTCAAATCCCAAGCCAGTTACAATCCTCCAGTCGATTTGCCAGTACGGTACGGTCTAGAAGTTTCAGCGCGATTGTAATCAGAGGCTTGATAGAAGATACAACTCTTCACAATTAAAGTTGGTCGAGTTCTTTGTATCAAACCTCGCGTCTGTAGAAGTTGCAAGAACTTCGTATGAAAACTTGTGGTATTTTTCAATAGTAGATTCAACTGGAAGCTAGAGTTCTTCCGACTGGACTAGTCCTCACAAGAGAGAAACCAGTATAAATCTCGATGTTTGCGTTTGCCTTGTGATCACTTTTAATTTCTGTCATTTACTTTGTGATTATTTTTTATATCTGTGATCTAACTGCTAACAAGATTTTTTATTAGCAATATTCCGCTGCCTACTCTATTCACCCCCCTCTAGAGTATTCTGCTTTACGATTTCGTTCCTACATAATGTGGTATATATATGTGAATGTTATTAAATTAGTATATATAAAATGTGTGGGAATGTGTGATATAGACTATATGTATGGCATATAGCCTATGTAATTCCTATGTGATACAGCCTGTGTATATGGCATGTATACACCAGTGATTATGTGTTGGTAGACTGGTATGGACTTGTGATGGTGTGTGCTGCTAGAATAGGCTGGCTAGGCTTAGTAAGACTTGTTTGGGTTAGGCTTAACCTAGTTAACCTAGTTTGACTGGTGTAGTTGACTAGAGTTGACCAAAGGTTGACATTATCCTAGATTGACCCCAAACATCATGTATATGCATTGTAGCAGTCTATTTTACTATTTTAGACATGTAGTGACTTATACTGTTCTATAGGAGCCAGACACCACTACTCGAACAGTATATTCTTTTCAGATATTTAGGATACCATGCGAGTACATTCTCTGATCATTTCATATCTTGTTTAGGATTATATTCCTACTTTAGATTACTTTACTTGATGCTGACACGTTGGTATCAAGGATTAGTACTATATGGATCCCTTCATGAGATGTTATCACCCTCGGGAGCATCAGATACTCATGTCTCGTATGTTTCACTTACATCATGTATCTCATGCTTCTATTATTATGAATCTTCATATATCAGCTTGTGATTTCTGTACTCTCATGAATCACAGAGCCTTTACGAATCTATTCATGAATCACTCTTGAATCACCCTTTATGGGCCAGTAGCGTAGTCATGAATTTTAACGTAACTTGAATGGATCCTTGTGTATTGATTGGGGATGGGGGAGTAGAAATGAACATGTGAATAATTCCAAAGTAGTATAGTCATGAATTACCTCTTTAGTATAGTCATGAATCACCCTCCAGTTATTCACATGTTTATCTTGTACTCTGAATCACTAGTCACATATTAGTTTTCTATTATATTGTAGATATTTACTTACAGTCTCTCTCTTCCATATCATGTTGTTCTTTCAGTTTCATGTATCTTACTCTCTAGCATGTTTATATTTCCTAACCTGTTATGATTTATTGAGATGGAATGTGCTCGCTCCCGTCCTGACTGGACCTGTTAAAAATATTTTAGAGGACGAGGATGAGGCTGTGGTGTCTACCTATTATGGTGCAGCTATAGACAATACTTGTGACTTGAACCCACTTGCAGTAGAGGATCTGCCACCAGTGGTTTAGACTGCTACGTTAGACTCTTACCTTGTCTTTTCTCATATATACATTATTGTATGTATTAGGAGTTTGTTTTATCTAGATGTTTGTGGAGATGATATCATAGACACTTAGACTTCTATCTATTGTATCTCTTGTGTGGATTCATTTCATATCTATCTATCTTATCGTATTCTACCTTAGATGTGATTGAGACTGTATTCTGCTATGTCATCTCCATTCGGAGTGTATATACTGTACAGGCACCTTATATTGTTAGATGATTGACCTAGGACAGCGTTCTACCGCCGACACTGCAGCGTAGGCTGGGCGTACCCACTTCTCGTGCCCTTACTTTAGGGTACGGGTCATGACACATTTTTAGTGGTGGCTCATGCAGGTCGAGTTTATGTAGTGGTATTCGAACTAGACTATCACTACAGCCCGCAGTAGGATTAGGATATATTTTTGAAGGTCCTCAATCATAGTTAGGATTCCTTGAGAGATTCCTGGGATGACCCTTGAGAATCTTATTAAACTTCAATTTGAAATCCTTTCCCTTGTTTTGTTCGCTCTCACTCCTTGATTATTGAATTTGATTTTTGATGGATCGTTGTTGACTTTGATTTTCCTATCGAGATGAATCTTATGGCCTGAGTTACGATATTTTCTGATAACATATGTTGATAGGAATAACGGGGATGGTAAAACGTCTACTTGATTATGGAACCTGTAGTTTATCGCAGCCATATTAGCTGGCGTGGCGGGAACATAGAGACCTGACTTCGGATGTACATATCTTGGTTATGAGATTTGGAATTTCTCGCAGCTATACTAGTTGTCATAGCAAAAATTTCAGACGACATGATTACAGAGGTGCATACCCTAGTTATGGAATCTATCGTTTATCGCAGCCTTGCTTATTGGTAGGGCGAGGACTCTGAGTAACATGATTTTGGACAGACGCATATGATTATCAGATTGTATCTTGAGAAGGTTTTTAAATATATCATCTCTATCATACCCTTCTGTTGTTATAAAATTGTATTCCATCATCAAATAACTTAAAGAGTAGGAATATTTTAGTATTGTAGAGCTTATTCATATGTAGAGATGATAGTTAGCATTGGTATTAGAATAATAACCCATTATAGATGATTTCCCTGACCTAACAGTTTTCATATAGGATGTTAGTATGCCTTACAGCCTTGATGATTATTATTTTCCCTTACCCTTTCCGGTAGGGCACCCATGACCAGATCATGTCCTTGAGTGTAGCTGTAGTTTCACCTGAGACTGAGGGTCTTTCCCTGCCTTCTATAGTGGTACCCCATACCATATTCTCGGGAGGGTTGTTTCCTGATGGAGCTCAGATATACGGACTCTCCGGGATGTATTGGAGACACAGAGAGTTCAGGCTGAAACCTTGAGGGAGCAGTATCCAGTTCCACCTAGCGCCTTAGAAGTACCCAGATTTTAGCCTAGACCTTAGCATGTCTTTTAAGATAATTAACCCACATTGCTTGTATGTTTTGACACCTTGTGATTGCTTTGTGCGGTAGTCTGACTAGAATGACTAGAAGGGAACCCTAGAGAGAGTATTCTAGTTAGACGAATATTATTTTTGTGACTTTGATTTCTGGAACATCAGAGATGTAAACCTTTGGGAACTTCCTTCATGAGTTTCTAGTGGACAAGATTATCTTCACCTTGATATATTATGTCCTGCTCAAACTTGTTCCCTTGTGCTACTTTCGTATCACAGCTTTCGATCCAATTTAGGCCATTGACCATTCCCACTTTAATTATGATTATCATATGCACATTACCATGACTTTTAAATTAGGAGCACAAGATTAGTTATTTTCTCAAAACCAACTTCACATGCATGACTTATACGTGACACCCTAAACCCATGACCTTCGTGTCCTACTCGGACATGCCATCTTGTACTTCATCATTATCGCACGACTTTCCTGACATATTAGACTCAGATACACAATTCACACTTCACTCTCTTGCAATTGACACTTTATTTCCTGCTACTTAGGCATATAACCTACAAATTTGATCATGTCCTGTATATAGATGAACTACTGCACTACCTTAGTATCCTGTATACCTGAAATGTTCACACAAATTGGTACTGTACTTATGTTCTGACACTCATTCAATCATGTTCACATTCATATCCTCGACACACTGCACCTTCGCACAGGCCCTGCACTTCACATAACATTCCTTGTATATCCTTGATTCACATGCACTCACTCATTTCCTGTACTTCACATACTTTCACCACTTGCATATCCTGCAGTATATCATATTAACCATTGGATGTTCTATTTACCTGATACTCCCATTAGATTCACTGATACTCATCAAGTATCAGAACATGAGACCATGTCCTGACCACATCTCATCATCCTTCCTAATTCAACCCATTTCATGACTTGCTCAGCCAATGTAGGGTCATGTCCCTATAGAGCAACCCACCATAGCTTCTTAGGTTCAACTTTTCCTCCAACCTATATGTAGTGTCAGACTTTATTTCATTATAAGTTCAAACTTTCACCACCTTTCATACCTGCATTGGATGTCTTGCCTAACTTGTATTCTCCACTGCATGCAGTAATTTGCATGCATCATTATACTGTACTGTCAAGCTTATTTATTGCATCACTGTATCCACTCTGATTTGTCTCACAACAGGACATTAGTTGAGTATCAGTTCCAGTTTAGCTATTTAGGCATTGTCCTGCTTCCAAGGTTAACCATATTGCATGTTCTGCCCCTTTTGTTTTGGTTAAATTGCTGCTTGTTCTAGTAAACCTCCATGTTAGGCTAATGCTATGCATTGTGTATATATTATAGGGATATATGTGATAAGTAATATAGGTTAAGGGGTTTTGCATATGTTATATAGATTAGGCATATGAAATGGTTAGTCTATATGAATGCATAGATGATACACTTAGAATAGTGTGGGTTCTATGGATTACATTAGAAATATATGGTATTAGTGGATAAGATATATGGGGTTATGTGAGGTATTTTAGAGTATGTGTTATGGTTAAGGGTTAGAAGTTATGAGTCTAGTTTAATGTAGAGTATACATGTGTATGTTTTGAACTTAGGATTTAGTTGGTCTTGATTTTTTTAGCACTATAGTCTATTTTATTCTAAAACCTAGATTAGCCATTGACCCAATTGAAAACACAGGTGTAGGCAACTCTAGAGGGGGGTGAATAGAGTTTGTGTCGATAATCACCAAATAAAAAATTAACTCTATATCACCTCCAAAAATAACTATCAAGATAGTAAATAAATCAGAAGGAAATGCGGAAGTAAATAAAGATCAGAAGAGCATACACAAACACAGCAGTTTTAACCTGGTTTCCCTCGTGGAGGACTAGTCCAGGCCTGAGAACTCTAGCTCAGGATTCAAATCTACTATTTGTGAAATAGTAGTTTACAACCCGTGCCTTTTCTTCAGAAGAGCACGTCAACTTCTTACAAAGGATCGCAGTGGCGATTTGCTTGGAATTGTCCAAGCGACTTGGAATTGTCCAAGTGACTTTTCTTTTCGACTCTTGCACAAAAACTTCTAGCTGAATCGCACTTGAGCACCTTGGGGCTTAGGAAGTTTTGTGGCTAGTAGATTGGAAGAGTAAGGCTCTTGACTATATAGGCTATGTAAGAGAAGAAGAATAGAAGAGTGGATGGTTTCAAATGAGAGAAACCAAGGCCTATTTATAGGGTTCGGGACAAGCAGAATTCGGCCAGAATTCGGTATGGATAATTCAAATTTTTGGCCGTTGGACAGCTGGTAGCAAGCAGGCCCTAAAAATCAGGGTACTGGAAATCAGGGGACAGAGTTCGGCCCGAACTCTGCGTGGAGGCAGAGTTCGGCCCGAACTCTGTCTCCAGAAGACAGAATTGGTCCATTGGGCTTTTGGGCTTTGTGGAGCTTAGACTTGGTTCAGGAATTGGTCTGTTTGTATGGTAGACCTTGGAGAGATATGTCTAGGGGTTGAGATGACTCAGTGCGACTCAACGTACATTCTCCTAGACTCAATAAATTAAAGATTACAGACATGGAACAAACAGGAAAACTAAGAGCCCTTTGATGATGCCTTTCTTCTGATATTTGAGCAGCCATGAAGACATCTTTTTCTCTGACAGCAGTCGTCCAAAGATATACAGATCTGAAAATCTGAATACCTTTCGGGGGCTTCGCCCCCGAACCCCCGACGGGGGGCGCTGCCCCCTCGACCCCTGTCCGCTGACCGGGCAGCGGAACCCCCGATGCGAGGCCCCGGATAGGTCGTTAGGCGGTTCGGAGAAATCCCTTTATATGACGCCGTCTTTGGTCCAACATTAATTCTTCATTGCCTATGTCCTGTTTGATCATGTTAGATCATGCTTACTACATGTCTACAAATACATATTAGGCCAGCAAAATATATTGTAGTACGATACAAGCATAGCAATACAATATAGGACAATTAGGACATTGCTAAGTTTAAGTAACAACATGATAGCATGTTAGGCCAACAAAATATGTTGCAGTACGATACAAGCATAGCAGTATAATATAGGACAATTAGGACAATGCTAAGTTTAAGTAGCAACATGATAGTGAGTATATGAATATTAGTGACATCATTATGTTAAACTTAACTGATTAGCCATATTCAAAAACACAATGTAATCATTGGGCCAACACCAATAGTTCAAGTTGACTTAGTTGACCAGTTGTTGACCAAGTACTGGGATGTTGACAAATTGACTAGTTATTGACTGGTAGTTGACCATTGACTATGTTTGTCTTAGTTGACTGGAGATAGGATTAGAAGTAGGTTGATTGTTGTTTGTTGATCATGTTTGATTATTTAGTAACTCAAGACCTTATTTGTGTTTAGGTCGGAGACATAGTTTTTCGAAGGATATCTTTGACTCGTGGTACCATACGTTTTGGTGGAGGTGGGAAGCTTAGCCCGCGCTTCATCGGACCCTTCGTGATCAGCGCGAGAGTCGATGACGTGGCATACAGGATAGACTTGCCACCTGTACTAGTGGGTGTCCACAACGTATTCCACGTATCACAGTTGAGACGGTATATGGCTGATCCTAGCCTTGTACTTGACCATTCGGACATTGAGCTGGGACCGACTCTTACTTATCCAGAGCAGCTAGTGGAGATTCTGGATTGCCGAAAGAAGGTTCTGAGAAACCAGGTGGTACCCTTGGTTCGCGTCGCTAGGAGACATCATTCTCCAGGAGAGTTTACCTGGGAGCGGGAGGATGAGATGCACGAGCGATACCCATATCTCTTTGGACCTAGAGGTATGATTGTCTATCCTTCTCATCAGTTTAGTTTTGCCTTTTAATTTCGAGGACGAAATTATTTTAAGAAGGGGAGATTTGTTACTACCATATTTTAGCTTGAGGGTATTTTGGTCATTTGGTGAAATTTTGAATTTATTTTAATTTATTGAATTGGTGATTGCCATTTTGACTTGGGCAAATTGAGACTTTGTAGACTGACCTAAAAGCTAACCCTAGCTATGGTGACTTGGTAGGCAATGGTGTGACCCTAGTCT
Source organism: Iris pallida (assembly GCA_029216955.1). Classification (NCBI taxonomy): domain Eukaryota; kingdom Viridiplantae; phylum Streptophyta; class Magnoliopsida; order Asparagales; family Iridaceae; genus Iris; species Iris pallida. The sequence continues at coordinate 2,650,341 of JANAVB010044019.1, read as the reverse complement.
AACTTAAGTCAACCTCATTTAGTCATTTAGAAACTAGTTTTAAATAGGAGGAATTAAGAATAGGATCATGACTTATGACTTGTGACTTTTAATTTCATGACTTATGAACTTAGCCCATAGGCCTATGACTTGAACCCTAACCCTAACCAAACCCTAAGTGGCCGGCCACAAATAGGAATTCCCTTCTATTTAATATCCTTTCCACTTTCTTGCCTCTTTTGTGCTTAACCAAGTTCTTGAAAGAAAAGGTAAATCCCCACTTTCCTAAATTCCTATTAAATACATTTTTAATCCTTTTTGACCTAAATCTTTTGCATATGATTTTAATCAACCTCTACTTGCTGTTCTTGAGGAGTAATTTTAGTTTTAGAGCAATTTGGAGGATTTGGCTAGCAACGGGAATCGTTTAATTTGGGGCTTTTTCTTGATCCTTGCAACCTATAGGTAAACCCTTCTAATTCTATTTTAATTCTGTTTTTATTGCATGGTATCCTAGATCTAGGTTTCCCCTAGCTATAGTGAGAGTTTGGGGTCCATTGCTTTTGATTTTGTGTCCGTATCGGACACGTATCTATTTCCTAGACTAGGTGTTTGATGAAATGCCACAACCAACTTTTTTCGCTGTTTTTGAAAATGTTTTTGAATGGATTTCTAGATCTAGGGTTTTTCTTTAATTTTGTGTCCTTGGTCTAGGGTTTTAGAGTCGTGTCCACACGAGGACACGAACACGCTGCACTGATACGCGCGCACTGTCCTACTATCCGATGTGTCGTGTGCACTGTACACGACACTTGGACATGTGCCATTTGACACAGAGGTGGGGGCAGTGTCTGACACGACTCCCCTAAAACCTCGTCGCATGTCGTATCGTATCGAAAGAGGAATCTAGTGTGCACTGATCCGACACTGTGCTGCACACACGTGAAAACATGTCCGGATACGCGTCTCGTAAGCGCGACACACTTCACGTAGACACGGGGCAGTCACTTGGACATATTCCCCTACCCATGGCGTACACGTGTGCACGACCACGTGTCTCCTTGTGGCCTGTGTCGTGTGTTAGACACGTGTGCACGCGTGTACGATGCTCTGCACAGTCCTGTGTACTCGTGTGTGTTTATTTTGTTCGGACACGTTTGTGTCCAGTTCCTTGACACTAGGACACACCTACGACGCACATACACCTACTCAACTATTTATCAACCATTAGTTTGGGATATTAGTTGTGTTTTGGACCTCGAATTTAGGTTCCCCCAATTTTTCTGATACACGTTCACTGATTGTAATTTTTTGAGATTTTAATTTGTATTCTTAAACTGTTGGTTGATTATTAATTACCATGATAATTCACCTGCATGTGTATGAGGTTATGTACATGATAGGTTCCATGATAGCTAGAGGTTGTGGGGTTTTGAATTGAATTGGACTTATTCACTGAATTCCTGAGTTTAGATACACTGTTTTCATACACATATTTACTGTTAACTGAGAATAGCTTACACCCTACAAACTGATATGTATAACATATACACACACCCATTGACACACTTGCACTGCTACCAGAGAACAGTGGTACACTGTTTTCCTGTCTTCTCATTGACATTATTTTCCTATACACTTTCATGTATATTTCACACACACACACACACACACAACTTATCTACATTGCCATGTTTCCTGAGAACACCCTAGTAGTTGCCACCCACTGCTATCTATACACATCTAGCCTATGTAATGTTACACATACACACACATTCTCTGAGACTTAGTATGCTATCTCATAAACTGTCACATTGACACACACAAACAAGTTACAAAATCTGAGACTTAGTATGCTATCTACTGATTCCTATTACACACATAACCTGTGAACACTGTCATTCACTCACTCTCTACACTATGCAAAACTGTTTTTATGTTTTCACCCACACACACACACACTTCAACCCAATATAAACATACACACACTAACTGTCATTGTATTTTGAATCCCTATGAATACTGTTTTCTTTCCTGAGTTTCACACTGTTACATGTCCCACACTCACACAATATTGTATCACATATACACACACACACATTGCATTGATTTCCCTTTTACTGTTACACACATTGATACATACACATCACTGTCTTCACATTGACACACATTAATCTACACATAACACTATGTTCATAACACACACATGTTAGTTTATATACACATACACATGTATCCCTCTCTCTATCTCTCTATATATAATATATATGTTAATGCCCTATATGTAAATATATATATTATCTATATGCTTGATATAATAATGTGGTATATATATATGTATGTGAATGTTATTAAATTAGTGTATATATAATGTGAGGGAATGTGTGATATAGACTATATGTATGGCATATAGCCTATGTAATCCCTATGTGATATAGCCTGTGTATATGGCATGTATACACAGTGATTATGTGTTGGTAGACTAGTATGGACTTGTGATGGTGTGTGCTGCTAGAATAGGCTGGCTAGGCTTAGTAAGACTTGTTTGGGTTAGGCTTGACCTAGTTGACCTAGTTCGACTAGTGTAGTTGACCAAAGGTTGACTTTAGCCTAGATTGACCCCAAACATCATGTAGATGCATTGTAGTAGTCTATTTTACTATTTTAGACATGCAGTGAGTTGTACTGTTCTATAGGAGCCAGGCACCACTCCTCGGACAGTATATTCTCTTCAGATACCAGGTGAGTACATTCTCTGATCATTTTATATCTTGTTTAGGATTATATTTCTGCTTTAGATTACTTTACTTGATGCTGACATGTTGGTATCACGGATTAGTACTATACAGATCCCTTCATGAGATGTTATCCCCCTCGGGAGCATCAGATACTCATGTCTCGTGTGTTTCACTTACATCATGTATCTCATGCTTCTATTATCATGAATCTTCATGTATCAGCTTGTGATTCCTGTACTCTCATGAATCACAGAGCCTTCACGAATCTATTCATGAATCACTCTTGAATCACCCTTTATGGGCCAATAGCGTAGTCATGAATCATAACGTAACTTGAATGGATCCTTGTGTATTGATTGGAGATGGGAGAGTAGAAATGAACATGTGAATAATTCTAAAGTAGTATAGTCATGAATCACCTCTTTAGTATAGTCATGAATCACCCTCCAGCTGTTCACATGTTTATCTTGTACTCTGAATCACTAGTCACTGATTAGTTCTCTATTATATTGTAGATATTTACTTACAGTCTCTCTCTTTCATATCATGTTGTTTTTTTAGTTTCATGTATCTTACTCTCTAGCATGATTATATTTCCTAACCTGTTATGATTTGTTGAGATGTATTGTGCTCGCTCCCTTTCTGACTGGACCTGTTGAAAATATTATAGAGGACGAGGATGAGGCTCTGGTGTCTACCTATTATGGTGCAGCTATAGACAACACTTGTGACTTGGACCCACTTACAGTAGAGGATCTGCCACTAGTGGTTTAGACTACTAGCTTAGACTCTTACCTTATCTTTTCTCATTGATACATTATTGTATATATTAGGAGTTTGTTTTATCTGGATGTTTGTGGAGATGTTATCATAGACACTTAGACTTCTATCTATTGTATCTCTTGTGTGGGTTCATTTCATATCAATCTATCTTATCGTATTCTACCTTAGATGTGATTGAGACTGTATTCTGCTATGTCACCTCCATTCAGAGTGTATATACTGTATAGGTACCTTATATTGTTAGATGATTGACCTAGGACAGCGTTCTACCATCGACACTGTGGTGTAGGCTGGGCATACCCACTTCTCGTGCCCTTACTTTAGGTGCGGGTCGTGACAAGCCATATTCAAAAAACATGATATAATCTTTGGGCTAACAAAAGAGGCAGATGGATTTGTAGTTGATCCCAACTCAAGGGGGCGCACTTGCAAGGTTTTCAAGATTGACTCTAGTACTCATCAAAAGGATGTCTTCACCTTCGTACGAGGTGGTCTATCATATTCTCTGCAGTTGTTGCGCCTTAGGAGTTAACTTAACGACGTGCCTGCAGCCACTTTTGATGTCGCCGCTTTCATTTTCGCAAATCGTATGCTGGAGGCCAAGTTTTCTTATCCAAAGGGTAATTTTTGAGTTGAAGGATGGTGTCATTACAAGCCTAAATGGCATGACCTGACCCTATGGATATTGAGCAAATATGAGGACGTACTCAAGGAGCTAGGTTTGTACCCTGCCATATGGACTACTTAGTTTGGTGTAGAGATGAACCAGCATATGTTTTTGGCTCACCTTGAACTGTATAACCCTCATACCAGGACGTTCTACACATCCGAGGGAGAGGTGGGCCTAGCGCTTCATGAGATGTATGCAGTCTTGAAGCTTCCAATGGGTAGCGAGCCTTATGAGGAGCATACTCCTATCAATGAGGAGCTCATCGGCTTGGCGACAAAGGAGCAGAAGATGATGAATGTATATAAGGAATTGCTGTGCCATCATCATATATGCCAGCAAAAGGACAAGATGAAGGCTTCCCCCATGTGACTGCTTGAAGGGATTATAATTTTATCTAGCATCACAATGATCAGAAGAAGCTCCACATTACTAACTATTCGGGTGCTACTTCTAAAGATATTATCGCTCAGATGGCGGATCTGGGTAATAAGAGTCCTCGAGTGGATGCAGTCCGAGAGCCCTCCTCCAACACATACAGTTATTTTTGGCATGACATGCATAAATTGTCCTCAAAGGCTGTGTTGGCCCTTATCTAATGATATGGCTTCGAGACTATGTAGCCCTTAGCTGGCCAGGCTCGGTCGAAAAAGTGACCCATAACCTCATCTTGCTTGTTGTGAAGCTGGCTTTTGGCCTCCATCTGGCTCTGCTTCCTGCTATGGTTTACAACCGTCAGTGGGGATTGCATGAATTTGTTGAGGGGATCCTTCATCTGGAGGGGAAGAGTGAGAATTTTTCCCGAGTAGAGCTACCCTTCAAATATTTGATGTGTTGTTTGATATTGCACCACCATAATGTAATGAGTCCTAGTCTGAAAGAGGGCTCTATTGATGGAGATGCCTTTATTTGCCGCTACCGTAGAAGAAAGTGGCTTCATACCTTCGTCCCTGTGTGTCGAAAGGTTTTGTCCTACCTTAAAGGATGGGACCATTTCAAGGTTCATCCTTTTTACGTGGGGTTTGAAGAAGACGAAGAACTGGAGGACACTGGTGTTGATGCCTCCGATCTACCAGCATGGGCATTCCATTGGTTACAGTATATCCTGCCCTCCCACCTTGTTTATTGGAACATGAATCATGTATTCCTTGAACCATTTCTGCCAAGCCGATTTAGTTATCAATTCAGCTACAACCAGTTGCTGATGAAGAACTCGAGCACCTGCTTAGGGTATATGAAGAGTTTGTTAGATGGTACCTGGGCGTCGAAATATTTTATGTCGGCTGTACGGGAGCACATTTTGTGATACCATTGCGGAACCCTAATCCTAAAATTCTGTATTCTGATGTGAAGTTTTATTGCTTAACGAATACTCTATCTCTCGTGGGTATAACTAGGAGAGAAGCTTTATTGCTGAGACCAAGCTCGAGGCGTTGTTGGATATGATCAGGGAGGCTCGGACGTATCTGCCGTCGGGTGCCCCCATAGCGGAAGAGCATCTGTCCCACCGGAAGACAAGGCAAAAGATCCACCAGAGAAGCCTGTGGACACCCGCTTAAAGAGGCATACTTCAGTAGGAACAAGTTCACTGGCCTCGAAAAGGGCGAATAAACTTCTGATATCAAAGAATGCAGGAGTAGTGAAACCTCCTCCCGTGCCCATAGAGGGGAAGTGAGGGCGGTCCCCCTCAAAGGTAATGAGTGTGACTTTGAACTTTTTGCTGAGAGATTTTTCTATAATGAGACTCCCTCCACTCATTTGCCTTCCTTGTGTGCAGGTTACAAAGAAGAAATCCAAGCCTTCAAGGTAGGATTTAGGCGATTCTTCAGAAGTGGAAATCATTTCTTCTTCGGAAGAGCCTATTTTCCTTAGGCCTCCGGTTGGGAACCTTCGGGAAGGGGAAACCCAGACCAGCAAAGTTCGAATAGACATTCCCTCTTTTTTTGACTTCCCGACAGACGACTTTGCCGACCTGATAGCGACATATAACGTTGGCCAAACCTCAATCGTCCCCTCAGGTACCGCCTTTACACTCTTTCACACGTATACGTACAAAGTTAGGTGTTGACGATCCTTGTGGCCCTTTTTATAGGTATGCAACATGAGAAGCCTTTGTTGAGGTCGGAGCAGCCGGCTGTTGGGGCTGATGTGGTAGCTAATAACGATTCCCGAGATGAGTCTGAAGTGGAGGTGCCGGGGGCCTTCCTTGAAGTCGCTATAGAGGAGGTTAATGGGTCCTCGCCTAAGATTGTGGCTGGAGTGAAGATGCCGCTTTCGGATGCCACCTTCTGGACTATCACTGAAGGCGAAGGATATGAGGTGCCAGTCGGTACCGGAAGCCAGTTCGATGTGACTGAGAAAGAAGTCTCAGTTGAGCCTACCCACATGATCGAACTAGAGGAGCCAACGCCGCTGCTGCGTCCTACCCCTGTTTTGGTAACATTGGTCCATGATATTGGCGAGGTCCCTATGCCAGGGCATGATACTAGCGAGGCTTCTGTTATGCAGGACACTTATTATGTCCCCTGGGGAACCATAACTGGGGCTTCTCTACCAGAGGTGTTGCCTCAAGAACGTCATAGTCACGGTGTTATCGAAGAAAAATTCGGGCGGGTAGATAACTCGATCCCAGAGGCACATAGGCCGGAGCCCCGTCAAGGGGAAACTAGTCCAGGTGCATCGGTGGCTGGGAGTTCAACTGGAGGGACGACGGTTGCTCCGCCAAGTGTTGGCTTTCAGACGGTCACTACGCTGTTAAGATCAGCTACCGCTGAATCCACTCCCACCCAACTTTTGTAGGACTCTCGATGATGGTGCCTCCGTTAATGCCTCAAATGTTACCTGACGTAGACGATTATGTGAAGCATAGTGTTGAGATTTTTTATAAAATTTTAAAGAGGGGGTGTCGAATGTGCCAGAGCGTGGCCGAACTTTTGTGGTCGCCAAGCCTTCAGCACTTCTGCAGGTTGCCGCAATAAGATCTCACCAGGGCTATGAGGCTATGGTCGAAGCTTTAGAGGCATTAGTTGGTGAGCTGGAACATCGTTTGGCCGAGCTCCAAGCCCTTCAGAAAAATGATCTCACATCTTGGTTGCAGAGGAGCAGAGCTGGCTGATGGCTCAGGTTGTTGAAGCCAGGTCGTCTTATTCATCCAGTCGAGCAGCTTTGGAGCATGTCTTGGTTGAAGCCAGCGCCAAGGAGCATAAGATTGCAGTTTCTAAGGAGACTTAGGTAAGCCTGCAGGAGATCTTGGACCGATGTGTGGCAAAGATTGATGAGCAAATCCGTCTGCTCCAGGAATAATGGGCTCAACTTTCGACCAAGTCATAATAGGCGGCTACCAAGCAGGCAACCCTCCGCCATGAGGCAGAGGAGCATGCTCGGTATATGGCCTGTTTGACCGAGAAGAATGTGGAGTTGGACGCCAAGTATGCAAAATTTACTGCCATTGAGGATAAGGCGGTGGTGCATCGTGAAGCTGAACATCGGGATTCGGCGAGTGTTTAGACTCTGGCTGAAGTCCTGAAGCATCATATTGGTAAACTGTGTGCCAATCCTTACCTTTTCTTTTTGTATTCCTTTTTTTAGAAATGTAATACCTTCTTCCTGTTGATGCCAAAAAAAAAATAAAGTCTTTATTTTTTTGTCCATTTTTTTTGTTTGATCAACTTCGCAATGATAAGAATCCTATTAGAGGTAAGAAGGATGTGATAGGGTTGGATAACTCCACTAGGGATAAATTTTTTGTGGACCTAGCATCTATGTCATGCCTATAATTAGGCACAGATGGTAGGGTGAGATAAAAGACACCGTCAGAGGTATTATGGGCATAGTGGTGAGAAGTTGATCTGTAGGAATGTTTACTCAAAGGTAATGTGAACATGGTAAACAAATAACGGAGTTAACTTTCTCAGAGGTTATACGAACATAGAAAGTTATGGCTTTGTGGGTACATGAAAACATTCATAGGTAATATGTACACGAACATTTTCTTGTAGGGTTGCAGCGACACAGGAGTTGCTAGGTAAGAATGTTTACTCAGAGGTAATATGGATGTGGTAAACATTTAATTTAGAAATATCTTACTCAGAGGTATACAAACAAGGTAAGATAGAATTCTTGTAGAGGCACAGAGAACAATTTAGACGTGATAGGGACATTAATGTTTTCTTTTGAGGATTTTGTGAGGAAGTGCCTTAGAACGGCTACGTTCCGTGGACGCTTTCACTATACTTTTGTTGGGGAAAATGATAATTCGGTGCCTCAGAGGTGTTTATGAACGTGAACTGTGGTCAAGGAGAGACTCTTGCAACCCACACTGGGATATGGCCGCCAAGTTATTTTTAGGAGCAGTTGGCCCTTTTTCCTACTTGTCTTTAGCTGGCTCCACTAGGAAGAAAGTGTAGAGAAAAAACTTCATTTCTCACGGGGCCCTAGTGGGGTTAGAAATGTACATGCTAGAACTATACATAGTACTTTTTTAAGAATTTATCATTGATTGACATCATTAGCAAATCTCCATTAGGCTTTGCAAGCCGATAGGTGCCGTTAGAAAACATCGACTCCACCAAGAAAGGACCTTCTCACTTAGGCTAGAACTTTTCGGTTGTCTTGTGAGTCATGACCATCGGTCTTCTTACTGATAACATGAAACCACCCATTAGAAATGCCCTTTCCTTAACCTTTTTGTTGAAGGCTCCAAAAATTAGAGCATGGTATAACTCGATGCATTATTGAGCTAGATGACACTTTTCGTCTAGTGCTTCCAACTCTTGCAACCAATGACATTGGCTATCTTCCTCTGTCAACTGGTTAGTGATGGCTACCCGTAAAGAGGGGATCTAGATTTCCAGGAAAAGAACCGCTTCGCTGTCGTAAAGCAAAAAAAAATGGCTT
>JANAVB010044019.1:2448778-2636278 GCA_029216955.1 Iris pallida | reverse complement strand
CCTATGGCTAGGCTTCCCCTGGCATGGCTAGTACACTAGTCAAGGCACACTGCTACATCTTTCGTGCTATAATTCCTAGTCGTTTTGTGCCCCATAACTCCACAAAGACTTAAGTCATCCACCGTAATAATTAACTAATTAATTATTTATAAAATTTTAAAAGTCACCATTCAAATTAAATAAATAATGAAAAAAATTGAAATTTCCGGGAAGGAGAACTACAGATGACTTGGTGCTTGACAAAGCTAATCATGTTCGGTGGTTTTACTTCAACTAGTGGTATCGCTTCTGCCCACTTAGAGAAATAGTCGGTAATGACCAGGATGAACCGATGCCCCTTTGATAACAGAGGGCTAATCGGTCCAATGATGTCCATACCCTATGCTTCAAATGGCCAGGCCGTAACTGTACGATGTAGGAACTCTGAGGCTGATAGATAAAATCGGCATGTAGCTGACATATTTTATATTTTTTTGCATATTCAACAACGTCTTCCATCATTGTGGGCTAATAGTAGCCCACACATCAGAGTCGGTCCTACAATTTAGGACCAAGTTGGTGGGCTCTACAGGTACCATCATGCGCTTCCCGAAGTGCCTATATTGCTTCGGTGTCTGATAGGCATCGGAGGAGGAGTCCGTCAAAGGAGTGACAATACAAGATTTTAGTCGTCTTATCGTAATAAAATTAGAGGGAGCGTCTCCTAACATAAGTAGCTCCTTAGGGTCATCGGAGAGGATTCTGTAGACTGTGTAGTCTATAAATGGAAATAGCCAATCCATGACGTTCATGTTAGTGTCTGTCTGCCTAGAGTAGTTCACACAGATGCATAGATTATTCTTTGGGTGCTCCAATTTTTGGTCAATCACAGTGACAGAGTGTTGGGTCCCAACAGGAACTACTAAGGAAGCGGTGAGGCCAACGCGGGCGTCGGCCTCTAGGTTCTGCAGTCGAGGTACATGTTCTATAAAAAATCTGAAAATATGGAGATTATGTCGACTGCAGCCTCATAATAGGGGAGAAGATCTTTGTGACGGACCTCGTACTGGCCTCTAACTTGATTGACTATCAACTTCGAGTCATCGTAAGCCTCTAAGTAATCAACCCCCAGCTGTTTGGCGAGTTGGAGTCCGATGATGAGGGCATCGTATTCAGCCACATTATTGTGCATGGTTCAACAAGAGAGTATGCATGGTGAATGACCAGGCCCTCATGAGTAACCAAGACCACTCCTACTCCCACTCCTGCGATAATTTCCCCCTTAGGTTATGTTCTTGAAGAACCGTTGAAGAACATTCGCCAGACGGGCTCCTCTATTATCGTGTTGGATTCCAAGACCTGATCTGGGATGCCATCATAGAGCTTTGAGATTTTCGGCATAAGATTTTCTGCCAGAAAATCGGCCAATACTTGGCCTTTAAATACCTTCTGTGGGATGAACACTATGTCATACGGTGATAGCAGGATTGCCCACTTAGCTAGCCAAGAGTTTAGCGCTCTCGGCTTAGTCATAAGAACTCTGAAGGGGTTGAACCTAAAGATATGTGGGTTGTCTGCCCTGCCACATAGTGGCGAGTTTGCTGTTTTGCAAACACTAGAGCCAAGCATTCCTTCTCAACGTGATTGTACCGATGTTCGACGTCAATCAGCGTCCAATTAAGGTAGTATATGGCTTGTTAATGGCTTGCGTCAATCTTTTGAGCGAGCAGGGCACTGGAGAATCATCCATTGTACGGACGTAAAGAAAAAAGTGTCTTCCCACTACAGGAGCCACCAAAACTAGAGGATTCATGAGATACTTTTTGATGTCGTCGAATGCATGTTGCCATTCCTTAGTCCATACATAAGAGACTCCCTTCTTCATCAGCTTAGTGATGGATTGGCATCGTCCGAAAAGATTTGTTATAAATCTACGGATATATGCTAATCGTCCTTGCAGGCACGAAGCTCTCTAAGATTCTTTGGTGGAGCCATGTGAAGTATAGCCTTGGTCTTTCAGGGTCAATATGAATACCCTTCCGCAACAATAAAGCCTACTAGAAACCTCCAGGAAAGACTTGGTCGGGTTCATCTTCAGCTTATGTGCCCGCATCAAATCGAACACAGTCTTTAAATCCTTCAGATGGTCGTCTTTAGTTCGTCTTTTAACTGCGATGTCATCAATATAACATTATACGATTTTCTGGAGCTGTTTAAGGAATATGATACTCATAGCCCGTTGATATGTTTCTCTAGTATTCTTTAGACCAAAAGGCATTATTGTATAATGTAAAAGCATAAAAATGTGCAGATATTGTCAAAAGTGCAGGTAGGTGTTCCCACTACCCACCCAGCTTCACAAAAGCATAGGTGACCAAACGCGCAGACAGAAAAGACAAAGTCACAAGAACAGAAAAGATCACAAAGAGTTCTTTTTATTAAAATCATGGCTACAAGGATCTATTATAGACTCTACATGATTACATGAAAAGAACTAAAACAACTCCTAAAGATCTACAATGGGGTTAATCTTCACAATGTGATCATCATGGACAAACACAAAAAATACCTCAAGGGACTCTGGATAGAAGATGTGAATACATTCGCCATCAAAGTCGGCTCCCCCATGGCCCCAGACACGCAGCCCCCTTCAGATGCGCAGCATCGCTAGAGCAAACCACTTCACAGCCAGACCCGGAGGAACTCCAATATGGCTAATGAAGCAGTTATTGGCCCAAACGAGAACTCAGTCCACAATACGACGGTTGGCTCTTTTCAAAAGTGCATCAGCTTCTGCGGTACTTCGAGCATAACGAAGGCAAATAGCCACTGATGAGTGGGACAAAGCACAACAGAGGACTCATCGGGTGGGAAACCAATCCTAACCCCGTAGTTTGGACCTCGAAGACCAAGACGTCGCCCAGGTTCAAACTCCTTATGGTGGACATTCGTGTACTTCTGAAGACTAGTTAGGTGTTCTTCTACAAAGACATAGCCTCTTTGAACAAAGGAATCCACAACCATCAGCCGACTTGTGCAAGGCCAATGGCCGTTCGAAGCTAAGTTAGGATCAAGCATAACGTTTGGAGAGGAAAATGACTCTTCAGAAAAATCTCCCTTATATAGGGAGAGTGTGGTCTAAACTTCAGGCCATGTGGCCGTCGGTCAAAGACTCCCAAATTAATGGAATGAACCGAGGGCTCAGCATAATAAATCTCACTTAATAGTTTCATTTTACTAAGTCCTAGGCCACTAACTTCTCGAATTCCCCAAAATAATGACGGTAATCAAAGAAGGGAACAACCGACCCGTCCATCAAGAAGGGCAGTTATTAAATGCTCTTAAAGACTTCAACAAAAATCTAACTCCTTCAATCCAGAAGCGCAGACACCTCACTGCGTCCCCTCTTCGACCCAGAAGTGCAGATAGCTCACTTTTTCACATAAAAGCCCTCACTTCAGTCTAAAAAGTGCATAACCTTCAAACCCAAAAGCACTGCGCCCTCTCTTCGCCTCAAAAGCGCAGATCCTCCCTTCAACCCAGAAGCTCGGCCCATTCAATAGCCCCCTTCATCTGACACTTTGGTGACACCATTGCCTGAAGCAAAACCTACTAATTGCCCCAAAAGTGCAGAGGCTCCAAAATACGGCATGTTGTCGCCTAAAAGCGCAGAGGCTCCATTGTCTTCGAAACACAGCCTACTCGTCGCCCAAAAGCACAAAGGCTCCGTCGTCTTCGAAACATAAGTCTACTCATCGCCCAGAAGCGCAGCGGCTCCGTCGTCTTCGAAACACAACTTACTCGTGGACCAAAAACACAGAGGCTCCGTCGTCTTCAGAAGAACAGTCTACACGTCGCCTAGAAGCGTAGCAGCACTGAAGCTTCACTAGAAGCACATACATCATGGTCCCACCCAATCGGTTTGTTTAAACCATCGCTTTTATAGATAAGACAAAGGTTGATTCTATTGACAAGTGCAATATCTTATCAGTTGGTTTAAAATCACGGATAAGGACAAAGCTTGTTCTTATGGATGAAGGCCATATCGAATCGATTTGTTTAAACGAATGGCCTCCTAAGATAAGACAAAATTTGACTCTATGATGGAATCCAAGATCAACTTGGCTTCACCTGAACAGAGGACTTCGAACAATAGATACGCGCCACGTGTCTTTTTCTTCGGTTATGTTGATAACAACCCAAGATCTTGATAGAGGAGAATCTCAACGTCCGCCACGTGTCAGCTCAGCAGTAGCCCACTCCGTGCAATGACAGCAGATTCTTTCATATTTTAAATCCTAAATGCACATCGCATATGTGCCCCCCTTTCCTATAAATAGAAGGAGTTTTCCATCGATAAAGAGGCTTCAAAATCTTCGACTTCGGCATCCTCTTGGTTGGTAACCCTAGAGTTTCAATCACTAGCACTAAAAAGCCAAAGCAAGTTCAATTCGTCGTCAGATTGTCAATGGAGTTAAGGAGCCGCTGTGGTGCTCGATCTCCACCGTCACACTTTTCTAAAAATTTTGTACTTAGATCTCTTATTTAGGAATCAATTGTACTCTTTTTATGTTTAAAATACAAAAAGTTCGTATAAACTTTTGTTATGACAAACAAGATGGCAACTCTGCTGGGGACTTCCTTCTCCTCCAATGAGAAGGTAGTGCCGCAGTCTGATAATAACTTGTTGGGATCTTCCCAGAAGACGTTGGTCGTACGTTTCGACCAACAAGCTTTTGAAGATTTCCTTTCTGAGGAGAAGTTGAGTCCTTCGAAGCGGTTTGTAAAACCGAAGAATACTCGATGCACCTGGGTGCCAAAGACGGCTGCGACGAGCAGCACTACGAAGGGGACTGCACTCTAGAACCCCATGACCGACGAAGCCCAGAAGAAGACTTCGGCTACTGCCATCACGCCGCATCGCTCGATTCCCACTCCGCAAAAGCACAGCGAAGAGCGTAGCTCTCCTGTGGTGTGTCCAACAAAGGCACAACGCCGAAGGAAGAACGCAATAGCTCAACCGCTTACGGAGGGAGCGGTGGCGATGAGGAGATCTATCTTTGACAGAATTGCCTACCCATTGGATAGGGCTACATTGGACTCTGAACGTTACGTACGTCCTGGAGGTAACTTACAAAGATCCAAGACAGCACGTGCCCTACGCGGCCAAAGTGCTATGCCAACTACTATATTAGATTTAGAATACTACGCACCCTCTGGGTGTAGTAGGAAGAAATCCAAGGCAGCACGCACCTTGTGCAACCAACGTGCTATGCCAATAGTAGACCAAAGCCCCGCGTTGACAATCACGTGCGCAGCCAATGGAAAGCTATACAAAACTGGTCTGAGTGCCTCAATGCCTCGACCGGTAGAACCTTATTGTCGCTTGAGCACTCATGTGCACAACTCGAGCCAGGGGGTACACTCCACTGAGAAAGACTCACACGAACAGTGTTCCTATAAGCTTGGAAGGAGTCTACCTCATCATCAACTTTCTGATCAGGTCCTGAGCATACGCAGGAACTTAAAGGAGGGAAGCTATCTTCGTCTCCTCACTCATGTGCGCAGCTTCCCTGCGCGTGAAATGAGAGTACAGGAATGAAGATCCCAATGCTTTCCTATAAGCATAAAGTATAAGAGGAGCCTGCGGCACAAGGAATGCCTAAACCAAGGCATACTTGCACCCAGATCACCATCAACTGTTGGTGTCATCCGGCAGCCACATCGCCACCGTAGAGACAGTACGTCTTCCAAAGACTGCGACCAATGGCAGCTGTACATCAGGGACTCGACCGGGGGTCGACGAGCGAGGAAGAAGAGGAACTTCGTGTTGCTCCATGCAACGCGGCGCGGGATTCTCCATCTCTCAAGCAGCTATCCAAAAATCCTCCCACCTCGGCCAACAAGCCTAAGAGGCGGCTTGGGAACAGCAAGACGAAAGTGCCCACCATAGGTGTGTTCCAAAACACGCACGCCAAGTTTGGCTCCTTGCTATAAGAAGATGCCACGTCGGATGCTGGGGGTGGCCAGTCCTCCACCATCTATGACAATTCTGTATTCCAATCCAACGAAGGATTGTATGACATAGATGCCTCTGCGGGCGCGGCTAGCCAACAAATTGGGTAGCAACTACAATGAGTCTGAGGATGATTGTAACCTTCCAGTCTATCTAGAGACGACGGGACTCAGGCGACCAAGCCGGAGAGCGAGAGATCTACTATCCCTTCAACTCATCCACACATGATGTCCGTGTTCATGGCCGATGGCGACAATGTGGAAAGCAGTGAAGGCTCTAGTCATTTTAAACGTATAGAAGCTCTTGAGACGAGCCTAAATACGTTGAATACTACTATGCAGTCTTTAGCTTCTGTTGTCCTGGAGATCAAGGAGAGGTTGACTCCCGCGGCATCCACTCCTGCTCCTGACGCAGCAGCTAACGGTTGATCTAACGCACTTCCCCTCGTGAACCAAGCAGCACCGTCGTCGTCTACTCCATCGACAATGGGACCTGCGATGTCAACTGAGATATAGCAGGCCCTCCAGGAGTTATACGCTCGCTATGATGCCAAAAAAAGCGAGCAGCACTCCAAAATATAGGGATTCAAAAACCATATCCTACCGAATAGGATAATGTGGTCTATCCTCCCAAATACAATCTGCAGACGCTCATGCCCTTAGATGGGAAGGAGTCTCCTCGATGATACTTGAGGTACTTCGCCTCAATAATAGGACATCTGCCAAAGGACGATGCTCTCCTCACCAACCTATTCATAGGGGCCCTGTAGGGGATGGCCTACGAATGGTTCTGCAGTCTTTCAAACAATTGTATTACATCATTCGAAGACTTGAAGATTCCTCAATCGATTCTACGAAAGAGGAATGGATATGACAATGTCGACTCTCATGGACATCGTCCAGAAGGAGAAAGAGCCTGTACGCACATACATTAAGCACTTTCGCCAGACAGCTCTGAGGTTACCTTCTGGTATACCCGAGCCTATGCTCATGGACCCGTGTAGCAAGAACATGCTTCCTACAATCAAGTTGTGGCACAGTGCTCCTTGTACAGAATGAATGCCTTTCATTACAGAGGCGGATGTGGCACAAAAAAAGGCCCAAGATACGCAGCTCCAAGGACAAAACTTTTCTTCTCTCAAAGACAAAGGAAGGCGCTCGTCTAGCAGCAACCCCAAAGACGGAAAAAGGAAGCAAGCCATGACCATCAACATTTTCAAAGGTTCGGCATTAGCGAACCCGAAGCCTATGGAAGCACAGAGGCTGAAGGATACCTACTCCTTCAACGATGAAGATATGCTAGAATTCTTCGATATATTAATGAAGAGTAGCAAGCTTTCACTCCCACCACCAAAGCACCCCGATGAAGTAGGAAAAGTGTACGTGTTAAAAAGACAGATCCAGCGTCTCATCGGCGCTAAAGTCATCTCACTTGACTATAAGGATAAGACTGTCACTGCTAACATGGTTACTCTCTAATTTGAAAGT
This sequence comes from Iris pallida, assembly GCA_029216955.1. Taxonomy (NCBI): domain Eukaryota; kingdom Viridiplantae; phylum Streptophyta; class Magnoliopsida; order Asparagales; family Iridaceae; genus Iris; species Iris pallida. The sequence goes on along the minus strand of JANAVB010044019.1, from coordinate 2,628,796 downwards.
TTTCCAACAACGGAGGCACAAGATGGCGTAGTCCACATCCCAAGGACGGCGATGGAAGTAGTCAATCTTCCACCAACTCGTTACGATGCTCAGGGGCTCATCCCATTTATAATGCCGCAATGTGAAGTTATGTGGATCCATCCTGATCTTATTCCAGACATGATGACGTCTACAGCATGCTCGGTCAAGGAAAAGAAGGTCAGGTCGTATCACATGATCTCTATGACAACTGATGATACCTTGGTTACCACTCGTTCGGCTCACCTAGGTTACCACTCGGTCGTATCACATGATCTCTATGACAACTGTCATATTGTGGTCGAGGTGATCCCCAACATCACCTTCACTTAGCAGGACATACTACTGAAAAATAATCGGCACAACCGACCCCTGTACTATAAAGGGTATGTTGGTGCCACTAAGGTCAATTGTATCCACATCGACCACGGTACTTCGCTCAGCATCATCCCTCGGAGTCTACTCCAAGCTTTTAGGATCCCGATGCATCGGCTAACTACATCGAACAGTACTGTAGAAGCATGGAAAAGAATAAAGAAAGGTCTATGCGGCCAAGAATCTCCATGCGGCTCAGGGGTCCAAACGGCTCAAGCGTCTATGCGGCTCGGATAGGCCCAGAGCCACGTGGCCTTCAACAGCGTCTCCCTTCATCTTTGGCTGCATTTAATGCCCTGACGGCTAACAGCTCTGACAAATGACAGTCCTGACATAAAGGCGTAATAATGACTGACATAAAGGCGTGTTCGTAGGGAAGAGAAGAAAATCTTTTCACAGCTGACAGAATCTACCGAGTCTCGAGGTATACGGCCGTAATATTTATGCGGTCGCCCACTTTATGCGGTCGCCCACTTCATGCGGCCACCCATCTTCATGCGGCTGCATCCTTTATGCGGCCACCCGTCAGCATGCGACTGCCTATCCTCATGCGGCCGCCCACTTCATGCGGCCACCCATCTTCATGCAGCTGTATCCTCTATGCGGCTGCCCATCTTCATGCGGCTGTTCATCCCCATGCGGCTGCCCATCTTTATGAGGCCGTTCATCCTCATGCGGTCCACTCATATGCGGCTCTGCCAAGATGACCCAGGGGAGACACGTGGCACTTTTCACGATGATTGAGACACGTGGCAGTCTTATCTTCCTGGAATTATGGGTGCTAACAAATCCTAACAAAATCAGATTTGTTGCAATCACCATAAGTGCCCAGATCAAATTAAATCGAGCAAATTAGACACGTAGCAGGCCATTACAAGTCGTGAATATTCATGGCAATCAACATTTATTGCCTACAGAGATTTAATGCAATCACATTAATTACTTAAATCTATTTTATGCAAGATGGACGGCCCAAATTAATTAACTCTCAGGCCGCCGACTTTTGAGAATAGGCAATCATTGTAAACCCTAATGATGCCCCCACTCTTATAAATAGCAAGGTGCCATTCCCTTGCAAAGCGTACCCCCCCCGGATCCAGAGAAAATCAGAGAGAGAATATACAGAGATCGAAAGGACAGAGGAGCATATACAGAGAGAACAAGGAGAGCATTTCTTCATCAACGCCAAGCAGTTCTTCTCCAGAGCCAAGGCTGCACCCGATCGTGCAAGGAGTAAGGCAGAGCTGCCGTCGCTTTCCCGAGCCTCTATCGTCACCCCCCAGAATCTAAAATAAACAATTGTACTTAGATTGTTGTACCTAGGTTTTCGTCCCTAGGCTTTCTTTGTACAAGCGAATTTGTATTGTAAAGTAAAAGTCCAGTCCTTCGATAATTGTTCTGTTCTTTTATATTTCATGGCAAACACGATGACGACTCTGCTGGGGACAAACTTCTCCACGGTTGAGAAGTTGGTGACGCAATCGGATGCAGCCAAACTTGGCACCACGCAACAGAAGATGGTCGTCCGCTTCGACCAACAGGCGTTTGAAGAAATGCTCTCCGATGGGAGCGCTGGCCCGGTCCAGAAGCAGGCCCGCACAAAGAAGGCTCGCGGGGAGTGGAGGCCAAAATTATTTGCTCCTCCCCAGGCCCTCGACGGAGTACTCTCTGCTGCCCAAGACGACAAAGGCGACTCTCATGCAGCCCCACTTCAAGCCATAGAGGACTCTGCTGTCCCCAAGTCTGACAGAGGAAAGCACTACGATGCTGGACTTACAGGGACAAAGAGTGATTCTATGTGCTCCAGGAAGAAGCCGAATACTCACGCGGCCAAGACTGCTAGCCGCATACATGATGCTCATGCGGCCGAAACTGCCAGCCGTATGAAGAATATCCATATGGCCAGAACTTCCAGCCGCATGACGAAAGCCTATGCGGCCACAACTGCCAGCCGCATGAAGACTGTTGACTCAAGCCGCATAATGCCTGCTCCACGCAGCTCAGGCTCAGTCTTCGATTGCCTCTCCTATGGTCCTGATTTCTCATGTGCCCAAGAGAATATGTCTGACTCTCTGCAGCATTACTTTGACTCTTCCTACTATGCGCCTTCGGACGCTAGAGTAAAGAAGTCAAGGGCAGCGCGAGCTTGGCAAGCTCAGTCGGCTGTCCCAACCTCTGACCATCCGAGCGCTCCATATACCATTATGCGGGTCTCTGATGGAAAGTTGTACAGAACCACTCGAGTCCCGCCCCCGGCGGCAAACGGACAGAATGGTTCCAAAAAGTCTTCCAAAACCCAGGGAGCAAATATGGGTGTTCGGGACTCGTCTGACCTGCGTGAGGTTATCCTCCACAAGCACAAGGAAAGAGAAGAGGCCTCGGTATGCAAAAAGTCCTCATATGGACGTCATTGCACCCAGGTCATTATCAACTGCTGTTGCAACAACGCGACAGCAAGAGAAGACCGACAGTCTATTTTCCAAAGGCTACAACGATCAAGCTCAGAGGACGAAGCACCTCCCGTCGTCTCTTGCAACTCTACTCAGAAAATCCCCGCTGACGGGAGGGGGAAAAAGATAAATGTCCCCAGCCCAAAGATTTCAACCACTGTAACTAAGAAACTGTCGCCTAAACGGTTGTCCACCACCGAAGTTTTCCAAGGTACCCGTTCGAAGACGAAATCTACTACAGTAGGAGATTCATCATCCATACCACTGGGGGTTACTGAAACTGGGGGTAGCACTCCTCAGAATCTATGATAATCCGATGTTCCAAGGAGATGAGCCCGGGGAAACAACTCTTCCATCAGATACAGCAGGTGTCGACATCCCCGAGGACGTCCACGACTCTCAAGATGAAGCAAGCTCTGAAGCTGGGGGTACTATTCCTTCTGAGTCCGAACCAGAGGAGAACATTCCCATATACCCCGTTGACTTCTCCGTACAGGGGTATGACTCGGAGGGCACGTCCTCTACCGTTCCTTCCATCTCTCCTCATGTAAGGACGGTGTTCATGACGGACAGCAATTAAGGTAGTTCCAGTGATCGCCAACGCATCGACACTCTGGAGGCCATACTGCATGCCTTGGTCAAATCTGTAGACGAGATCAAAGCGGCTCTTCCAACTCTGCAAGGAGGGACATCTGGCCAAACAAGCATGGGTTCCGTGGTCAATGCGGACTCAAATTCGGCGGCACCAAACCCGGGCAATAATCCTCCTGAAATGACGGCTTCCACCGCTGCGGATGAGGCCAGAGAAGCAAGAAGAGAGGTCCAGGAGCTCCGAGCCATGTTTCACGCTCGAGAGAACTCTCAAGACCTCAGAATACGACAACCATACCCTGCTGCATGGAGGGATGTCCCCTTCCCACCAAGATATAAGCTGTTCAACATCAATCCCTATGATGGCAAGACCTTCGCGAGTCGATACATCACTTACTTCGAGATCACCACCGACCATCTGCCCCATAACGATGCCATCCTTACACGATTATTCATTGGGGCATTGGAAGGGGTCGCCTTCGACTGGTATCGCAGCCTGCCAGACAACTGCATCCACTCCTTCGCCAGCTTCAAGCGCATGTTCTTGGAGAGATTTTACGAAGTAGGATAGGACGTCACAATTTCCACCCTCATGGATGTCGTCCAAGGGGAGAAGGAGCTGACAAGGAACTATATTGAGCGGTTTTGCCAAACCGCAATGAAATTACCGTCTGGTAACCTGGATTCCTCCTTGATTGAAATTTGCCGAAAGAGATTGCTCCGAACAATCATTCTCTGGATGGGCGAAAGTCAATTTAAGGATTGGAAGATGTTTATCATCAGTGCCACTAGCGCAGAAGAAAGGTTGAAAAAGGCTCGCCAACTGGGATTACACACCTCGGAGGGAGAGGACAAGGGCAAGCACCCTAATACCAACAACAACAATGGTGGTAACTCCTCCAACAATCGGGACAACAAGGGCAAGCAGGCTATGGTGGCCGACACAGTCCAGAAACCTGAGTCAAAACCGGCGGACAAACAATGGCCGCAAATGACCTACTCCTTCGAAGACGGCCACGTCAAGCCCATCTTGGACATGCTCATACAAGGAGACAGAATTCAGCTCCCTCCACCAAGATGGGAACCTCGGCCGGCAGAAATGGAGAGCCCAAAGTACTGCCATTACCACCGCTACGTCCACCATGCTACACACGACTGCTACCAACTGAAACGATACATCCAACATCTCATCGATTCGACCGCTCTGGCCATTGATTTCGAAAAGGTAACCGTGGCAGCCAATATGGTGTCAGTACAATTTGGCAGCTTCCCTCAAACAGAAACTCAAGACGGTGTGGTACCCATCCTTCTGGCGACAATGGAGATTGCTAATCTTACACCTCCTCGGGATCAGGCTGCTGGTCTAGTGCCCCTCACCACATCACGAGGGGAGGTCATGTGGGTTCTTCCGGACCTGGTACTTGAGGTGACTCAATCCACACCACCTTCCATTCGTAAGAAGAAGAGTGGAAAAGTCAGATCCTGTCGAACAATCTCGGCAGATGTTGAAGAAGTCACGGCTGTCGTTACCCGGTCTGGGGCACAACCCCAACCTGTGGCTGATAACTCGGCTGAAGATCATCAGCCAGCTACTGCTGATGCTCCAGGACCTTCTCAGCCTCCGATGACCGATAAGCCTAGGCCGAAGGAGACTCGCTTTGACAAATTCCTCCGAAAAGAGGCACCGCAGGGACTGGAGAGGCCCTACAACTTCGACATCTTGGCGCAATTGGCCAACACACCGGCCAAATTGTCATTATACGAGCTCATGAGACTCTCAAAGGATGTTCGCACGGCTTTGAGCGATGCACTCCAGAATGCCGACGTCTATCTGGCTCAGGTCAACCTCACAGGAGAGAACCAGCCTGCAGATCTCCAAGACAGCGCTTGCATAGGAGCGATGCCCAATATTGTCTTCACTCCACAGGATATGCTCATCAAAACCAATCTACACGGTCATCCGTTATACTACACTGGATACATCGGCGACGTAAAGGTGGATCGGATGCACATTAATCATGGTTCTTCCATAAGCATCGCTCCGAAGGATCATCCATGATAACGGTCCACAGTTCGCAAGCCACGTCTTCTATCGATTCTGCGACAAACACCGCATCCAGAATATTGCTTCAACGCCATACAATCCAGCAGCGAATGGGTTGGCAGAAGCATTTAACAAAATAATCATCAAACTTCTCAAGAAGTTCGTATCGTCCAACAAACGCGACTGGAACGAAAAGCTTGGTGAATGCTTATGGGCATACCGTACCACAGTCCGAACAGCCACAGGGAACACACCATTCTCCCTGGTATACGGGAGTGTGGCAGTTCTCCCATTGGAGACTCAAATACCCTCGCTCCGCGTCGCTCTCACTTACCAATTGACGACGGACGATAACTATCGTCGTCGGCTACAAGAGTTGGAGGCCTTAGAAGAAAAACGCCTACTGGCTCAGCAACGGATCGAGCTATATAAAGCACGTATCTCCGGAGCCTTCAACAAAAAGGTTAAAATCAGAACATTCCAAGTGGGCGAGCTCGTTCTGGCAGTTCGGAGGCCGATGGTCATGACTCACAAAACCATCGGCAAATTCCAGCCAAAATAGGAAGGTCCATTTATCATTGAGGCTGTATTCTCCAACTGTGCTTACTGCCTCGCAAAACAAAATAGAGACTTGCTCATGTTGCCCGTCAACGGCAAGTTCCTGAAGAAATATTATGTCTAAACGACATTTTCACAAAATTCCAGATTATTGAGTTATGTACCCGCCGGTACCGCTGAACTCATATTCCAAATTTCGGATTATTGAGTCATGTACCCGCCGGTACTACTGAACTCACATTCTCCAAATTTTAGATTATTGAGTCATGTACCCTCCGGTACCGCAGAACTCACATTACCCAAATTCCAGACCGCCGAGTCATGTACTCTTTCGTACCACTGAACTCACATACCGATTCCAACTCTCCCAGATTATCGAGTCATGTACCCGCCGGTACCGCTGAGCTCACATCCACAAATTCCAGTTTATCGAGTCATGTACCCGCTGGTACCGCTGAACTCACATCCACAAATTCTAGATTATCGAGTTATGTACCCGCAGGTACCTCTGAACTTACATTTCGATCACTCTTTTAGGTAGTAAGTCATGTATAACCATACCTCTGAACTTATTCTGTTGAAAGAGATCCTCCCTCATGATCCACTGTCCGTACTCTCAGTACACAAAAAGGGTAACAGATCCACAAAATTTCCAAAACGACCACGTCGATGTTACCTCTGAGTCGTTTCACTTCTGCCATAAACAATTCACCCCTCTACATAGAACCTCCATGTCCTCATTACCTCTGAGTCGTCCTATGTACCCCTTCATGGAGCCCACTCATGCCATGTCCTCATTACCTCTGAGTGGGAAGGCTCCATCGAAGAAACCCTCATATTTGCCATGTCCTCATTACCTCTGAGTAAATATGTTGGTTCTCCCTCGACTTATTATCTGTACCAAAAAAAAAACCCCTGGGTACGCTAAAGATAATAGGTCCACAAATGTCCTCTGTTGACCACAAATATTCTCCGTTGAGTCCACTCCTATCATATCCTCATTACCTCTGAGTAGGAAGACTCCACGGTAAAACCCTCATACTTGCCATGTCCTCATTACCTCTGAGTAAGTATGTTGGTTCTCTCTCGTCTTATTATCCGTATCCTCAACCAGGGTACGCCAAGGATAATAGGCCAACAAATGTCCTCTGTTGACCACAAATATCCTCCGTTGAGTCCACTCCTACCACGTCCTCATTACCTCTGAGTAGGAAGACTACGCGGTAAAACCCCCATACTTGCCATGTCCTCATTACCTCTGAGTAAGTATGTTGGTTCTCTTTCATCCTATTATCCGTATCCTAAGCCAGGGTACGCCAAGGATAATAGGCCCACAAATGTCCCATGCTGTACTAAGTTTCCTAGTACATGTACATTATTCCACATCATGCCCCGGGAGCCCAGCTGCTCCATGGCATTCTTTCTCTCGATACCAGGAGCGTCCATGACCACCTTATCGTGGAACTGTTCTAGGTATCCCCAATCAAATTTGTTACCCGTACCTAAAACCAAGGTATGCCAAGGGTAACAGGTCCACAAACAAGTCCCCCATGCGGGGCAAACATCACCATAACACCACAAGCACCACAACCAGTACAGGATAGAGTAAAGCATGCTTTTTTATTTGGAAGACAAAAGTACTACATGTTCTATGGACAATGGCCCATTTAAAGAAAGGAAAAAGAAAGAAAATAAAAAAGAAGAAAAAGGCCGTCTATGGTTCGGTATTACATAATTCCAGGAGACGGTTCTTCACCAAGGTGGTCCCCTGTTCAAGCCGCTGTTTAGCTCGACGCTCCGCTTCCTGGGACAACCGCTCCGTATTATCCAAGTCCATGTGTACCCGTCAGGCGTCCTCCAACTTCTTTATGGCAATTTCCAGACCAGCCGAAGCTCGATTCACTCTGTCAGCCTCCTGGATAATTAGCCCCCTTTCGGTACGGACAGCCTCAAGCTCAGACTCCAGGAAAGCTAACTTCCTCTGAAGCTCAAGGATCTGCTCCCGCATGTCAATAATCCCACGGGAGGCAGTCGCTTCCCGAGCCGTAACATCTTCACTCTCCCGGCTCAACTGATCATATCGATCAAACAGATCGCGGAGGTCCTTCAGTATGGCCGGCCTAGTTTTATCCCTAGCAGCCCGTATCTTCTCTGCAGTAGCTGTGAGGAAACCGCGCTCTTGATCTATAGCGGTAGACAGATCAGCCTACCGCAGCACCTGAAGCTGGGCTACCAGCTGATCAGTCTCTAGCAATTTCGCCTCCAGAAGCACAGCTACCCCTGCCCCACCGGAATGAGTCTTAAGGATATCAATATGACCCTGGGCGCATTGCCGGGCCAAGACAAAAGAGGTCCCTCTTTCCACAGCAGCCACTACCCCCCTCTTCAAGTGACGATAAAAGCTGTCAACTACGTCCTGTAACGCTTCGTCCAAAACCTCTGTAGAGGACGGCGTCAAAGGAAGCGTGGTCGGCAACGTCAAAGGAGGTGCGTTAGAACTTGCCACCAAGGAGACAAATTTCGAGCGGAATGATGCGCGGATAGCGGCTAACTCTTCCTCCGCCACCCGAAGAGCCTGGACATTTGGCAGGGCAGAGAGGTCGACTATCGGAGCTGCCTGAGCAGAAGAGGATGCAAGGACCATTGTCCCCTGCCCCGGCTGTCCCACCACTTGACTTTCCAAACTCGAGACAGCGGAAGGCCTCTCAAGACAAGCCGGAAGGGGAGGAGGTACGCTCCTCTCTGCTAATGCCCCTTTGGCAGAGCCTGTCTCAACAATGTCCATCATCGGCACTGGAGAGACAGGACCTGTATGTCCAGAGCAACAATCAATTGACGTAACCCAAAGGATGTGATGATAGAGCAGATAGGCCTCCTCGCAAGTTAAAATACGGCTTATCTTACCAGGAGAGGAGCATGGAGGCTGCAGTTTGCTCGCAGCTAACGTGGTCTCCTCACCCGCGACTTCCAAGTTAGAATCTACTGGCTCTTCTGTTCCAACCATCCCGGAAGAAGGTATGACTCGATCAGCGTCATCTTGATGAAGTTCAGTAATTTCGGGGACAGGTTCATCGGAACCCCCATCATCTTGAGTTATGACCTCGGCAACTTGAGATTTCTCTTGTTCTGACACCTACGGGAGGGAAGGAAAATGATTAAAGATCAAAACTGGAAGAAACGAAGAACTGAATAAAAATGGTGGTAACTCGCTTTACCTCCGAAGCGGGGTCGACCTTCTCGCTTCTCTCTCTTATAGTTAGCCTGCGACGTCTGGTCGCAGCCAACTATCGGAAGTGAGGAATACCGCCAACAAGGGAGATTTGTCTGCTACACTTCCGTACAGAACCATGTACGATGGGTGGCTGATCCGCCACTATCTCATTTAACGAAACAGGCGGCTGATCCGCCCCAACATCTTCTACCGAAAACGAAGAGTTATCTGCATCACGCTCCTCGTCCTCATCATCCGCTGTGGTGGAGTCTGAGTCTGGCACTTCGACTCTATTCTTCTTCTTCTTCCTCGTCTTGACCCCTTGGGGCTTCTCATCCAAGCCAGTACCAACAATAAAACTGGTACCCGGGCTAAAACTAATAGAGAGCTTGTTCGCCATGACATGGTATAAGGTCGCCATATACAAAATCTCTATCGACGCTTCAATGGCAGGAACCGAGAAAGTAGAACGGGTATGGAATGTATCATAGTAATGCCAGGACCTGATGCCGTCAAGGAGGCTACCTTCAAAACCCAGACAAGAACTGGGGCTGTCCAGAAAAAGTTGGCTGTACCCAAACTGACGAGCAAACCTGCTGTGCAGGTAAGGTTCCAGGAAGACAGCATTACGGTTGTGGTATACCAGGTGGACGGGGAGGATGTTACGCAACCATAAAAGCATCTGGCCATCTAGAAGTTGAGGAGGACCAATACCGTCGAGATGTACGTCCGCTATTTCCTCAGCAGTAAAACGAGGGACGGATACAAAAAAGTCGTACCTATCTGCTCGTACCAGCGCCATCTGGCAGGCATGCATGGTATCATACTCCCAAGGCTCGTTGCGATAACGGAAGATAATAGCGTCATCAGCAATCACGCCATCTTCAGAACCCGGTCTCATCAAAGACCGGTAGTGCATTAATAGCTACCCCATCAGATAATAATAGGGCTGCTCAGTCCTTTCAAAGTCTTTTGTCACATCACGGGCGATGACCATGGACGTAAAAGTACGGAGGCCACGGTGTATGCTGCACACCATGGCCGGGAGAAGAGCTAGTTTCACTCTAAAAACTAGCTTCACAGCAGGGAGAATAAAATTACGGCTGATCCTTTCAATAGAACCAGCTCCTCCTGAGACTATGCAATTCCGCAGCCATACCATCAAAAATCCTGCTAGGAGCGCCTTCTCTGACAGCTCTTGGGTATCCTGATAAAAATAACTAAAAGAGTCGGTCTTACTCCCAAATCTGTCGCTGGTGTAGGCCACCCTCTTTGTCGACGACATCAAGGCCTGAACCGTCTCCCGGGATTGAGGACTTCGGGAAGTAACTCGGCCTGAGACTCCCGTCGAGAAGAGATAGCTTTTCCAGTCCTTAGTATGGAGAGCATTCCCTTCCGAGCTGCTTTCCTTCTTGGCTATCTGCTGGCATGTACTATAGTGGTACAATATTTCCTGATAAGTAGCCACGAAGCCCGGATATCGTGCTTCCAGCTCTTCGAACTCCTCATTCGTAGGAGTGTATACTTCAAAAGCTTCATCCCCCCAAGAAAGTTTGGAAATCACGTGTATCTCATGGAGTACAAGCCCCATTTCCCCTACAGGGGTATAGAAGGTTCCCGTACGACAGTTGTACATCTCCAGCAAAGCCATGAATAATTTCTTGTTTACAGGTAAGCCATGGCTGGTGCCCCGAATAGCGTGATTAAGACCAATCTCACGCAGAAAAGTCTTATACTTTCACGAGATCCGCATAGACAGATTGATCCATGAGGGATAGGGTGTATCCAACTTGGGAGTGCCAACCGGCCGATTGGATAGGAGGCTTTCCGAGCAAGTTGATTCAGAAAAGTATCGGCTAAAGAAAACGTGAAATTGGGACCCGGCACATTCAAGAAAGTACCCGGGGCCAATCCTATTACATAACGGCTAGCATGCACCTTGCCCGCACACACTGACTTCATGCTGTTGTTGTAATAGATGTCACCCACAAACATCCCATTCCGGGTAGGAGTCAAAGACTCTTCCATCTTCCTGTCCACCGGGAGCATATTGAACCAAGATAGCGGGAAGTGACGCTACATTTGAGGGATACGGATCGCAATCCCATTAAAAATGAAGCTCCAGGTCTCCGATATATCCAGAGCTTGACTGTTCTTCACAGTCAAAGCGTCTCCAAAGAAGAATGCGGGTTTCAGGTATTCCCCTTCCAATTTTTCCGAATTCATCATGGCACATAGGAAGTGGAAGGGTTGGTTCTTGAGGGCATTTAACCTCGTCAAAGGCTCGCCACTAGGAAGCTGGTCCGCCACATACCGAACTATCTGGTCGTACCTGTAGCCCATAGGGGCTTGAGCACGACCCACTAGAGGTTCCCCCGCAGCATTAACTGGGAAATTCACTGAAAAAAGGAAGACAAAAGAAAATAAGTTAAAAAAGATAGACAAAGAGTACTGATGGGTGCTGTTAAGCTTATGCGGCTCCAACTTAATGGAGCCTCATGCGGCTCAACGCAGAAAAACACTTATGCGGCTCCGTCCAGCGAAGGTTCATACGATAGTGCTCTCATATGGCTCTCAGAGTTCGGATAAGTTCATGCGATAAACAAATTTGTGCGAGTCTATGCGACTCAGCGCGACTTATGCGACCTCGTTGACGAAGTACGTATGCGGCCACAGTAACAATTCTCATGCGGCTCGTGGCTCGACCATGAGATGTACATGCGGCACACATGAAGATGAAGGCTCGCGCATAAAGCATGCGATGTAGCCACAGCAGTTAGGGTTTTAAACTCAGATAACGTCCTTACCAGCAATAGGGGGTAGACGTCAGGGTGAACTGTAGGCACGTCAGCTGGCGGAAGAGCGGCCGCAGTAGAAGTAGAAGCAGCTTTCTTTTCCTTCGTCGCTGCAGTCGACGAAGACACCGCCTTCTTACCCTTCGCCGCAACAGTCTTCTTGGGTGTCATCGGTGATCGAAGAAGAGGATAACAATCGGGACAGAGAAGGTTTGAATTGAAGGAGAGATTAAAGAAGTTTCTTCTCTTAATTCCTACTATTTATAGGAGGACAAAAGAGGGTGGACACGTAGACCAATAACCGCTTCGGGTCGTGTGCTACAGGAAAAATGAAACCGACTCCTCGGATTTTGCCTCCTCTCTCATAAAGGAGATTCACCCAGCGCATAAAATCCAAAGATTTAATAAGCCGACCGTTAGGATTTCCCCCAGAAGATGGCGCTAAAATGAATTAAAGGCAATTAATGACACGCACACGTGGCAAGGAGCTCATGCGACCAGATAGCCTATGCGGCCAGGAAGTTCATACGGCTGGTTTTCCAATGCGGCTCAGATGGCTATGCGGCTGAGGAGGCTATGCGGCTGGGACGTCCATGCGGCCCAAACACCCTATACGGCCAGAGGATTTTATACATAGCCATGCTTCTTATTCAAAGTATTTCAATTTTGCAAATTGAAAACTTTGAAGGGGGTCTTGTAGAAGCATGGAAAAAAATAAAGAAAGGTCTATGCGGCCAAGAATCTCCTTGCGGCTCAGAGAGCCCATGCGGCTCAGGGGTCCGTACGGCTCAAGCGTCTATGTGGCTCGGATAGGCCCAGAGCCACGTGGCCTTCAACAGCGTCTCCCTTCATCTTTGGCTGCATTTAATGCCCTGACGGCTAACAACTCTGACAAATGACAGCCCTGACATAAAGGCGCAATAATGACTGACATAAAGGCATGTTCCTAGGAAAGAGAAGAAAATCTTTTTACAGCTGGCAGAATCCACCGAGTCTCGAGGTATACGGCCGCTATATTTATGCGGTCGCCCACTTTATGCGGCCGCCCACTTCATGCGGCCACCCATCTTCATGCGGCTGCATCCATTATGCGGCCACCCATCAGCATGCGGCTGCCTATCCTCATGCGGCCGCCCACTTCATGCGGCCACCCATTTTCATACGGCTGCCCATCTCCATGCGGCTGTTTATCTCCATGCGGCTGCCCATCTTCATGCGGCCGTTCATCCTCATGCGGCCCACTCATATGCGGCTCTGCCAAGATGACCCAGTGTAGACATGTGGCACTTTTTACGATGATTGAGACACATGGCAATCTTATCTTCCAAGAATTATAGGTGCTAACAAATCCTAACAAAATCAGATTTGTTGCAATCACCATAACTGCCCAGATCAAATCAAATCGAGCAAATTAGACACGTGGCAGGCCATTACAAGTCGCGAATATTCATGGCAATCAACATTTATTGCCCACAGAGATTTAATGCAATCATATTAATTACATAAATCTATTTTATGCAAGATGGACGGCCCAGATTAATTAACTCTCAGGTCGCCGACTATTGAGAATGGGCAATCATTACAAACCCTAATGATGCCCCCCACTCTTATAAATAGTAAGGTGTCATTCCCTTGCAAAGCGCACCCCCCCGGATCCAGAGAGAATCAGAGAGAGAATATACAGAGATCGAAAGAACAGAGGAGCATATACAGAGAGAACAAGGAGAGCATTTCTTCATCAACGCCAAGCAGTTCTTCTCCAGAGCCAAGGCTGCACCCGATCGTCCAAGGAGTAAGGCAGAGCTGCCGTCGCTTTCCCGAGCCTCTATCGTCACCCCCAGAATCTAAAATAAACAATTGTACTTAGATTGTTGTACCTAGGTTTTCGTCCCTAGGCTTTCTTTGTACAAGCGAGTTTGTATTATGAAGTAAAAGTCCAGTCCTCCGATAATTGTTCTGTTCTTTTATATTTCATGGCAAACAACTACAATTAGCGGTTTCAAAGCTAGAAAAAGTGAACCCCTGGGCAAGATCTGCCTGAAATGCTAAATAGGCGATATCCAGACTGACGTTACTTGCTACGTCATTGACGTCGATATAAACTACAATATGCTATTGGGACGACCATGGATTCATGAATACATGATCGTGCCCCCCACTCTCCATCAGTGCTTGAAGTATGTGGCCAACGATGGGACAATCAAGATCGAGTTCGCTGACATTTATCCCTTTTGAGGGCTCAAAGCATACTATACAGATGCGAATCTGTACAAACCAGTCCCATGGGACGACGATGCCAATGATGTCGACGATATGGCAGAAAGCGCAGCTATTGCTGAAGAACCATTTAGGGTCCAATTGAGGAGAAAATCTCCCCAGACGTCGGCCCCTCTCATCATCAAGCTTTAAGGCAAAGCTCCATTTTGATCATCCTCGAGCATGTCAGAGGTTAGCCAGGAGCCTATGCAAATAAGGCTTCCCCAGAAGTCTCCAAAGCCAACTCTGAGGTCACTACTAGAATGAGTCATATTAGCGACGTCCAAAAATGTCGCTAATAAGTACAAATATGTCGCTAAATTAATTTAGCGACGTAAATAGCGACGGAATAAGCAGGTCGCCAAAAAGCTAGTCGCAGATCAAAAGTTCGTCACCAATCGTCGCTGTTGCAACGAATAGTCTACGACGCTAAAACGTCGCAAACTTAGCGACGTTCTGCGACATTTATAGTACGTCGCCATTTTAGCGACGTATATAGCGACGTCTATTCGTCGCATGTGGTGACATGGCAAGGTTTGCCATGTCAGCATGCTGAGCGACGTTTAGCGACGGCCAATCGCAGTTAGCGACGTTCAGATACATATTTGCGACGTACTTCCGTGTCTCAAATCCGTCGCTGAACGTCGCAATCCGTCGCTAACATGCTAGAAAATTTTAAAATACTACATTTTTTAAATCCTGCACACTGTACTTTATATACAGTTCAAACACAAATCCTGCACTTTATATACAGTTTAAACACTAATCCTGCACACTGCACTTTATATTCAAATCCTGCACACTGTACACTACACTTTATATTCAAATCCTGCACACTGTACTTTACACTTTACACAGCACTTTATATCATCATAAACATCATCACAGACACACATCATAGGGCCAATACATACAACTCATAACAAACATCATCACAGACATACATCCTGCATCACAAACACAAATATATTCAAATTCTGCATACTGCACTTTACAGACACACATCATCACAAATATCCAATAGAGTCAAATAAAAATAGGAGATGATAAAAAGTCTCCCACCAAGTGTATAAACAAAAGTGTACCAATAAACAATTTGCCCATAGGGCCAATACATACAACTCATAAAAAAATCAATAAAATTACTGAGGACCCCTGCTACGCATCTGAGATAGCATGTACTCATACTGCTCCTGTGTGAGCTGCACCGTAGGGGCAGTAGGAGGCAGTACAATGTCTAGAGTCGGCGCCATCGATGGACCGGGAGGACGTATCTGCTCCAGCTCTCGTAGTCGCTCAGCATGCGCAACAAGGGTACTCACCATCCTCTGAGTACTCTCCTCAATCGAAGTATGTACCTGAGTGAGTGAGGCAGACATGGTCCTCTGCGATCCCTCTAACTCGACCTGTCTACGCTCTGTATGCTGCGTTGACTCGGTGAGCGTGTGCAAGCTGGCAACTGTAGCCCTCTCGTCAATATAAAAAATAGAACGTACATATGCCTGCGTTGCCCTCTCGTTAATGAACTCTCCAGCCCTCCGATGGGTGACCAGGAAGACGGTCACCATGTTGGGGTCCTTATCCTTTTTTACCTGTTAAAATATATTATCGATTATTAGTATTAAACACTCTATCTAACTATATATAAAATGATGTCCGTCATAGGAAATGTGCCAGACGACAAAAATGCTCCGTCATAGGAATGGAGCCACCATACCACTTACTGGTGCTCGACCTTGCCACCTTGGCCTTGTCAGACCGCTATTGGTACCTGGCCTCGCCGAATCTAGCCGTCATCGCAGTCCACTGCTCTGGCGTGATCCAACCATGGATCAGCTTTTCGGAGCGATCACGAGACTTCTGGTCGTGGATCGCATCACGGATGAGCTTACCTGCGACGGCAGAAAATTGGGCCTCGATCATCGTCGCCCGGTGTGGTGGATAGAAATAGGTCCTCTACAAGAAGTAAAAAAGAAAAATTGTATAATATACACAAATGATTATTAAAATTTAAAAATAAACAAATTTTTTACCTTGAAGTGTGCCAACCAAAAGGCCTTCCTATCTGTAGGAGCATCTGAGAAGTTAATCCAAGGCCCACCATAGTTTTGCCTCAGAAATAACCCCAGCTGTCTCTGTACTACAGGAGGCCGATATCTATAAAATAATAAATTTCATGAATATATATGTACATATAATCATTTAAGAAATATATATTAACTAATTAACTTACTTCGTAGGCCCGTCCATCCAAATCTCCATACGCGTCTCGTCCGGGGGAGCGCATGGAGGGTCGCTCTCACCTCCTGCCTGGGCTGGATCAGTCTGATCGCCGTCCTCCATATGCTCGGCGTTGGCTCTCCCCATGGAGTCGTCGACAGAAGGAATGCTGGACGCGGGAGGAATGCTAGACGCGGGATCAGGAATGCTGGACGACGAGGGAGGAGTCACCAACCTGCTGGAACTGCCCTGTCCCGGTAATGGACCGGGAACAGAACGGTACACTGGTGTACTCGAAGATGAGGATGAGGGTACAGAATCTGCATTCCCAACCCGAGGCACACGGGACTGCCTAATATAATATCCTCCGCATCGTCCTCCTGGTCTAGTCACACCTGATAATAACATATGACAAAAAAACAAATATACATATTTATATGATAGACATCACAGATTTTTGAAAAATATCATAGTCACAGATAAAAGTGTCACATATATATATGATAAAAGTGTCACTAAAGTGTCAAATATGATGATAAAACAAACGTACAGATTTAATCCTCTTCTAAAAATTTATCTAGTTCATTTAGCTCATCTTCTTCTTCTTCTTCTTCTTCTTCTTCTTCTTCTTCTTCTTCTTCTTCTTTTTTCTTCTCTACATCTTCACTTTCATTTGCATCTTTCTCTTCAGATAATTCTACTTCTTTTACACAATTAGATGTGTAATAAGGAACTTTTGTCGTATCCACTTCTATAATATTTGTTACAAGAGGTAGTTCATCCTCTTGATAAGCTATATCGTCAACCTCAAAGGTATTTCTAGCTTTGGTCGTGCATACTGCCCACCAGTCCGACCTTGTTGTTTCCCGTTTAGGATAACTTGTGAAGTACATGAGCTGAGCCTGACTTGATAGGACAAATGGTTCATAGGCTTGATATCGACGCCGATAGTTTATATCCACAAGACCGTGCTTGTTTACTTTCCAACCTTGACCTTTAATCGGATCGAACCAATCACACCTGAATAATACAATCTTAGCAGGCTCTATTCCATAACTATATGTCAGCTCCACAATCTTCCGTAGGATGCCATAGAAATTGTTGCCCGTATCAACATCTTTGTAGTTCAAAGATCTGATACACAAATAGCTATTTGGTGGAATCGAGATCCACAAAGTTGTCTCTGATCGGGCAAGTTGTTGACTTGAACCTAAACCCATTAACACAGTAGCTTGGCCATATTTTTGTAGCATAAATTGGTCCCTTGGCTAGCGTTCTAATAGACTCATTCTCAAGGCTTGCGTATGGACGATCGACCTAAATACCACAAAAAAATAAATTAAGCTCATTCTTAAGTGCATATACAGAAAAGTAATTATAGAGTTCTCAAGTCTTATATATGCACTCAACCATGATGGAAAATAATGCCCCATTTCTTGTTCTAGTTCTTCTTCTATTATGTGTGGCCTACCTGACCTCGCATCATCATTAAATATGCTGAAAACAACATCGTTCAATTAATGTAATAGTATAATAATCAACACTATTAAAATAATATAGACGTATTAATTACTTACCCCTCCATCTTCTCTACTTCATCATCGTCGCAGTTGAGTAATACATATACCTGAGCAGCCCTTAGCTCATCATCGTTCAGATATCCCTTTTTCATTTTACCCGATGGCTTTCCTGGAGCATTGAATACCTTCAGTATTGTATCATTACATTCATGATCTCCGTCGTCTTTTCTGGAAGCTCTCGTTCTATTAGTTGCAATATGAGGCTTGAAATACATCAAACAAAAGTTTGTAATCTCCTCGAGAATATAGCCTTCACAAATAGAACCCTCGACCCGTGCCTTATTTTTCACCTTTCTTTTTAGGTGATTCAAATGTCACTCGAACGGGTACATCCATCGATATTCGACGGGTCCACCAACGCGTGCCTCACATGATAGATGAATCGACAAATACTCCATAGAGTCGAAGAATCCAGGAGGAAACACCCTCTCTAGCTTGCACAGTATTACCGCAATATCCTTCTCTTGCTTTTCTAGAAGATCAACGAGCAATTTCTTAGAACAAAGATCCCGGAAGAATATGCTAAGCTCCGTCAATGGATCCCAAACTGCCTGCGGTAAGAATTCCTGAAATACAATCGGAATTAACGTCTTCATGAATACATGACGATCGTGGCTCTTCATACCCGTTAATTTTTTTTTTCGGATCGACACATCTTCTCAGATTTGACACATATCCGTCTAGAAATTTTAGGCCCTGGATCTACCGACAAAGTCTCACTTTATCCTCCTTGTCCAGTGAGAAAATTGACTTCGGCAGGAACTGTTTTCCATTCTCCTCTATCAAATACAACGCAGGGCGTTTGCATATTTTTTCTAAGTCCAACCTGGCCTTGGGATTGTCTTTCATTTTTTCCTTTACGTCCATCACAGTATTAATTATGTTATCAAACACATTCTTCTCAATATGTATGACATCAAGATTATGTCTGATCAGATTGGTACTACAATATGGCAGATCTTAGAATATGCTCCTCTTTGTCCAGTTATGATCTCTACCAAATCCATCGCACTTGTACCCAGTTGTAGGATCTTCGATAGCACTTGAAAAATCTCTAACCTTCTCCCATATCGTGGCTCTATACCACTTTGGCGGTAGATCACCCTTCTCTACAATGCCGGCACGGAATGCATTCCTGTTCCTTCTGAACGGATGATCTTTTGGCAGAAATTGCCGATGACAATCAAAGAAGTACGGTTTTCCTTCGTATTTCAAGCGGAAAGCCTGAGTACGATCCATACAATACGGACATGAGAGACGGCCATGAGTGCTCCATCCAGATAACGTTCCATAGGCCGGAAAGTCGTTTATGGTCCACATAAGGGTTGCCTTCATCTGAAAATTCTACTTTCTGGAAACATCGTACGTGTTAGCGCCTACTTCACCATAACTGATTCAACTCATCTATCAAAGGCTATAAGTACACATCAATGTTTTTCTTGGGATTGTTCGGACCAGGAATTATAACGGTTGGAAACATGTACGGAGTCTTCATGCACATCCAAGGCAGTAGGTTATACGGAGTGACAATCACAGGCCAGCACGAATACTGGGATCCCAAAAGACCAAAAGGAGTAAAACCGTCAGAAGATAGTCCCAACCTGATATTACGCGAATCTGAAGCAAAATCAGGATACACTCGATCAAAGTGCTTCCACGCTTCTCCATCGGATGGGTGATCCAACACTCCTTCAATCTGTTCTCGCATATGCCAACTCATATTTTTGGCCGTCTCTTTCATCATAAATAATTTTACAACCGCGGCGCTAAAGGCAAGTAGTGCATTGAATCGGTCGGTCTGCTTGCACCGGTAGACCTTCATGTACTAGTTGTCTTATAGCGATCAGCACCACAAAATCTACACACATCTGCGTCCTTGTCGTCTTTGTAGTACAGCATGCACCCATTGCGACAAGAATCGATTTTCTCGTATACCATCCAGAGCGATCTCACCATCCTCTTAGACCGATAGAAGTCTTTAGGTAACTTAGCACCCGCCGGCAAGATCTCTATAATCAACTCTAACACTCGGTTGTAGCATTCTTGCGATATGTTAAAATCTGACCTAATGCTCACCAGTCTTGTAACCACCTCCAACGGTGAATGATCCTCACAACCAGGATACAATGGAGTCCTTGCATTGTCCAGCAACTCCATGAACTTTACAGCATCGACATTCGGTGCCTCCTCAGCTGCATCATGAACGAAACTAGGCCCCACAGCGTCGAAAACCATGTTCACGCACCCGTCGTCGTATGCATGATTATCTGAAACAAAATTAGGTCCCGCATGCATATACGGCTCAACATAAGTCTCCGGCTCTGATGCTAAAGACACAAGTTCTCTGTGTGCGGTCCACTGATAGTAATTAGGCGTGAAACCCCTCGAGTACAAATGATATGTCACTTCCACTTCTGGATAATATTTCACGTTATGATATTTCACACACGGACACTTAATTTTGGTGTCGTCCATGTACTGAAGGAACGCCTTAGCAAACTACAGGAACTGTTCTACTCCCGCTATGTATTCATCCCGCACACTACACATATCATCAGGACGACGATTGTACATCCATGAACGATTCCGCAAGTAGTAATTCATATCCATTTGGAAATAATTCTGCAAAGATGGACACACATGTTCAGCGCAGTAACTAGTCAAACTGGGTGAAGTTGAGTTAACTAAGTCAATATCTTAGACAAACTAGTCAAACTGGGTGAAGTTGACTAAGTCTAGGCAATTATCCTTCACTAGACATAGACATGGAACAAACACCGATATTTGTAGTGTCCGAGCTTCCTAGTGCATGTTATAGTAGAGAGACATGGTAACCGTGTGTAGGGGTGCAACTCGGGCGGGTTGGGTCGGGCTTGAGGTCAACCCGAGCCCAACTAGATGAATCAAAAGCCTAATCCGAGCCCAAGCCCGGCCCGACCTCGGGTTCAACATATGAAGCCCAAGACCAAGCCCGGAGGATCGGGTTGAACTCGGGTTGGGTCGGGTCCATCGGGTAATGTTGACCAACTGTTGACTTTCAGTCAACTGGTCAACTCTGGTTTGGTTTCGGGTCAATTCTAGTCACTTTTAGGCTAAGTTTGACTTTCGGTTGACTTTCGTTGACTTTTGGTCAAAACCGTCAACCGAGGTCAAAACTAGTCTAAGAGCACTAATCCTAACCATTACCAACCAAGACAATCAATTTCTAACCATATCCTAACACCTTAGACTCATACCTTAGCTTCTAGGCAATTACCTTAACTTACCCTATTACCTTACCCTTTCATAGCTAGGATAAATCCTAATTATCTTGTGATACCATCTTGGTATCACAAGATACCTCATCCTGTCATGCTCACTCTAGCCCACATCTAACTCTAATACAAAACTTCTAATATAAAATCTTACTAACATATCTTCCACAATTTCCTCACTCTCTAACACAAACCACATCCTATTACCAAACCTTTCCTTAACATATTATCTAACCACTAACATACTCTTCTAACTAAATGCCCAACTCACTAACTCACTAACAAACACACACAACATGAAGGGGGTTAAGTGACTGTTTTTGATGAAAAGGATGAATGGATGAATGAATGGTGAATGGGTGAATGGATGAATGAATGGTGAATGGGTAAATGGATGAATGAATGGTGAATGGGTGAATGAATGAATGAATGGTGAATGGGTGAATGAATGGTGAATGGGTGAATGAATAAATGAATGGAGTGCTATATGTGAAGGATGAATGGATGGATGAATGAATGGATATGGATGAATGGTGAATGGGTGAATGAATGAATGAATGAATGGTGAATGGGTGAATGAATAAATGAATGTTGAATGGGTGAATGAATAAATGAATGGACTGCTATATTTGATAGATGAATGGATGGATGAATGAATGGATGGATGGTGAATGGGTGGCCGAATGAATGATACTGCTGCTGCTTGCTGCTACAATTTCTACTGCATATGCTGCTATATATGCTGCTGCTGCTTATGCTGCCTAGCTGCTGCTGCATATGCTGACCTAGCTGCTGCTGCATATGCTAGTCTCAATCCCCCCTTCAACCACCATGAACACCACCATAAACCACCACTACAACACCCCAACTACAACTACAACCATAACCTACCACAACAACTCCCTCCATTCTCACTCAAACTCACACAACCAATAAATATATATATACATATATCAAGACACCTATATGTATACACTCTCAAATATAAAGAGACACACACACAATATTTTGGGTTCGTCGAGTAACCCGACACATGAACCCGAGCCCAACCCGATTGTTGATCGGGTTCAAATATTTTAACCCAAATTCGAGCCTGAACCCGAGTATCTTCAACCCTAACCCAACCCATTAACGGGTTTATCCGATTGGGTTCGGGTTTAGCCCGCCCAAGTTGCACCCCTAACCGTGTGTCCGTGTGTGTCTGTATGTGTGTGTGTGTCTGTGTGTCCGTGTATGTGTCTCTGTTTATGCGTGCGTGTGTGTGTCCGCATGTGTGTGTGTGTGTGTCCGTGGGAGAGGAGGAGAAGGAGGAGAAGGAGGGAGAGGAGTTAGGTTAGGGTTTACCTGAGGAAGAGGAGGAGGAGCTCGAGGGGGAGCTCTACGGGGGGGTAGGGGTCGTTGGGGGGGAGGGAGTCGCCGGAGGGGGAAGGGGTCGCCGGGAGGAAAGGAGTAGCCGGGGGTCGAGGGGGAAAAAGAAAATTCTAAAATTTTTGAGTGAGGAGGAAAAAGGAAACAGTGTGCCCTAAGTAAAAAAAGTTAGCGACATCAAGAGGAGACGTCGCTAAACGTCGCAAACATTTTAATATATGGCGACATATTTAATAATATGTCGCTGAACGTCGCTATTCAGCGACGTAATTTATCTCCTGTCGCTGAACGTCGCTATTCAGCGACGTTTTGCGATGTCTATAGAAAGGAGTCGCTATATTCGATATTTAGCGACGTTATTTTATTCCGTCGCTAAATTACGTCGCTAATAGAGCATATTTTAGTAGTAGGTCACACGAACCTACGACTGCAGCTCCCTTGGTAGTCAAGCTGGGGAAACATCCTCTACCTTCTCCCGCAGCAGCCCTGGTTCTCACAGATGAAGAGTTGGGAGACTACATATGCGTCAATATCGAAGCACATTCTTTAGATGATGTAATCCCTCGGGATAAAATTTTGCATTTCATTAATAGAAAGTTGCCTTTGAATTACTCTTGTGCACATTGGAACACTAATTATTACTTAGACAACTCTTTATATATATTGCAAACACAAGTGACAACCTCCAACCTCACAAGCCGAGTTGTCCCTTCTCAGGATGCCTACTTCGTAGTTCCAACAAGGAAGAAGGAGGAGGAACCCATCATCTTCGGCCAGGTGGAGCATCCTCAACGAATGGCACCGACAGAACCATAATCCGATAACGGCAAGATGCAACTCTATCGTTACACTACTCAAGCCAAAAACCACATCAAGAAAAATGGGTTACGACCTGAACAGTGACGGAGGACTGAACTATGGCAAAGGACGATGCCTTCCCTTGCGACTTCGTGCTCCAAAAGGGAAGTCCCAAAACTATTATCAGCGCACTCGTCGGGGGTTGGCTTATGTTACACCTACAACAACTTCGGAGAGCTCGGAGTCGGAGACCATGATGCATTCACCCTCCTCCGATTTCTCAACCTGGGACTCTGATACCAGTATCGGCCAGGCCTTCAAGAAGATATTGTCCGTTAATATGGTCTCTGCAGATTTTCAGTCGAGGATGAAGACCAAATACTTAAATACTTCGAGGATAAAGCCTGGGCTCAATGCCTAAGATCCCAATGAGAATGGCGCTTCGAACATCAACCTCCTACTGAAGACAAAGTCATCCAAGTCAAGCTAAGAGATGAAGCTTTCCCTAAACCCATCTTCATTAGCAAAAGCTTGACAAGAGAAGACAAAGAATCTCTTATACAACTTATCCGAGAATACATCGATGTCTTTGCATGGAGCTACGAAGATATGTCGGGTTTAGACCCACAAGTCACCCTGCACCGTCTCAACATCCTACCCAATGCCAAGCCTGTCAAACAGCAATAACGGCATTTCCATCCCAACATCATGGATGCTATCGAGGAAGAAGTCAATAAACTCTTAGAGAGTGGCTTCATTTACGAAGAACAACATCCAGATTGGGTAGCCAATATTGTCCCAGTCACTAAGAAGAACGAAAAAATTTGAGTCTGCATAGACTTCAGGAATCTCAACTCGGCCTGCCCAAAAGATGAGTTTCCTCTACCGATCACCGATGTGATGATCGACATCACTTGTGGCTTCGAGCGTATGTTCTTTATGGATGGTTTCTCAGGCTACAACCAAATCAAGATGTTTCCTGAAAATGAGAAGCATACTTCATTTTGGACTCCGAAAGGGATATACTGTTACACAGTTATGCCCTTCGAGTTGAAAAATACGAGAGCAACATAACAGAGGGCAATGAGCACCATATTCCGCAGGCACCTTCGAAAGACGGTAGAATGTTACGCTGATGACATTGCTGTCAAAAGCAAAAAAAATCTAATCACTTGGACGACTTAAGAACATTGTTCGACTTAATACGAGAACATCAACTGAAGATGAACCCAACCAAGTCGTTTTTGAGAGTCTCTAGTGGAAAATTCTTGGGCTTTATCGTCACAGCTAATGGTATTCATATTGACCCTGAGAAGACTAAGGCGATCTTGGACATGGCTCCTCCGAAGAATCTTCGCGAGCTCCAAGGCCTGCAAGGGTGCTTAGCATATATCAGAAGATTCAAAGCAAATCTCTCTGGTAGATGCCAACCTTTCACCAAATTGATGAAGAAAGGGGTTTCTTTCGTCTGGACAGAAGAATGCCAGCGCGCGTTCGACGACATTAAACAGTATCTCACTAGTCATCCAGTACTAGTAGCACCAGCCATGGGGTAACCCTTCCTGCCATACATCCGAACTATGGACCATTCTTTTGGTGCTTTGCTAGGCCAGAAGAGCAATGAAGGCCACGAACAGGCAATCTACTACCTTAGCAAGACCATGATTGGGGCCGAGCATCGGTATAATCCTGTCAAAAAGGAGTGTCTTATCCTGCTCTTCGCCATCCAGAAGATGCATCATTATGTAGCCGGACAGACGATCCATGTTATCTCCCAAGTCAACCCCCTCAGGGTCCTCATGACCAAACTAGGGTCCTTAAACTCACGGTTAGCCATATGGACGATACTTTTGACTCCTTATGAAATGGTATTCATCCCAGAAAAGGCAGTCAAAGGCCAAGCATTGGCCGACTTCTTAGCAGCACACCCCGTGCCGGAGATATCAAAGCTTTATGACGACATCCCAGATGAAGTCCTAGAGACCAATGCCATTCAGATAACTCATTTTGGCACATATTCTTTGACGGCGCTTCAAGAATAGGGCCCAAAGGTGAGATCATCGCAGGGGTCGGAGTGGTCATCATCACTCCCGATGGCTTGCTCATCAACCGGGAATGTTCTCTCATGGAGTCATGCATCAATAACGTCGTCGAGTATAACGCCCTCATCATGGGACTCCAGCTCGCTAAACAGTTGTGAGTTGGCTGCATCGAAGCTTATGGCGACTCAAAATTGATTATCAACCAGGTTCGGGGACAATACGAAGTCCAACATAAAGATCTGGGTCCATACCACCAAGCGGCAATCGATATCATCTCTACCTTCACAGGGTTCTTTATAGAACATGCACCTCGGTTGTAGAACTTGGAGGCCGACGCACTAGCTGGCCTCGTCGCTTCTCTGGCAGTTCCTGTAGGAACCCAATATACCATCACGGTAATAGGCCGGAAGCAGGTTTGCCCGAAGAATAATCTACGTACGTGTCTGAGTTACCCAGTAAAAATAGACACTAATATGGACGTTCGAGATTGGCTATTTTTATTCATAGACTACGCAGTCTACGGGATCCTATCCGAAGACCCGAAGGAAGATACTTCTGTCAAGAGACGCTCTCTCTGGTTCTTCTACGACACAGCTACCAAGATGCTATATCGTCGTTCATACGATGGGCTTCTCCGGCGATGTATATCCAAGACAAAAGCACAAGAAGCACTCAGAGAGGTGCACGATGGCTCCTGCGGAGCCCATCAGCCTGGTTCTAAGTTGCAAGATTGATTGCATTTCATAGGCTACTACTAGCCTACTATGATGGCAGATGTTGTTGATTACGCAAAGAAGCAGTCAGAGAGGTGCACGATGGCTCCTACGGAGCCCATCAGCCTGGTTCGAAGTTGCAAGACCGATTGCGTTGCATAAGCTACTACTGGCCCACTATGATGGCAGATGTCATTGATTACGCAAAGAAGTGTCGGGTATGTCAGTTGCATGCTGACTTCATCCACTAGCCTTCGAAGTTTCTGCACCCCACGAAGGTCGCCTGGCCATTTAAAGCATGGGAAATGGATATCATTGGGCCAATCAGTCCACCATCCTCCAGAGGACATCGGTTCATACTTGCCATCAACGACTACTTTTCTAAGTAGGCGGAAGCAGTACCTCTAGCCGAGGTAAAAACCACAAACATGATCAGCTTTGTCAAGCATCGCGTCATATACCGCTTCGGCATTCCTCGAAGTATCATCCACGACAGTGGTCCTCAGTTTGTGAGCCACACTTTCCATCGGTTCTGTGATAAAAATCGAATACAGAATGTGGCATCAATGCCTTACAATCCTACAGCAAACGGACTAGCCGAAGCGTTCAACAAGACTATCGTTAAACAACTTAAGAAAGTCGTTTCTTCTAATAAGCGTGACTGGAATGAGGAGCTCAGCGAATGTCTGTGGTCTTATCGTACGATCGTTCGAATATCCATGGGAAACATGCCTTTCTCCCTTGGTTATGGAAGCGAGGCAGTGCTTCCCCTGGAGATCTAGATCCCGTCCTTACGTGTAGCTATCACCAACCAGCTGACTGACGAAGACAATCAATGTCGGCGGCTATAAGAGTGAGAAGCGCTGGATAAAAAACGTCTGCTAGCTCAACAATGAATCGAGCTTTACCAAGCTCAGATTTTTTGGGCCTTCAACAAGAAAGTCCGGGAAAGAACATTCCAAATGGGTGATCTTGTCTTGTCAGTTCGAAGACCGATGATAATGACTCACAAGACGACTGGAAAGTTCAAGCCCAAATGGGAGGGACCATTCGTCAAAGAGACGGTCTACTCTAATGGTGGCTACCGACTGGCCAAACCCAATGGCGACTTGCTAATAATGCCAATCAACGGCAAGTTTCTGAAGAAACACTATGTCTGAGTTTCAAATTAGCATAGGCTCCCACATCCCCTGTGGGTATTCAATGATTCCATTAAAGGAATCCACCCCTTCTATACTTCACCCAGTAGAAAAATAATTCACGTCCATATCACCTCTGAGTTGTCTTCCTACACCCTAGCGAAGTTCACATCTACCACGTCCATATCACTTCTGAGTAGTCGTCTCTTCTATGATGACCTCGTGTCATCATAACCCACTAGAAAACATTTTATGTCCATGCTACCTCTTAATTGTCATTCTATACCCTAGCGAAGATGTGTGTACCATGTCTATATTACCTCTGAGTAGGCGTCTCTTCCATGACAATCCACCATAATTATCATATTCATCTATATAGAACCTATCACGTTCATATTACCTCTGAGTCGTTCTATACACCCGTAGAGTCTATCCCTGCCACGTCCATATTACCTCTGAATAAGGAAAAGTCTACCACCAAAGGTCTGTGTTCACCATGTCCATATAACCTCTGAGTAAATACCCTATTCCCAACGGAGTTATCTCCATCCCCTCACGACATGCTACCTCTGAGGGAATCTTCGTTCTTATGGGAGAAAAAGTTCACAAGTAAAAAGACAAACAGAGGAACAAAGCCAATGTTTTCATTTATAAAGTGAAATGGTTTGATTACAAAAAAATTTGTCTCTCACAAACCGAGAGACAAAAAGACGGAAAGAAGATCAAAGCTGAGAAGACCGACGCTGAAATTCTTTCAACCGACCCTTCAAAAGAGCAATCGGGGGCCAACCAATGTTCAGGCTCGACGCTCGACCTCCTGAAAGTGAATGGCTTCATCTTCAACAGAAGAGAGATTTTGGCACGGAAGGGCCAGCGCAGCCTGACGAATGCCAATGCATTCCTTCTCCCGAGCCAAGGTCTCAGAACGTTGGTGAAGGATCTCCTTCTGGCCCTCAGACTTGACCATGTCACTCTCAGTGAGGGCCAGGGTCTCTTCTAGCTTCTGGATCTGCTCCCGGAGGACCTTGCACTGATCCTCCACAACTGTGTGGTGACAAACCCGAGCCTCTTCGGCATCGATCACTTCTTCAATCTCTGATACAACTTCGACGAGCCGATCAATTATTGCCAGGCGTTTTTGCTCATAGTGAGATGCCTCGAAGACCATCTTCTCTAACTCTGCAGCGGCTAGTATCAAAAGACCATGCTCCAGATTCTGGAGCTCCAAGGCAGTGGCTTCCAATTCATCCAACAGATCTTCTATGGCATCGGCCTTAGCCTCACACTCCGAATAGTCGCACAAGGCCACCAACTGGACCTCCAATATATTTCGGACCCGTCTAAAAGATTGGTTGCTTCGTAAAATACCCTCTATGCCATGCATCAATGTATGACGAATTATGCTCAGCATGGGATTGGTATAGTATGCGTTATCAGCCAAACTTATGGGGGTTACCGGAGATGTCGTGACAGAAGGCCCCGTGAGCATGGCAGCAGCTAGTACACGCCTAGGTTTCGCAACCAAAACAGAAGGCACAGCAACCATTACAGTAGTCGTAGGCGGTACAGAGACGATAAATGTCGACACTGTCTGACACGCAACTAGCTCCTCGGCAGGCTTCTTCGTCGGTTCTTCAAACGCATCTACAGTTGGAACCATGCGGACTGGAGTTTCAGCCATCTCAGCAGTCGACTTCTCGGCAATCACGGTGGCCAATTCCTGAGTAGCCTCTTGAACCCGTACTCCAGTAGCAGGCTCGTTGGCAGATTGCTAGACCAGTTCTTCTATGGCCTCTATGGCCGATTTCTTGATGATGACCGTTCCGTATAAATGAGGAATTAAGATCAACTTTAATGAAGCGATGGCTCAAGACAATTAATGCTGAAGCCTAAACGTGATGACAGCCTATCAGTAGGCACGTCAAGTATTTGCTTGAAAAGGACACATGTCATGCTTTTGTTCAAAGTATTCCGAGCTTGATTAAAGTTCGAAACACTTTGAAGGGGTCTTATAGAAGCATAAAAATACGTAGATATTGTCAAAAGCGTAGGTAGGTATTCACGCTGCCCATCCAGCTTCCCAAAAGCGCAGATGACCAAATGAGCTGACAGAAAAGACAAAGTCATAAGAACATAAAAGATCACAAAGAGTTCTTTTTATTAAAATCATGGCTACAAGAAACTATTACAGACTCTACATGATTACATGAAAAGAACTAAAAAAACTCCTAAAGATCTACAATGGTTTGAATTTTCACAATGTGATCGTCATGGACAAACACAGAAAATGCCTCAAGGGACTGTGAATAGAAGATGTCAATACAGTCGCCATCAAAGTCTGCACCCACAAGGCCCCAGACGTGCTGCCCCCTTCAGACGCGTAGCCTCGCCAGAGCAAACCACTTCACAGCCTGACACGGAAAAACTCTAATATGGCTAATGAAGCAGTTACTGGCCCAAGCAAGAACTCAGTCCACAACATGATGGCTAGCTATTTTCAAAAGCTCATCAGCTTCTGCGGCTCTTTGAGCATAACGAAGGCACACAGTCGCTAATGAGAGGGGCAGAGCATAACATAGGACTCATCGGGTGGTTAGTTTGGACCTCAAAGACCTCAAGACGTGGCCCAGGTTCAAACTCCTTATGGTGGACATTCGGGTACTTCTTAAGACCAGTTAGGTGTTCTTCTACAAAGACATAGCCTCTTTGAACGAAGGAATCCACAACCATCAGCCGACTTATGCAAGGCTAATGGCCGTTCGAAGCTAAGTCAGGATCAAGCATAACGTTTGGAAAATAAGATGACTCTTCAGAAAAACTCCCCCTTATATAGGGAGAGTGTGGTTCAAACTCCAGGCCATGTGGTCGTCGATCAAAGACTTCCAAATTAATGGGATGAACCTAGGGCTCAGCATAATGAATCTCACTTAATAGGTTCATTTTACTAAGTCCTAGGCCACTAACTTCTCGAATTCCCCAAAATAACGGCAGCAAAGAAGGGAACAACCGACCCGTCCATAAAGAAGAACAGTTATTAAAAGCTCCTAACGACTTCAACAAAAAGCTAGCTCCTTCAATCCAGAAGTGCATGCACCTCACTGCGCCCCCTCTTCGACCTATAAGTACAGATAGCTCATTTCTTCACATAAGAGCCCTCACTTCTGTCTAAAAAACATAGAACCTTTAAACCCAAAAGCATTGCGCCCTCTCTTCGCCTCAAAAGCACAGAGCCTCCGCTTCAACCCAGAAGCTCGGCCCATTCAACGGCCCCCTTCATCTGACACTTTGGTGATACCATTGCCTGAAGCAAAACCTACTCGTCGTGCCAAAAGTGCAGAGGCTCCAAATTACGGCCTGCTCGTCGCCCAAAAGCACAGAGGCTCCGTTGTCTTCGAAATACATCCTACTCTTCGCCCAAAAGCACAGAGACTCCGTCGTCTTCGAAACACAAGTCTACTCGTCGCACAGAAGCACAGAGGCTCCATCGTCTTTGAAGCACAGCTTACTCGTCGTCTAAAAACACAGAGCCTCCATCGTCTTCAGAAGAACGTTCTACTCGTCACCTAGAAGTGCAACAGTACTGAAGCTTTGTTAGAAGTGCAGACAGCATGGTCCCACCCAATCGGTTTGTTTAAACTACCGCTCTTACAGATAAAATAGAGGTTGATTCTGTTGATAAGAGCAATATCTTATCAGTTGGTTTAAAATTACAGATAAGGACAAAGCTTGTTCTTATGGATGAAGGCCATATCCAAACGATTTGTTTAAACCAATGGCCCCCTAAGATCAGACAAGATTCGACCCTGTAATGGAATCCAAGATCTACTCGGCTTCACCTGAACAGAAGACTTCGAGCAATAGACACGAGCCACGTGTCTTTTTCTTTGGTTATGTTGATAACCACCCGAGATCGTAATAGAGGGGAATCTCAACGTCCGCCACGTGTCAGCTCAGCCGTAGCTCTTACCGTGCAATGACAGCATATTCTTTCATATCTCAAATCCTAAATGCACATCGCATATGTGCCACCCCTTTCCTGTAAATAGAAGGAGTTTTCCTTCGATAAAGAGTCTTCAAAAACTTCAACTTCGGCATCCTCTTGATTGGTAACCCTAGAGTTTCATTCACCTGCACCAGAAAGCCAAAGCAAGTTCAACTCATCGTCAGATCGTCAACGGAGTAAAGGAGCCACTGTACGCTCGATCTCCACCGTCACACTTTCCTAAAAATTTTGTACTTAGATCTCTTGTTTAGGAATCGATTGTACTCTTTTTATATTTAAAATACAAAAAGTTCGTATAACCTTTTGTTATGGCAAACATATAACAGTAGATTCCCTTTGGAGTTCGGAACGACGTGTGCTTCTCATCATAGGAGAATATTTTGATCTGTTTGTAGCCCAAAAATTTGTCCATGAAGGACATACATTCAAAGCTATAGGTATTGTCGATCTTCACGTCGGTGATCGGGAGGAAAAATTTATCTTTTGAAAAAGCCTAGTTGAGATCTATGAAGTCTTTACAGACCCGAATCTTTTCATTTTTTAGTGAAGGGTACAACATTAGCTACCCAATCTGGGTATTGCTCCTCGCGAATGAAACCGCTGGTGATAAGCTTATTCACCTATAGCATCCATGACATCACGATGTAAGCACCGATGTTGCTGTTTGACAGGCTTGGCATCTGGCCGAATGTTAAGTTTATGCAATACGAATTGCGGGTCTAATCCTGGCATACCTTCATAGCTCCAGGAGAAGACGTTAATATAATCTTGGATAAGTCGTACAAATAATTTGCAGTCTTCTCCAGATGTACTTTTGCTGATGAAGGTAGGTTTGGGCGAAGATTCGTCCCTAAGCTAATTTGTACGACGTTGTCTTCAATAGAGGGTTCCTGTTGTTCGAAACATAACTTCCACTGAGATCCTAGGCATTGAGCCCAAGGTTTCTCTTCAAAGAAATCCAATGTTTTGTCTTCGTCCTCTGCTAGAGGATATACGGAGGTCATATTTATAGACAGTATTGTCACGCCCCAGAACCAGAATACTGGAGAGCGGGGGAATGACTCAGCCAGCTACGTATTACGGGTAGATGAATACCGTATAATACGATCAATGCTGTCTAACCAGACGAGGGGGTGCATACTACATAAAGGTCTTACTATGGTCATTTCACATCTATTGTCTCAATCATTCAATCAAGAAGCATAAATAGAGAACATGTAAGATAAAGCAGTAAGGCGTCCCAAACGCTTAGTCAAAATGTCCTTGAGATCTGGCTTTACAAAACATAGCCAGATGGTATAGCAAGTATCCACAATTGTTATCAGCTGCAGTCTGACTTAATTACAATTATGTAAAAGTAAGTACAAGATAATCCGACTAACATGTCGGTGCCAAACGGCTAAGTATAAAGATAAATAACAAAATGAGCGGTGAAGTAAGGAACCCACTCGAGTCCTCCTGCAATCATTCTCCTAGTATTGATCATCTTGGAGGTAGAAGTACGCTGGATCCTCGGGAACCGGCTCTAAATCTGGCCATACAAAACCAGAGAGGTTAGACCTCTAATAGCAAGTACCACAAGGAAGGACGATATGAAGGACATAAACCAGTAAGTAAAAGAATATAATAATAGATCTCTGCTTGCTACTAGGATTTACATTACATCACGACACTTCGAACCAACCTCCCAACCAAACAAGGACAGAAGTTGGCTCGTCATGTCCTGACATTCTGATCATCCCAGTTAGGTAACAGAGTAGTACAGTACACAAACAAATCATCTTGAATGGCCAATCAAATCCTACGGCTTGCTATTATGAGTCCTAAGTTATCCTGGAATAATGCAATTAGGGATTCCTCAGTTCTTACTATGTGCAAGCAAGGCTAGTCTATCCAGTCGATCAATTGGCCCATGCATGAATTAGACGAGTCCTAGCAGGACGCCCATCAATATACAATATACCATAATAATAAAAGCAGATATTGTTCCATGCCCGTGTGGCAGATTTACAGTATCTGTGGGAACCAGCCGGCCCGTCGGGTACTACTCGTCCCAAGGGGGCTGTCATATAAGAATTCGGGAATCCATTCTCTCCATGCAATCATTATTTTATTTAACTTAATAGTTTCTACGTTGAGTGAAGTTCCATGCCGTGGATCATGGTCATTCAAATGAGTACTTTCGTACGGGGTACGATATGCACAACTCTACAACGATACCAGTGCGGTTAGGTTGCAGGTCTTATATAGCGTAATGCAACGATCAAATCTAACCACGGTAATCATGCCTTGACCATAAAGTACACATGCTTCTTTTGTAGAAAATAAATAAATAAATAAATAAATAAATAGATTGAAGCATGCATGTGCATGTATGTCAATATTCAAGATAAGCCAGTCGATTGCAATAGTTCATAACATGAATGTGTCTCATTCATTCATTTCAATAAGATGACTAGCCAGTCTCTTAGTTCCAACTAGGAACGCATGATCAATTAGTCAAGATAACCATCGTCATTAATGGTGACAAGGCATGAAATGTAGGATCGTTGAGCACCTCTAGAGGGGGGGTGAATAGAGTGCGTGTGTGCAGCGGAAAATAATCACCAATTAAAAAATTAAACTATGGCAGATATGTAAGAGACAGTAAATAAAGATAGGAGAATCAAACTCAGTGACACAGCGATGTATACTGGTATCCCTCTGAGAGGACTAATCCAGTCTCGAGTACTCTTGCTCGATGTTAATCCACTATGGCACAAGCTTTAACTGAGAGCTTGCAATCTCTTACAACACCGTGCTTGGTGACAAGCGCACGATCGGCTTCACAACACCGTGCTTGGAGGCGAGCGCACGACCAGCTCCACAACAGAAAAGTTGTTGAAACTTGAACGACCTCTTACAACTCTTGAGTAACCAAAAGATTCTAAATCAACTCTGATAGTACTGGCTTTTGGCTAAGAGATGTGTAGGTGAGATTTGAAAATCTTAGATCGTTTAGAAAATACTTGAATAGTAGAGAAGAGAAGATGAAGAATGAATTGATTATTTGAAGTGAAAAGTTCTTCTCTATTTATAGGTGTTTTCACTAACCGAACTCGGGCAGAACTCGGGCAGAGTTCGGGTGCAAATATCTCGCAAAATAGACGTTGCTCGCAGATTTGGAGGCAACTGAAGTTTGAATACAAACTGACCGAACTCGGTCAGAGTTCTGACCGAACTCGGGCCGAACCTGGGAGTTCTGTCAGGAGATATTTTGAAATTCTTTTGTAAAAAAACAGTTTTCAAACTGGTTTTTGGTTATTTGTAAAATCATTTGAAAAGAATATTTTCGAAATATGTTTTTGAAATATTTGTAACCAAAAATACGAAAGGGTAAAAATAGGATTCTAGAAAGGGGGACAATTTTAACCCTAAGCCAGTATTACCATAATTGATTTTACAAAGTAATTCCTAGACTCAATAAAATATAAAATACAGAATAAAAGTAGAAAAGAGTCTTCAGAAGATTTTGATGACTTTGACGCTTTGATTTATGCAGTACATCGTCCGTTGAATATGATTTCATGCATCCTGAAATAGTTAGCAGCATTTTCTATATTTTGTGTATTGACTAAAGTATATGTTGATTATCGAAATCGGGTGTGACCGTGGAATGGGCCAACAATCTTCCCCATTTTGATAATTGACAAACTTGAGTCTATACCAAAATATATTTATATCAAATAGAACAAAATAACAAAAATACCTGAAAATTGAATTGTTTTTGTTTTGGATATGCGTTTGGTATACTCTTTTTCTCCCCCTTTGTCAAGTAGTAAAATGAATAGGCTCCCCCGTAAATCATGAAGCCAACAATAGAATAGACACGACAAAGTGAAGTAAAAAGAAGTAATCACAGCATAGACAACTGGAATAAAATGAACTATAATAAACTGAAATATCATAGAGGTTCCACTAATAATCCAAAAAGTACAACTGATAAAGTCTAACTGAAACAGTTTAGACATGAAATAAAAATAAAACTACTACATAAACTGCATCAACTAAATCAAAACTAAATCCACTATCCCATGGCTGAATCCATATCACAACGCTGGGTCGTCCGCACCGGGAGGATCATGAGGGAAATAGGCAGTGGTCGGGTCGAAATACTGAAAAGTGACCTCATCAGTAAAACGAGGACCAGGGAAAGCCGGGTGTGGAAGGATAGTGAGTGGACGGACTGGATCCTGAACCAGGCTGTAGTGGAGATCGGCAATACTGTTTCTCAGCACCTGGGCCTGAGAAATGTGCCAAAACTCGGAGTCCTGATAACGTTGCGTGGAAACGGCAACGAAATCATCAAACCGCTGGTAGAATGCCTGATCAAGTCCTGGGGCAGGGGCCGGAGCAGGATAAGCATCAGCTGGAGGGGCCTCAGCATCAGCAGCTGGGACAGCAGGAGTAGCACCAGGAGGTTGAGGAAACCGACGAGAGCGGGTCAACTCAATAGGTGGAGAAGAAATGGCACACGTTTCAAGGTCAATCTCAAAACGTCGAAATATACTAGCAAGGTGCATAGGAAAGACTAAGTTCCTACCTGCATTCTTGTAGCTGAGCATCCAAGACATCTTGGTTTTTGGAACGGAGAAAGGAATTCCAAAATGAATGTGATAAAGAGCAGAAAGTTCCAAAAATGTAACTTCATCGGTAGAGCCTTTCTTCGGAAGAAGGGCCGAGAAAATCATACGATGAAGCTCGTAAAAAGTTTGGTTTAGATGTCTAGAAAGGATTCTCCGGGGAGGAGGAGTAGGGTGATAAATCAATTCCCTAAAGGAAGCTAAAGTGACATCGGCAGGGAATTGAACATGGTGGATGTCAACAAGTGCGTCACCAAGATCAGGAATGTGAAAATATTCACTGATATCGGTGGCGCTAAATTCTAATTCCTGTCCAGCAATACAGGAATAGAAATTCCCGTTTTGTTTTACTTGTAAATTGCAGTAAAACATACGGACTGCATTGTCGTAAATGCTATCTTGGACCTCGAAAAAGTCACGGAATCCAAGTTGATCAAAAACAGGAGCATATTCAAAGAAAGTTGTAAAATTGACGAAGGCTCCAGCACAAATACGACGAAGAGAGAAAGAATCAAACCAGAGATCGGAGAAGTCTTTGTCGGGAAACAAAGTGCTATCATATTCCTCGGGATCTCCAGGTTTGGCTGGACTGAAGAGACTTGCCGGAGTGTAGTCGGATGAGGAGGAAGCACCTTGAGAAGAATTTCCTCGTTGACGTTTCGGAGCCATGAGAAAGAAGATCGCCCACTTGAACTTGTCGATTCCTTGCAAAGAAGGAGGAGGAAGGATTTCTAGTAGGAGATGGAAGTATTCCACGTTTTGGTGTGGAGAAAAAGTGGAAGAAAGGATGAATTAAATAGGTGCTAGGGCCGGCTGTTCGGTTCTGGAACCATCACAGCGCCGACCGAACTCGGTCCGAATTCGGTCCGAACTCGGTCAGAGTTCGGGCCGAGTTCGGCCACTTGCATTCCCGAGACAGTCAAAGCAGTCAGATAAATAAAGACTGTAAAAAGTAACATTTGACTGGTTTATTAAATAACTGCTATTATTTTCGGGTTAACTATAGGGGTTGTCCCAGCTAACGGTGGTTCACCGGGGAACTCTTAAGTACCGCTTCGCTTCGACCGTAGCCGTGGTGACAGACATACCCTTTGTAAGTTTGTCCCCAAAAATAATTTTTATTAAATAATAAATTGTCAAGTTATAAATGCAGTTTTAATTACCATATGTTTTAAGAATCCGAGAATTCAAGAATGCCGAGCTCACGCCTCAAGATGTTAAAACGGTCTTCAGCCAATGGTTTAGTGAAAATATCAGCTAGTTGATGTTCAGTATCAATAAATTCTAAGCAAATATCCCCGTGTTGTTGATGATCACGTAAAAAATGATGTCTAACTTCTATGTACTTTGTGCGTGAATGACAGATAGGGTTCTTAGTCAAATTAATTGCACTAGTGTTATCACAATAAATAGGAACATTTGTATAGTGCAGATTGTAGTCCTCTAAGGTTTGCTTCATCCACAAAATTTGAGCACAACAACGTCCTGCGGCGATATACTCAGCCTCAGTTGTTGATAATGCTACTGAATTTTGTTTCTTGCTAAACCAAGAGACTAAGGCCTTTCCTAAGAAATGACATGTGCCACTGGTACTTTTACGGTCCACTTTGCATCCAGCAAAATCCGTATCCGAGTAACCTATAAGGTCAAAGGATTTGGTTTTGGGATACCATAAGCCAACTGTAGAAGTTCCTTTAAGGTATCGAAAGATACGCTTAACGGCACTAAGATGTGATTCCTTAGGGTTTGCCTGATATCGTGCACATATGCAAATACTAAACATAATATCAGGGCGACTAGCAGTTAAATATAATAAACTACCAATCATACCTCGATACTTACGCTGATCAACAGGTTTGCCACTTTCATCAGCATCAAGCTTTGTAGATGTAGCCATAGGAGTCCCAATTGGCTTTACATTCTCGAAGTCGTACTTCTTCAGTATGTCCTTCGTGTACTTGGCTTGGTTGATGAATGTTCCGTTCAAGTGTTGTTTGATTTGCAATCCTAGGAAGAAGTTCAGCTCTCCCATCATGCTCATCTCAAATTCACTCTGCATACACTTGGCAAATTCTTGACAGAGTTGTTCATTAGTAGAACCAAAGATAATGTTATCTACATAAATTTGCACTAGAAGTATATCATTATTCATGGATTTAATAAAAAGAGTAGTATCAATCTTGCCTTTTGAAAATCCATTATCAAGTAAGAAGGTGCTTAGACGTTCATACCAAGCACGAGGTGCTTGTTTGAGTCCATAAAGTGCTTTCTTAAGCTTGAAAACATGATCAGGTTTTTGAAAATCATCAAAACCAGGGGGTTGTTTCACAAAAACCTCTTCTTTCAAATAACCATTTAAAAAAGCGCTTTTTACGTCCATTTGAAAAAGTTTGAAATCATTAAAACAAGCAAAAGCGCAAAACATGCGGATGGCTTCTAGTCTAGCAACAGGAGCATAGGTCTCATCATAATCAATTCCTTCTTCTTGATTATAACCTTGTGCAACTAGACGTGCTTTGTTGCGTAGAACTTGTCCATCTTCACTAAGTTTATTTCGGAACACCCATTTGGTACCAATTATCGATTGACCAATAGGTTTAGGAACAATTTCCCAAACTTGGTTTCTCTTAAATTGATTAAGTTCCTCTTGCATGGCAGAAATCCAAAATTCATCAGAAAAAGCCTCATCAACATTCTTAGGTTCTATTTGTGAAATAAATGCTACATTAGCTGCTACTTCAGAATCTCTAAGAGATGAACGAGTACTTACGCCTTTGGATACCTCACCTATTATGAGAGTTTCTGGATGATCTGGTTTGAATCTCAATGATTCGAATCTTTGGGCCATACCTTTCACAAGGCTCTTCTCAGTTCCTGCATCTTCGGAACTTTTATCAGTTCTTGCCTCTTGGGTAGGATCTTTCTCAGAACTCTTCTTTGTCTTTGTAGGTGCATCTTCATCATCACTGTCGCTAGATCTATGACTATTCAACTCATCAAAGGTAACATTAATACTTTCTTCAACAATCAAAGATCTTTTATTAAAAATTCTATATTCCTTACTCTTAGCAGCATATCCGAGAAATATCCCGTCATCTGCTTTGGAGTCGAACTTACCCAAGTTATCCTTGGTGTTCAGGATGAAACAGCGACAACCAAAAACTTTAAAATAAGAAATGTTTGGAATTCTTCCAAACCAAAGCTCATATGGTGTTTTCTTCGAGATAGGTCGAATTAACACCCTATTTAAAATATGACAGGCTGTACTAACAGCTTCTGCCCAAAAATATTTAGGAAGATTATGCTGATTAAGCATGACTCTAGCCATTTCGCTTAGAGTACGGTTCTTCCGCTCCACAATACCATTCTGTTGGGGAGTTCTAGGACAAGAAAATTCGTGGTAATATCCACTATCATCACAAAACTTTTTGAAATCAGAATTTTCGAATTCGCTACCATGATCACTTCGGATACGAGTGATCATGAAGCCTTTTTCGTTTTGAACCTTTTTACAAAATATCTGAAATTCAAAAATAGCATCACTTTTGTTTGATAAAAAGTAAACCCATGTAAAACGAGAGAAATCATCAACAATGACAAAAGCATAGAGTTTACCGCTAAGACTAGCGACTCTACTTGGACCAAATAAATCTATATGAATCAACTGCAAAGGTCTCGAAGTACTTACAGCGTTGATGGATTTAAAAGAAGATCTATGTGCTTTGTTCTTTTCACAGTCAGCACATACCATGTCTCTCTTGAATAGAATTTCTGGGAGTCCTTTTACCAACTTCTTTGTGTTCAGACGTGAGATAGTATCCATGTTTGCATGTCCTAGTCTCATGTGCCATAGCCAGCTTTCATCTTGATTGGCTACTAGGCACCTTCCTGCATTATTAGTATTCTCCAAAAAGAAAACATAAATATTGTCTTCTCTAATCCCTTTATATATGGGATCACCAGATGACATATCATATATGGTACATTTATCTTTCACAAAATTGATACCATAACCATTATCTGCCAAATGACTTATGCTCAATAGGTTATGTTTCAATTCAGTTACTAGACAAACATCCTTTATTATTGGATAAGAAGAAATACCTACAGTACCATTACCTATAATATCACCTCTCAAGTTATTTCCGAAGGAGACATATCCTTCTTTCTTCATCGATAGTGTAGCGAATAAAGATGCATCACCAGTCATGTGTCGCGAACATCCGCTATCGAGGATCCATTTGCTTCTAGCATGAGAGGGTTGAGGGTCCACCTACAAAACAAGTAGATGAATCCTTTGGTACCCATTTTCTGAAGGGTCCATGCTGATTAGCTTTAGGTCTCCAGACTAAAGTATGATTATCAACAAGCTTTCTTGCAAGACAATACTGTGATATGTGTCCGTGTGTACCACAATAAGTGCAAGTCAGTTTAGAACCAGATGTGGTTGAAACTGTGTTCACATGCTTGTTTGGTTTCTTGGAGAACCTATAAGTGAAAGCATGATGATACTCGTATTTCTTCTGTGCTTTCTTGTTTTTAGTCCTCTTAGGTGTATGCTTTGCATTAGGACTAAAATTAGGCTGTGTCATAGGCATTTCCTGTTTGCCTAACTTGATTTCTAACTTTTTAGAAATCGCAATAGACTCTTCATATTTAGCAGTCATAACTGAGAGTCTCTGTTCTGTTACTAAGTGCATCCTCTTCTCTGTGTCATACAGTTTTTGCATCTTACCATAATCTCTTTCTTTCTTTTGAATAGTGAGGATAGCCTCATGATAGTCTACCTTGAGTTTGGCTATCTCTTTCGTATTACCGGTAGTAGACGTCTCTTTAATATCTTGAATAAGATTGGACAGTCTAGCTAACTCGGTTGTGTATGCCTTAATCTCTTTTCGAGATTGCTTATACTTGTCAAGCATATTTTTGTGTTCTTCAAGTAAATCGCTAAAGGCATTTTCTAACTCATCGAAAGTAAATTCATCATATAGAGGGTTTGAAGATACCTTGTCAAATGCCATAAGACAGACATTTGCATTTCCGCAGGGTCTATCCTCTTCTTCAGAATCACTGGCGTCGCTTTCATGCCAGATACTGGTGTTGGCATACTTTCGACCAGTTGTAGCTTTTCTGCTTGATCTTGATATGTCATATGGACTGCTCTTCTTGGTAGCTGGACAGTCCTTCATGTGCCCTGACTTCTTACATCCAAAGCATATGGTTTCATCTTCATTGCTTTCTTGGACGTCTTTCTTCTTTCTGCTTGTAAACTTTAGGTACTTTCTGAAGTTCTTCACAAGTAGGGCTTGTTCATCACCACTTGAGGATTCTTCATCGGAATCATTGTATGTCGGCTTTCTTGCATGAGCTTTGAAGGCAATAGTTTTCTCCTTTGGTGTTGCTTCTTCAAAATCTTGCAAGTCGAGTTCATGGGTCATGAGCTTGCCCATCAAAGTTTCCAACGACATTGTGGTGAGGTCGTTTCCTTCAATAATTGCTGTGGCCTTTGGATTCCAATTCTTTGTTAGAGCCCGCAGCACCTTTCTAATCTTCTCGTGATTGCTGTAATCTTTATCAAGAGATTGCAGAGGATTAGTTATATCAAGGAAACGAGTAAACATCTGTGTAATTGACTCACCGGGTTTCATCTTAAAAGATTCATATTCCTGAGTCAGTCTACTAATTTTAGATTCTTTCACTTGGGAAGTCCCTTCATGGGTTGCCTCAAGAAGTTTCCAAATTTCGTGAGACG
Source organism: Iris pallida (assembly GCA_029216955.1). Lineage (NCBI taxonomy): Eukaryota > Viridiplantae > Streptophyta > Magnoliopsida > Asparagales > Iridaceae > Iris > Iris pallida. The sequence continues at coordinate 2,587,007 of JANAVB010044019.1, read as the reverse complement.
TCTTGCAGGTTGAAACTCTGTTGAACTCGGTTTTGTCAATTGCACAGAATAGTGCATTGATGGCTCGAGCATCAAGACTAGCCTTTACTTTTTCAGCACTACGCCAAAACATGCATTTTTCGACAGTCCAAAACTGTCGTAAATCACATTAAACGACAGTTTTGAACTGTCAGAACATCCGTCGTTAATAGCGTGTCCCAAAATTTAAACGACAGTTTTGGACTGTCGTTTCATAGATGTATAAAACGACAGTTATTATCTGTCAAATAAAAACAACGAACTAAAACTGTCAAATAACATGTAACTTGGTTTCCCACTAATTTTCCTTTTTCAACAGGTAAGATATGTCATTTTTTTAAATACAGAATTAAAAAAAATTCATTCCATTGATATCAAATCTATTTAAACCTGTTTATCCTCTATATAAAACTGAAATACACCTGACAATAAAATTTTATATAAACATCGACAATCATCAACAATGAAAAAACTTAATCAAATTTGTATTAACTAATAAACGTATCGAGTTTACATAGCAATTTCCATAAAAAAACAAAAATTCACTCCAATATTGCTAGCTCACAACGATTTCATTCTCTTGATGAACAAAAAATATGTTATTTCTAGCTTATAATCTCAAGTGTTGTACAAAAAAGAGAAGTTTAAAATCTCACAAATTGAACTGAATATTTTGGCCAATTAATCATTTCGCCAATAGTAATATCCTCAAACTTTCCGTCTCTATCGAACAATATCTCATTGCCATCAAAAACGCCATCGACAATGATGTTATAAGCTTCATCATTCAATGGTGCATCTGTATTCACACGTCCTATAGCAATGGCTTTCTTTCTAAAATTCTTCAAAAGACGAATCTTTATGGGCAATGTAGCTTGATCATGTCCCTGCATACAAATATAAGAAAAAAACATTAAGTATAGAATAGTTCTCGATTCTCCATAAGTATTAGGATGTACAGAAAATATTATCTGAAGAAAAAATGGGTTACTGCATAATTTTGATGTAGACCTTGAAATTTTATTTTTGATTTACTTTGAACATGAGTACAAGATAATTACTAACACATGGTAAAAATAAGGTTTTACTTTGATTTAGGATTTAAACGCTAATTAGCCCAAACAATAATGTAAGTGGGAGCATTTTCAAGTTATACGATAGGGTCATCTTGCTATACCCAGGTGACTTCAAACATTAGAAAGGAGATCAAAGATTATTTTATCATCCAATTGACTATTGCATTTAAAGCTCTGCAGAAAAAAGATCAAGAGAGTAGACATCATACCTTTTTGAGCTCCTCCAAATTTGCAACAGACACCCTTTGTTTTATCCTCGCCATCTTTATACAACCAATCTTCTACCACATGAAGCTTAACAGTTAGTTCATCTCTCTAATTCTGTTACAAAATCATGATACTTGTCATGAAGTTGAATGCAGAATCGAAATGTATCAATCAGACAAAAGTCTGTCATATACTACAAATGTCCAAAAGCAACACTTTACCTTGTTTCGCATGTCATAAACATATGCCTCCATGTCATTTTTCTTGTCTTTTGTCTCTTCCATTACACGGTCTTGAAGTGCCATTTCAAACTCCTCCTTAGCTTTCTACAAATCTAAGGCTGCCAACCTTCCATAGACAACTTCAACTACTGGAACATTAATCTTCTTTACCTTCTTCTTTGACACCTCAACCTGTAAAGAATGATTATTACTTTAATCATTTAGCAGTCGATGAGAATTTTGCAGTACAATTCAACCTACAATATCTCACTAACTGCAATGGAGTCAAGAGTTAACTTATTATCTAAGGAGCAATAAGTAGAAAATAACAGGACAAAATCAAGAACAAACATAACAAATAGTACAATATTGGAAAACTAACAATAATACAAAATATAAATGGTTAGACTAGTTCACTTTAACCACCAAATGCATATAGCAATATATACAGCAGAAGCAAAAATAATTGTAGAGACCTTGTCATTGATCTTATATAAATAAAAATCCTTAGGAAGATATGCAATGTGTGTTCAATCAATGAGTGTCAGTCATTTTAGATCCTTGTGTAGGGATAGGGCAGGGTAGGTCTCCACCTGCCTGGCAGAAAAAATTGTGCTAGATTTTGCTGGTCGTACCGATGAGGTCCAAATTGAACTAAATGTGCTAGGCTAGGCCCAAACAGAACTCTGCATTAGGATGCACACAGGATGGACCTGGCTTTCAAGCACTGGCTGATGCTTACAACACGGGATCCTCCCTGTGAGCTGTAGCAACACAGTAGCAAGGAGTGGTAAAAAAGAGCAATCATTAATATACTAGATTTTACTATCTATCTATTATTTCCATTCTATATTCAATGACAACTCCAAATGCAAACTGAAACAGACCAGCACAACATTGAAAGCTAAACACTAGATATATGCTTTTGAATTGCGTAAAATTTGTTAGATATAACAAAACAGTCAAATAAAGCCCAATAAAGCCTAAGCTATGACAGAAGAGTCATAGAGGGTCAACTTAATGTTATTAGATATAACAAAAATCAAATAAAATATATTCAATATAATGCATTATAATACATATTAGTATGCCTAAATGTAATTGTACAGTTGGAAGCCATCAACCATTTTCTTCTAGAAGGATACAACTAATTCCTGAGAGATTTCCTTCCAGATTAGCCTTGGACCAGTCTATTTATCATTATTTTGGAGCAATTTAGTGGGAAAAAAATCCTTCAGATTTTGCATAATTAGAATATTGTCCAGGTTTGGACCCTACAAAATGATCAAACCATCAAATCGATCGGTCTCATTTAAATCTTAAACCAATTCCACAAACTTCTGATGCGCAACAAGTCCATACAGGCTTTAAGTATAAACAAGAATTGCACTTGTTCTGAAACTGACCGTGTCTATTAATAAGTACCATAAACGAAAATTTATTTGACTTTGCAAATTATAATGTGATTTAACTTCTCATCCAGCTTGATATCGTATGAAAGAAATACAAAATAAAACAAATCCAAATAGACACACATCCAAGGTCTACGAATGATGCTACCTGTGAAGTGCACAGTACGAGACCAGTTTTGTTGTCGGCTTTCCATTATTCTCCAAGCAGTGTAACTGTAATCGTCAAAAGACATACAAGAGCAACAATCATCCTATGATATGTCAGTAAAATGTCCCTTCAGAGAAAGAAAAATGCTAAATTTTAAAGAACTACAGTAAACTTAAAAATGGAACTTTAGAGGTTCAGATCTCAAGAACTATTTCATTAGTCAGGTGTAAATTACATTATCAAAATATTACAATAATTAATATATGTATAAAGTAACATATAGTAATGGTAAATTTTACTTCATGTGGACAGATCATGACTTCATAAAGAATGTGTGCTCTGTTTAAGAGTGAGATACTACACAATATATATTGATAGATCATGTGGTCTTATAATTGATATCAAGACAAGATAAATGCATGTCTAATGACTTCTTCAAGAACATAAAAGAATATAGATGGAGTTATGAATTGTAATCGTGAGAACAATATTATGTCGACATAAATATCAAGGTTAGTGATATACCTCCATCCGAAATCCTGTTTTGGATGCACACATCGCATGATAATAGGTAGAACATATGTTGCATTGTGTGCAGGAACCATGCATCTTGCTGCTATAACATACATCTGAAGGGACATATCAACAGATATTTTTGACCTTCTTGATGTTATGAAGCTTTATTGTTGTGTTGTACCTGATAGTCATCAGTAAAAGACATCATGATTCAGGACGTGTGAATGTTAGCTTGTAGAGAAGAGCACTCTTACTAGACTGCTAAGTTTCTGATTCCATGTGCAAGAACCAATTGCCTGCTACTGCACATCACTTCAAGGTGAGTTTGGAAGCTTGATAATTTATAAAAACAATAATCCTTTTATCACAAATTTTTGGGTTGGGTATATCTGTAAATGAATCCTTCTCTATTAAGCTCTGTTAACGTTATGTCCTTTGAACATTTAAAATACCATATTTTTTCTTTACAACCCCAACCTGTATTCTTTTAGGCCTACACCTAGTTCAAGACATGGTTCGCAGTATCAGTATTGGAATCGTTATCGCTATCGGGCCCTTCTTAATTGGCATTTTTGGGGATGTTTCAGGGGCTTCGTTAGTTTTGAACCGATTGGTTTCAAGTAGTTTCGGCAGTTTCAGTTGTTTGGGGTATCCACCGATACTGCAAACTATGGTTCTAATAGATCTTCTAATAATATCTTGTCTCTCCACCTAACTGGTGTACCTATTGGTCTATGTTTCACATGTGCAAACCACCTAAGGCGGTATTGTCTCATCTTATCCTCAATAGGCACTACCTCCGACTTCCCACGAATACCTCATTTCTTATCCAATTTTTCGGCGTATTACTACTCATCCATCTTAACATTCGAAAATAAGATCGGTTTCAACAAAACCATGTATATATAAATGATAGAGATGCATTTGTAGAAACAAAATGATCTTCCAAGAATCATAGACAGACACCTTTTACGGGACAGAGGCAACACTCCCGTTTGTGTTAGGGTGTTTCACAGGCTCTGCAAACCCATGACGTGAAATCTTGAAGTTTCTTTGCTCCATCGCACTCCTCGTGAACTGCTACAGGAAATTAAAACGAGCAATTACAGTATTTTTTCCTATTGTTAGCGAGTAGATAGTTAAAAATAAGTTCATCGTTCTCCCATATGGAACACCATATAACTCAGACTTGGACAAGTACAAGTTCTTAGAGAGGAACCAAGCATCTATCTGAATCCAAGAACAGTAATTTGAAAACAAGAAAGCATCCATACTAATTCCACAAGGATATTCTTCTACCATTTTGCCAGTTGCATTAACATCCAACACCTTTTGTTAAGGCAAATCTCACATGTTCTAGAGCTGTAAAAAATGCCAGCTAAAATTAGAGAGGAACCAAGCATGTATCTGAATTCAAGAACAGTAATTTGAGAACAAGGCAGCATTCATATAGGAAGCAATAATTTTGACTAAAAAGTTGGTTTACCAATTGTCTATTTTATCAGCTTATTTTATTCCAACACTGACACCATATTCAGACACTCTCACCACACTTCTCCTAGGCTAATGCCCCTCTTCCTCTCAAAATCCTTCACTGGCCCAGGAGTTAACTCATGGATAACATTAAGACACCCACATTTCTCTCATACTAATTGGTACATTACTCACAATCTCTGATACCTACCAAAACTAACCAAACTAACTTAGGATACTAACATTATACTGATGCATGCACAATCCTGATACTAACCTGTACTGCCTATAGCCTAACTCTGATGGCCAAAAACCCCTGCAGGGTTGCACTGCTGTCACATAGGAAGCACACAGCTGTCACTTGGTCCTCCTCCTCCTCTTCTTCTTATTCTTCTTCTTTATCAGCACACAGCATGTAGAGTTTCTTTTCTTTGCATCAATTAGAAGTCCCCAAATCCAGAACATCATCGTTTAAAAGTTTTCAGATGTATAAATCATTTTAGGATAGTGAGTCATGCACTGAAATGCCTTCGCAAACCAGATCAAAATTATGCAGATTATTCATTTCTCAAGGATATATAACAATGATACGAGGAAAAGTTTTGACCCGAAAAATTGGTCTTCTCTGGTACGAAATGTCGCATTTTTAGCATGAACCAATGATTGTTAAATTTATCATATGGAGTTAAACTTAATAACCAGGCAATGAGAAAAGAATCTCAAGGTAGGACTCCTTTACCAACTTACGGATATATGATTATGAGGGGCATATATGTAAGAAAATACAAAGAAATATGATCTTCTTAGATGATAGGACTCCTTTACCAACTTACATTTTTTGATCTCTTTATGGTAACCCTGCTGACACCTGTGACAGATTTCATTCCTAGCTTCAGCATAGCTTTTCGGCTTTTTTTCCTCGCTCCTGCTCTGCTTAGAGCTCTCATTTGTACCAGCAACTTCATCACCTGATGTATAAAATAATACCACACCTTAGTATGAGAAGTTAAGGAATGGAAGGATGTATGTGTGTGATTGAAAAGCAGAAGCGTAAAGCACAATTGAAAAAAAATGCTCTAATCCTGCAAACTGCAAAGGTTTCATCCTACCCGGTAGAACCTCAGGTTTGCAGGAAAACCAAGTAACTTGAGCAATTGGAAAGCGAAATCATGACATTGTCCACTAATAGTGGTTAACATATATAATATAGATGAACATTAAAAAAATGCATGCAAAACTATAGAGACGATATAGAAATCAACTTCTATGATAGTAAAGCCTGTTTCACTTTCCTGAAAATTCGTTGTAACCTAAGGCTTTTTAACTAAGCAAATTACCTTATGTATTCTGTTGGAGTATATAGCAGTTCAAAATCATTCCACAAATACTAATTAGATTAATGAGAAATGTATCCAGTGTTCTGTCTTGAACGTTTTTCGAGAGTCTTTGGAATTGGGCATCATACTCTCATACTGTCCCTTCTTGCTTCAGAAGTTTCAGTTCAATTACATAATTTGTAAACTGGCCCAAACTCCAGTTTGATGGATTGGCATTGATGGATTGGAAGAAGTCATCCCAGCTCATTGGATCCTGTATCCTGGTAAAGACTTGGTAGCACAGGAAAATTATCAACTTCAATCAATTTTACAAGACACTATATTAAATCACATATAAATTGACATGCTTTGTTGGATTGCTGCAAAAATGTAGTTTCCAGGACAAACAATCACCTTAGACCCATTTGATGTAATACCCCATGGTACATAAGAAAGATACACGTGTGTGTGTCAATTTGTAACCTGTGTATGTGTACCTGCAAGTGAATAGGCCTGGAACCCTTACTAGTGATGAAAAGACATCTTCCTTTCTCCATCAAACTGGTACAAAGTATAAATTTCGGCACAGATGTTATGCAAGCGAATATATCTTGTTTGAGGTATTTTGTTATAAAAGCTCTGTGGTTGAGTCAGCAATAACAAGGTACTCTTAACAAGAAGCAAGTTTTATCCGATTTCTAGATGGGGAATATCTTGACCACAAATTAAGTTTCCTGTTTCTCTTGATATTTTCGGGGTTCAGAACCTTCAGGTTAGGGTTACGTCACATAAATCTGCAGTAGTTTATGCTTTTTTAATGTGAACGTAAAAGTAGACTTGTATATAATTCAAGATCTTGGTCTGAACTCAAATTGGTTAAAGTAGGGGATCAGCAACTCCTTTATTGATTTTGTTCATTGTATACATTTACTTATTTTGTTCATTGCATAGATGTTATGCATCAAGATTATGTATCGGTTAGACAGTTATGCTCTTGTTAAGGTTATTATGGTTAAGAAATTTAAAAGAGGATGAAAAATAAGCTTAAGTTAAAAAAAAGTGTAGACATAAGATGGAGTTGTGCTTACTCTTCAAAGCAAGTTGAATTTCTATCCCATGCATCATAAGAAGACCCCTCATGCCAATGTCCTCTAAGTATCATCATACAAGTCTACTTTTAACCTCACAAAGTCAAGGGATATAGTTCCATTTGAGAGTAACTGCCTAATGGTATTATGCCTTAAGAGGCCGCTTTTTTAGATTACTTCCTAACCAAGACCTTGTGGTGACTTTTCAGAAGGTTACCATGCCTTCCACTTCTAAACACTAGGACACTCCATACCTATGTCAGCTGCAAAACTAACAAGAAGCATGATAACCAATTGGCAATTCCATAGCCATTGGGCCCTCGAATAGGTGTTTAACACGATTCTTCATGTACACCATTTCGAGAAATCCAAACGGTCATTATATTAAGTTGTTTTCATTATGCTTTCTGTCCATGGCCAGTTACTGATTAATCAGAGTAGTAACAAAGTAACAAAAACCTTGTAAACAAGTAGGCCATAATACTAACTGAAATTTGATTCAAACATTCTGAAGCATGCCAATACACCATATATAACAAAGCAAATTCGAGGGATTGAGCATAAGCTCCAAACCAAAGCTAAAAAGTCATAGCCCTCAAGATTCTAGCATTTGCCAACTATATAAATAATCCGGTATGGCCATTGTTAAGTAAAGCATGGGCATTGAAAATATCAATGTAATTTTTGTGTCAAACATGTATCAGACACATTCTGAAATACAGCAGTAAACAACTTTGTTCAACATGCCCAAAGTTTTTCAAGCTAATTAGCTAGATATCAGCAAAGAAAAAATGTGCAACCATTAAAAAGAAGGGAAGCAAGTACAAATATAGCTTGCATGATATACCAATTACGTATATACAAAATCCTACATGTTCTGTAACGAAAACATATCATTGGTATTAATGGAGAAAAAGTAATTTGTTTCAACTGCTAATTTTGATATGCTAATGAGAAAAAAATTGATAATAAGCAAAACATTCATAGCAAAACTCACATGCTCAAGGGAGATGCTGCAGATGGGATGGCGGAGAGAGAGGATCCGTATGAAATTAATGTACAAAAATATTCGTATGGAACACATGCACCTTCATTGTCCCCAACATACAATCTGTTCAAATTAGGGCAAAAATTAGGACTTTCTAATAAATCATTAATCAGAAAAGATAACGAATAGAAATCATTGCTAAAATTAGCCAAAAAAAACATACATTATGAAAATAATGTACAAAAATTAGGGCAAGGACGAGGGGGACGGGGGCACGACGGACATTGTCGTCAAAGATGTGTAGGTGGTGGTGGAGCTCCTACCGCTGCATGAAACTGAAGGATGGCTTCATCGCGGACGACGGCTCGGCCGGCTCGCCGCCGCCGAGGCCCAGTCCCAGCCCCAGCACCACCGGTACGGGAGCAGCATTAGCCCCATGGCACCTAGATAATAAATTTAAGAAATAACGAGAAATTTTGGGGATCGATCCGATGGTGTGGAGAAGAGGATGAGTTCAAAAGGAAGAAGAAGATGAGGAGGAGACGGGGAGAAAGTTATTCCTTAAGAGAATAATGAGTGTTGCGAAAAGCAGGACAAGAACATATAGGAGTGTTCGATAGAGATGGGGAAGGGAAATTTTTGGTGAAAGGAAAAAAAAAAAAAGCGGGAGGTGTCACAGATTTGGAGAAAAAATTAGGGAGCCAAAATTTTTAATAAAATTTGGATGTCAAACAACAATTTCAATCTGTTATATTTAAACCAACTATTTTGGTAAAATAGATTTTGACATTAAACAACAGTTTTAATCCGTCGAAAATTAATGACAGTTCTAATACGTCGTTGTTAGACAATTCTAAATGTCGCAAATCGTCAGTTTTGGTGTAGTGCAGCATCGGTGTACTTGTCATGCGGCTTTTCCATAAGAATACCTTCAACCACTGTAGGTGGTGGTTTCTTATACCCATCAATGACTATTGACCAAAGATCAAAATCTAGAGACTTAAGAAAGAAAGTCATACGTGTTTTCCAGTAAGTGTAATTTGTTCCATCAAATAGGGGAGGTCTATTTGTGGATTGCCCTTCACCGTTGAATATAGATTTCACGGCTGCCATATATATACTCTCTAGGGTATATTATATAAGAATATAACCTGCTCTGATACCAATTGTAGGATCGTTAAGCACCTCTAGAGGGGGGGGTGAATAGAGTGCGTGTGTGCAGCGGAAAATAATCACCAATTAAAAAATTAAACTATGGCAGATATGTAAGAGACAGTAAATAAAGATAGGAGAATCAAACTCAGTGACACAGCGATGTATACTGGTATCCCTCTGAGAGGACTAATCCAGTCTCGAGTACTCTTGCTCGATGTTAATCCACTATGGCACAAGCTTTAACTGAGAGCTTGCAATCTCTTACAATACCGTGCTTGGTGACAAGCGCACGACCGGCTTCACAACACCGTGCTTGGAGGCGAGCGCACGACCAGCTCCACAACAGAAAAGTTGTTGAAACTTGAACGACCTCTTACAACTCTTGAGTAACCAAAAGACTCTAAATCAACTCTGATAGTACTGGCTTTTGGCTAAGAGATGTGTAGGTGAGATTTGAAAATCTTAGATCGTTTAGAAAACACTTGAATAGTAGAGAAGAGAAGATGAAGAATGAATTGATTATTTGAAGTGAAAAGTTCTTCTCTATTTATAGGTGTTTTCACCAACCGAACTCGGGCAGAACTCGGGCAGAGTTCGGGTGCAAATATCTCGCAAAATAGACGTTGCTCGCAGATTTGGAGGCAACTGAAGTTTGAATACAAACTGACCGAACTCGGTCAGAGTTCGGACCGAACTCGGGCCGAACTCGGCTGGGAGTTCTGTCAGGAGATATTTTGAAATTCTTTTGTAAAAAAACAGTTTTCAAACTGGTTTTTGGTTATTTGTAAAATCATTTGAAAAAAATATTTTCGAAATATGTTTTTGAAATATTTGTAACCGAAAATACGAAAGGGTAAAAATAGGATTCTAGAAAGGGGGACAATTTTAACCCTAAGCCAGTATTACCATAATTAATTTTACAAAGTAATTCCTAGACTCAATAAAATGTAAAATACAGAATAAAAGTAGAAAAGAGTCTTCAGAAGATTTTGATGACTTTGACACTTTGATTTATGCAGTACATCGTCCGTTGAATATGATTTCATGCATCCTGAAATAGTTAGCAACATTTTCTATATTTTGTGTATTGACTAAAGTATATGTTGATTATCGAAATCGGGTGTGACCGTGGAATGGGCCAACATGAAAGTCATTTGCATTAAATAGGGTTGAGTCTATAACTCTCAAGGTCAAGTTCTAGTCATACTGGGTATCCATGGATCAATCAGGACACAAGGCGCATTTTACATAACAATCCATTTTAACAAATTTAACATATCATGATTTATCAAGAAATTCACGCAAAAAGGCGTAAGGATATAATAGAAGAATTATCATGCCATCATTAAATGAATATGTTGAGGAATAAATAAAAACACCCAGGTCAGGAAGTCACGCCAACAAATCTATGCTAAGGCCAAAAGTCACGCAAGAAGTCTATGCTTAAGACCAACAAGTCACGCTAAGTCTAGCTGGGGTGAGCATGGAAAATGGGCGTGAACAGTGAGCGTGAAAAATGATACACGCTGGCGAGCGTGAGCGTGAAGGGAAAATTCACGCACGCACAAGAGAGCGTGACTAAAAATCCACGCACTCATGAGAGTGTGCGTGACTAAAAATACACGCAGACTCGTGGATGTGTGCGTGACTAAAAATACACGCACGCACAGAGTGAGCGTGACTAAAATACACGCACGCACACACAATGTGAACGTAACTCAAAAGTCACGCAGACACGCACAGTGTGAACGTAACTCAAAAGTTACGCATGCATGTAAAGACATGAGCGTGACTAAAAAATACACGAAAACACGTAAAGACGTGTGCGTGACTGGGCTGATGTTTACGCGAGCACGTAAGAACGTGTGCGTGAAACATCTCCCAAACTCCAAGTCCCATGGAGCCTTGATCCAGTGCCAGAGAAAATACACGCAAAGTTGGGAGATCAAAAAACCCATGAACAGCCGTAATACTATAACTTAGATCTAGAGAAAACCAGCCGACGAAATCTAAAATACTAAGAACTAAACTCTCTTAGAATCACAAGGAGAAGCCAAATAAACCATGAAAACATGGTTCTGAAGTAGAAGCAAGTTTGCACTTGCCTTCTCCTGCTGCTGGCAGGTGGTGGGGAGTAATGAGAGGAAGAAGAAGAAGTAATGGTGAGAATAAAATAATGAGGAGAGAGAAAGAGATGGAAGCTTTAAATAGGAAGGGTGGTAGGTGGGGTGTTGGGCCGGGTTTAAGGGGATCCAGCAAACCGAAACCCAATACACTAAAGCAGCAAATAAAATACAGGTAATAAAATTGCCGAAATATAATTGCAGAAATAAAATTACAGAAATAAAATTAACATGAAAATTTAAAGAGCAGATAATTAATTAACATGAACTAGAGGAATTTAAATACAGGATACTACATGATAAATACTAAATAAATACACATGAGTTGTACATGTATATAAAAATACGTATTCCGGGAACGGGGAGTGACATCTCTACCCACCTTAGAAAAATTCCGTCCTCGGAATTTCAAATCCAAGCCGGATAGAAATATCAGAGCTAAACTAATACAAGCAATCTTAGTGAGCAAGCAATCATTGTTACCATATCAAAAGCAAGTACTATATATGTAAATCCATCAATCTACGATATCAGGTAGTTCTACCCGTAAAGTGATAAGCATGAGAAATCAAGACAATCAAGGTATACAGGAAGAGATATACCTTGTGAGTCAAACAGGTGTGGATACCGTGATCAAATATCATCCTCACGTTTCCACGTTGACTCTCCCAAGGAGTGATGACCCGAAGCAACACGGACAAGACTAATTGTTCGGTTCTTGAGTATCTTCTCTCTTCGGTCCAAAATGGACACAGGCTGTTCCTCGTAAGACAAGTTGGTACCAACAACCAGCTCAGAATGATCGAGGATATGGCTTGGGTCTGATACATACCTACGTAATTGAGATACATGAAACATGTCATGCACCTCTCGTAACGAAGGTGGGAGGGATAAACGATAAGCAACATCGCCTATCCGATCAAGGATAACGAATGGGCCCACGTACCGCGGACTCAATTTCCCGCGAACGCCAAATCTAATGACCCCACGAGTAGGTGAGATCCGCAAGAATACGTGGTCCCCAACAGAGAATTCTAACGGCCTACGATACTGGTCCGCCTAATGACGATGCCGATCCTGCGCAACTCGAAGTCGCTCTCTAATTCCCTTAACTACTTCAACCGTCTGAACAATCATTTCTGGGCCTAACATCTTCCTCTCTCCGATATCATCCCATGCAAGCGGTGACCTGCACTTCTTACCATATAGTGCCTCGAATGGCGCCATCTGGATGCTGGCTTGATAACTATTATTGTATGAGAACTCGACCAAGTGCAGGTGACTCTCCCAAGACCCTCCAAAATCTAGAGTGCAAGCTCGCAACATGTCTTCTAAAGTCTGAATTGTCCTTTCTGATTGCCCATCGATCTGTGGATGGTAAGCCGTGCTAAATCTTAACTTGGTACCCAGACTATGATGTAAACTCTTCCAGAAATGTGATGAAAAGCGGGTATCTCTATCCGACACAATACTGACAGGGACTCCATGCTGCCTGACTATCTGTTGCATATACAACTCTGCCAACTTTTCTGTAGATTGCCCTACTCTGAAAGGAAGAAAGTGCGCTACCTTCGTAAGTCGGTCCACTATTACCCAAATAGCATCCTTACCACTTGGTGATCTCGGTAAACCGGTCATAAAGTCCATTGTAATATGCTCCCATTTCCATTCTGGAATAGGAAGCGGTTGCAATAACCCAACTGGCCTCTGCTGTTCTGCCTTCACTTGCTGACATACCAAGCAACGGGAAACAAATCTAGCTATCTCTCTCTTCATTCCGTTCCACCAGAAATGTTGCTTGATATCTTGGTACATCTTGGTCCCTCCAGGGTGAATAGAATATTGAGAACTGTGAGCTTCCATCATAACCTCCTATCTGATATCTCCACTAGGCACACATAGATGCGATCCGAACCTAAATGTACCATCTTCGTGAATCCTCATCTCCTTTCTGAGTCCTGACTCACATTCTGCCCTAAGCTTCTGAATCCTTGGGTCCTGTGCCTGAGCTGCCTTGATCCTGTCTACCAAGTCAGATTGGACTTGTAGACTAGTTAGAACTCCTACATCACTAGGAAATATAACTTCGATGCCCATCTCCTGAAGGTCTTCTAAGATATGCCTCTGTGTTGTCAACATAAATACGCCGCCTCTCCTACTAAGAGCGTTTGCTACTACATTAGCCTTGCCTGGATGATACTGAAGCTCCACGTCATAATCCTTAATCAACTCCAGCCATCTTCTCTGCCTCATGTTCAGTTCCTTCTGAGTAAAGATGTACTTCAGACTTTTATGGTCTGTGTACATCTCCACTCGGTCACCATATAAGTAATGCCTCGATAGCTTCAGAGCAAACACTACTGCCGCCAACTCCAAATCATGAGTTGGGTAATTCTTCTCGTGGTCCCAAAGCTGCCTAGATGCATATGCTATCACCTTCCCATGTTGCATAAGGACACATCCAAGTCCTTTACCTGACGCATCACAATATACTGTAAAACCTTTGGGTCCAACTAGCAACGTAAGAATAGGTGCTGATATCAACTTTTGCTTCAAAGTCTCGAATGATGCCTGACATTCTGTCGACCAATCAAATGGCACATCCTTCCGGGTCAAACGGGTCATGGGCGCTGAAAGCCTTGCAAAGTCTGACACAAACCTTCTGTAATATCCTGCTAATCCCAAGAAACTCCGTACATCTGCTACGGTCTTGGGTACTGGCCAACTTTCTACTGCTTCTACCTTCTTGGGATCTACTGCTACTCCAGCTCCTGATATGATATGGCCCAAAAATAAAATGTGATCCGTCCAGAACTCACACTTACTGAGCTTGGCATACAACTGGTTCTCTCTTAGAACCTGCAACACTTTCCTGAGGTGGTCTTCATGCTCCTCTTCACTAGCAGAGTATACGAGAATGTTGTCAAGAAACACAACAACAAACTGGTCTAAATATGGCATAAAGATATGATTCATCAAATCCATGAATATTGTTGGAGCATTGGTCAAACCAAACGGCATTACTAAAAATTCGTAATGCCCATACTTCGACCTGAATGCTGTCTTGGGAATATCTTCCTTCCGAACCCTCACCTGATGGTACCCCGAACGAAGATCTATCTTGGAGAAAACTCTAGCCTTGCTCAACTGGTCAAATAAGTCGTCGATCCTGGGTAATGGGTACTTGTTCTTCACTGTTGCCGCGTTAAGCTTCCTGTAGTCAATGCATAATCTGGATGACCCATCCTTCTTTCCCACAAGTACCACTGGTGCTGCCCATGGTGATACGCTAGCTTGGATGAACTTCTTCTCCTTCAGTTCCTCTATATGCTGATATACCTTGGCCTGCTCTGAATCCGCCATTCTGTAAACCCGATCTGATATCGGTTTAGTTCCTGGTGCCAATTCTATACTGAACTCAATATCCCTAACCGGTGGTAGTCCTGGAAGTTCTTCGGGAAATACGTCAAGAAACTCTTCAACTACCTTCAGAATCTGAACTTCTTCCATTGCCGCTACTATTCCCTGCTCCTGCTGAGTTGCCTCTGATCTGACTAAGGTAAACCTCTTCATGCCTGGAATATCAAAAGATACACTCCCTCTACGACAATCTATTGTCGCATGACTATCTTTCAGCCAGTCCATGCCTAAGATAACGTCGAAATTTCCAACAGGAAATTCTATCAACTGGGCGGGTAAGGAATGCCCGCAAACTACAACACTACACGCTAGAATAACTCTACTAACTCCTACGAGCCCATTACCAGTGAGTATATTCAACCTCCCTGGCAATGCCTCGAACTCCATCCCTAGTCGTGTCGTAAATCGTGCAGATATAAATGAATGGGATGCTCCCGAATCAAACAATGCTACTGCAGGATATGAGGCGACGAGAATGTTACCTGCCACAACATCTTCCGATGCCAATGCCTCTTCCAAGGACAGAGTGAACGCTTGCCCTCGACCTCCTTGCTGGTTCCCATGCTGTGGCCTAGCCTGGTGCTGCTGTTGGCCCCTGTCTTGGTGATGCTGGGGTGGTCTATGCTGGTGTTGCTGCATCGACGGTCCCTGCTGCCGAAACATCTGAGCCTGCGGACGCTGTGCCAACGGCCTTACTGCCACTGCTGGTCCTCGATATTGGCCTGCCCCTGGTGCTGGCAGAGCAGGAAACGGCTGCCCTGGTCCTCCTGACCTCAAATTCATGGGACATGTGGTAACCCGATGGTCTGGATTTCCACATATCAGACATAGTCCATTCAATGTCCGACACACATCTCTAGTATGTCCTATCTTCCTACAATAAGTGCAGCCCATCGAGGGTTGCTGGTTCTTCCTCTGTTGCTGTTGCTGCTGCTGCCTGGGTGGTGCTGACCCTCGTATCGCCATATCGTGGATACGAATGCCAGCGGATGGTGCTGTTGTTCGGGGCGCTGCTACCCCTCCTCCTTCAATCTGACTGTGGGATCTCTTCTGACCCCCAGTCCTTGCTGCAAGCCTCTGAATGGTGATTTCATGCCTTCGAGTTGCCGTCAATATCTCATCAAAAGTTTGGTAATTGTGCCCCTCTATCAATTACAAGAGTTCAAGATGAAACCCTTACTAAAACCTCATGGCCCTATGGCGCTCTGTTGCTACCATCTCTGGGGCGAATCTACTCAATCTGTAGAATTCCGCTGCATAAGCATCTACAGTCTTGCCGGCCTGCCTGAGGTTTATAAACTTCTGTTGTAGCTCAAACTGCGCCACAACTCCATAGTACTTGGTCTTGAATCTTGCTGTAAAATCGTCCCAAGCCACAGGACGTCTGATGCCCACTTCCTCTGATTCCCACCAATCACGTGCGAGATCCTGAAGTAACAACTTCACTAGATCCACACGTTCTGCTGCCGATACCTTAGCTGCTGTCAGAATAGCCTCTATATCCTTAAGCCATGCATCTGCTGAAATGGCATCCTCCGTACCCTCGAAATGGCGGGGGTTGTACTTGCAAAACCTGGCTGATGCTCCTGAATCAGCCCTCACTCCTCTTTCCAAAGCCGTCTGCAATCCTTGGTTAAGCAACACATTCTGCTCTTGTAGTTGAGTGTGCATGTGCTGCTTGGCCAATATCTGATGTTGCTGAGTAGCCATCATTCCTCTCATGATCTCCAGAAGGGCTGGTGTGTCCACTTGGGTAGGTGGAACTGTCGGTGGTGGTGGAACATCTGGATACTGCGATCCAGCTGCTGGTTCCACTATCACTTCTTCCTGGGTAGCCCCTTGAGTTAGTACTGGCCCTTGTTGCTGACCAACAGGGTCAGGTGGTCCATGTTGCTCCTGCGGTTGTCCAGCTCTGACAGGTACGGACGAGGTGCCCCTAAGAAAAGGGACAAGAGAACAATCAAACGACCGGACATGAAGGATCAATGAAGTCAAAGGATATCAGAATGTCAAGCAAGAGTTGAGAATAACGAATCAGGAGATCAAGGGGAAACATGTGTGATTGAGACATCCTATAAATCAAAACACCCCACAAGTCTGAAATCAGACCTGCATGGGCCACCACTAAAACCTTGTCACGCCCCAGAACCAGAATACTGGAGAGCGGGGGAATGACTCAGCCAGCTACGTATTACGGGTAGATGAATATCGTATAATACGATCAATGCTGTCTAACCAGACGAGGGGGTGCATACTACATAAAGGTCTTACTATGTTCATTTCACATCTATTGTCTCAATCATTCAATCAAGAAGCATAAATAGAGAACATGTAAGATAAAGCAGTAAGGCGTCCCAAACGCTTAGTCAAAATGTCCTTGAGATCTGGCTTTACAAAACATAGCCAGATGGTATAGCAAGTATCCACAATTGTTATCAGCTGCAGTCTGACTTAATTACAATTATGTAAAAGTAAGTACAAGACAATCCGACTAACATGTCGGTGCCAAATGGCTAAGTATAAAGATAAATAACAAAACGAGCGGTGAAGTAAGGAACCCACTCGAGTCCTCCTGCGATCATTCTCCTAGTATTGACCATCTTGGAGGTAGAAGTACGCTGGATCCTCGGGAACCGGCTCTAAATCTGGCCATGCAAAACCAGAGAGGTTAGACCTCTAATAGCAAGTACCATAAGGAAGGACGATATGAAGGACATAAACCAGTAAGTAAAAGAATATAATAATAGATCTCTGCTTGCTACTAGGATTTACATCACATCACGATACTTCGAACCAACCTCCCAACCAAACAAGGACAGAAGTTGGCTCGTCATGTCCTGACATTCTGATCATCCTAGTTAGGTAACAGAGTAGTACAGTACACAAACAAATTATCTTGAACGGCCAATCAAATCCTACGGCTTGCTATTATGAGTCCCAAGTTATCCTGGAATAATGCAATTAGGGATTCCTCAGTTCTTACTATATGCAAGCAAGGCTAGTCTATCCAGTCGATCAATTGGCCCATGCATGAATTAGACGAGTCCTAGCAGGACGCCCGTCAATATACAATATACCATAATAATAAAAGCAGATACTGTTCCCTGCCCGTGTGGCAGATTTACAGTATCTGTAGGAACCAGCCGGCCCGTCAGGTACTACTCGTCCCAAGGGGGCTGCCATATAAGAATTCGGGAATCCATTCTCTCCATGCAATCATTATTTTATTTAACTTAATAGTCTCTACGTTGAGTGAAGTTCCATGCCGTGGATCATGGTCATTCAAATGAGTACTTTCGTATGGGGTACGATATGCACAACTCTACAACGATACCAGTGCAGTTAGGTTGCAGGTCTTACATAGCGTAATGCAACGATCAAATCTAACCACGGTAATCATGCCTTGACCATAAAGTACACATGCTTCTTTTGTAGAAAATAAATAAATAAATAAATAAATAGATTGAAGCCTGCATGTGCATGTATGTCAATATTCGGGATCAGCCAGTCGATTGTAATAGTTCATAATATGAACGTGTCTCATTCATTCATTTCAATAAGACGACTAGCCAGTCTCTTAGTTCCAACTAGGAACGCATGATCAATTAGTCAAGATAACCATCGTCATTAATGGTGATAAGGCATGAAAGTCATTAGCATTAAATAGGGTTGAGTCTATAACTCTCAAGGTCAAGTTCTAGTCATACTGGGTATCCATGGATCAATCAGGACACAAGGCACATTTTACATAACAATCCATTTTAACAAATTTAACATATCATGATTTATCAAGAAATTTACGCAAAAGGCGTAAGGATATAATAGAAGAATTATCATGCCATCATTAAATGAATATGTTGAGGAATAAATAAAAACACCCAGGTCAGGAAGTCACGCCAACAAATCTATGCTAAGGCCAAAAGTCACGCAAGAAGTCTATGCTTAAGACCAACAAGTCACGCTAAGTCTAGCTGGGGTGAGCGTAGAAAATGGGCGTGAACAGTGAGCGTGAAAAGTGATACACGCTGGCGAGCGTGAGCGTAAAGGGAAAATCCACGCACGCACAAGAGAGCGTGACTAAAAATCCACGCACTCATGAGAGTGTGCGTGACTAAAAATACACGCAGACTCGTGGATGTGTGCGTGACTAAAAATACACGCACGCACAGAGTGAGCGTGACTAAAATACACGCACGCACACATAGTGTGAACGTAACTCAAAAGTCACGCAGACACGCACAGTGTGAACGTAACTCAAAAGTTACGCACGCATGTAAGACATGAGCGTGACTAAAAAATACACGTAAAGACGTGTGCGTGACTGGGCTGATGTTTACGCGAGCACGTAAGAACGTGTGCGTGAAACATCTCCCAAACTCCAAGTCCCATGGAGGCTTGATCCAGTGCCAGAGAAAATACACGCAAAGTTGGGAGATCAAAAAACCCATGAACAGCCGAAATACTATAACTTAGATCTAGAGAAAACCAGCCGACGAAATCCAAAATACTAAGAACTAAACTCTCTTAGAATCACAAGGAGAAGCCAAATAAACCATGAAAACATGGTTCTGAAGTAGAAGCAAGTTTGCACTTGCCTTCTCCTGCTGCTGGCAGGTGGTGGGGAGTAATGAGAGGAAGAAGAAGAAGTAATGGTGAGAATGAAATAATGAGGAAAGAGAAAGAGATGGAAGCTTTAAATAGAAAGGGTGGTAGGTGGGGTGTTGGGCCGGGTTTAAGGGGATCCAGCAAACCGAAACCCAATACACTAAAGCAGCAAATAAAATATAGGTAATAAAATTGTCGAAATATAATTGCAGAAATAAAATTGCAGAAATAAAATAAACATGAAAATTTAAAGTGCAGATAATTAATTAACATGAACTAGAGGAATTTAAATACAGGATACTACATGATAAATACTAAATAAATACACATGAGTTGTACATGTATATAAAAATACGTATTCCGGGAACGGGGAGTGACAAGTATCATCCTAAAGACTTGGTCGATGCTAGTATCAGAGTCCCAAGTAAAGGATTCTAATGAGTGAGAGTGCACTACAACTTCGGCTTCGACTTCTAACCTCTTCGGGATTATTGGGGGCGTTACATAGCCTAATCCAGGACGAGTGCGATTGTAATAATCTTGAGGTTTCTCTTTTGGGGCGGAAAGGTGAATGGGCAAGCGTCGACCTTTGCCATAGTTTAAGCCTTTGCCATTGTTCAAGTTGTAATCTATCTTCCTTGGGCAATATAGCGGTAAATTTTTATCTTGTCGTTATCGGGCTCTAGCTTAGCAGGGGTCAGTTTTTGGTGACTTTCCACCTGCCAGAGATAATGGGCTTCTTATCCCTTTTTTTGGCTGGAACCACGAAGCAAGTTCCTCGAAATGAGAGGATCTGGTTTATCACATTAGCGAGCGCTAACTGTGTTTATAATGATCCTAAAACGTTATCTAGAGTATATTCAACATTCTATTGTGCAAGATCAGGTTAATTCAAAGATAACCCTTTATTGATAAAATAAGGAACTTGGTCACTAGGGATTATATCGTCCAATGACGGTACATCAACATGAGCCATAATACATTAATCTGGCACATTATCTACAATTGCTACAAGTGGAGGCTTTGGAGCCTTGCCCCGTAGTTTTACGACTAGGGTGCTTGGGACCCTGAAGAGGGCCGGTTCTCCCTTGATGGCGGTCGTGGAGCTCTCCGTGAAAGTTTGACCACAAGTGGCTCCTTTGATTTTCTATGAAGCTTGGCCGGTAGACTCTTGAGTTTTCTTCGGGAGTTTGACCACTAATGGAGCTGCTGATTCGGGTGCACACCCCTTGAGACGAAACCTGACGGGCTCATCCGAAGTTACCTATTGCCTCGTCATCAACGTTAATGATTGGCTCTTCCCGACGGGTTGATTGATAGAGATATGAATCAACATAGTAAACTTTGATCCCATTGAAAGGATTAACATAAATAAACTCTGCCTTGACCAGTTAATTGTGTCATGCCCCGCTCCCGTAGGAGCGATCGTCCTTGCTAAGGCGTTATGCCGTATGAGACTAAGTTGCTCTCGTACAAGTCCAAGTCCAGAAACGGCCGATTGCAGCTAGGCTACAGAGTCGCACAGAGTGTCCCCATTTGCAGCAGAAAGTAAAAGAACACGAGTTGGAACAATTTCAATCTATTTATTGATATTTAAGAAGTTTATAAGCGGCGCTAGGCAGAGATTACAAGTCGCTCAAGCTATCTCTCTCTCGGAAACATAAAAGGCGTGCCAAGTGGCTTACAAGATGGAATGATTCATGGTGATGTTCCGGTACATTATGTCCTATATATGGTGCTTCAGTTCCTTTGCAACGCGCCATGGCTCCAGAGTTAGCTTCGCGCCTTAGCACGTTCGAAGGAAGCTCCATACTCGACAACGTCTCCTGTACCCTGCAAGCAAACTGTGGGGTTATTAGTACATTGTTATGCACTAGTGGGGAGGCTAGCTCGCCCATTCGCTATCATTACCAAACATGTTCATTTTACTTTTATGACTCATTTATCATTTATTGTCTTTCTAATCTTGCCTTAGGATCAGTTTCATGGCATATTTCATAACCTATCTCGTGTTACCGATTTCAAGTGTCGCATGAAAATACATGCACGACTTACCCATACTTACCGTCCGATCTTCTATGTCCAAGTAAACCAAGTTAGTCAACAGTTCATATATAACGACTTAACGGAGTTTACGTAAACATTCATGTGTCCAGGGCGTGTCCCTGGCACAGGTTCTAGCGCGTCGTAGGCGTGTTTCTAACTCATTTGTACGAAGTACTCTAGTTCATTTTGTGTGTTATACTTAAGCCTTTTCAGAAGGCGCTTCGTTCAGTTCCCAGTTATTCCACTTACTCAAGTTGTAAGGATGTGTTATACTCAGCTGTTGTTTAGATATATTTCATTCAGTAACATAGCGTGTTCAGCTAGTCAGATTTACTTGTTTCAATGCAAGGACTTGCACGTGGATTGCCACCAGCAAGCCCACTTAATCTATATGTACCGGTCGCTGGCATCACAAGCTATTTTTGACATTTTACTTATGGTATTCGCATCTATCAAGCATGATGGCTGGTACACCTTAATAGGCTACGACATAACCAGGCCTTACGTCTCCTGTGTGCCCGAGCCCGTACACAGGCCACCCGTAAGCCATGATTCTGCCTAGGCCGGCCACGATGTCGTGATCGTTGCCTTGGAATCGGTTGTTCTATCACTCGTGCACGAGTTTGTCCACGACCATTACGTATTCTTATTTCTTTAGTTCAACTGTTGGGCTGTCTTGAGCCATTTGTGTTATCGGCTATCTAGAGCCATTTGTAACATCAGACCGTCATGGGCTATTTTTCTTATCAGGCTGTCTTGAGCCATAATACGTTATCGACCAGGTTGGCGGCGGCATCCGTGCAGCGCGGGTAGCGAGCCCCGTTGTACGTCTCCGTTATACCTGTCGCTAACCATTCTTTTCTTCCTTAATCTTCTTTTACTTGTTCATTCATTCAATTGTTTATTTGTTCGTTCATTCATTCATACATTCATTCATTATGCAGTTTTCTGTACGGGAACCGCCTTGGCGACCCATTGGTCCCGAAGCCATCCAATGTTGCTATACTCTACTCGGAACGACTATATCGATAGTCTTATCGTTTCATTGTTGTAAACCATTCATTGCTTCATTATTGAACGCATAAGGAACTTGAAATATAAGCTTGTGCCTTGGCACGAGCGTGGAGTACGGTGCGAGAGTTCTGTTATTTTTCAAGTTTTTTCCATATTCTAAACAAGCATACAAGATGGGATTATTACCTTAGCTAGGTGCGTTGAGTCATTCATTAGCATGTACGGTGTTATCGCCTAGTCATTCTAGCATTAGTGTCTATATTATTAAGTGTCTAGGCTAAGCAAAGACAGGTTCATCGGAGCCACCCACCTTAGCGATGTTCGTATCGGCCGAGCGATACTCCGAGCACGCCTTGAAAGTCTAAGTCTGGATTCATCCTTGACGGGCCAATGTAAGTCTTGCATCGATTCTTCATCGGGTCGACGTAACTCTTTGTGTCGACGGCTCGTTTGAGTCGTTGCACTTGCCGTTTGAATCGATGTTCCGCTAGGGCGGAGCGGATCGTTATATAATACACCACTCAAAACAAGTCTCGACCTCGAGACTTTCTGAGTGCAGGTCATCCTACCGTTCCTTAACTCATGTCATGTACGTATCTTTGACAATTCCTATCAAATGGCTTTATCGTTCGATGGCATCGAACTACACTCGGTACCTTTCTAAGTTCCATGTCGTATAGTTTGATCAATTTTAATGAATGACTTTTCACTCATTTTAGAGTTGATGGTACTTATTCAATCATCGTATTTCTTCGACTTGGTTGCTATTGGGTCATGTCATGGGGCTGTAATGGTCGTACGAGGTGCGTTGTAATTCATCAAACATAAGAGTCGTAGGCTAAGGCTAACTCACTCATTCGTTCATGCGCATCTCAACACCCACTTGCAGCTGCATTCGAGTTCATCATATCATTGAGTTTGGATCGTGCACATATTCAAGGCATCTCCCGAATACGTACATTTTAACCAGGCTTAGTGATTAGTGAAGTCGGACAAGCTACTCGTGATAGTTTCGATTTGTCGATCGTTTTACTAACTTCGATTAAAATTGAACTCATGTGCATCTCACTATCGTTTATGTCGGTCCTCGAGATGATTCGATTCGTTTCTCAAGCGTTCTTGTCTACGAAATCAATACGATTTCTTCTTAGCGGAGTCGACCAAGTCTAAGCAATTTCCGTATGATTCAAGACCAAGTATTGCATTATCATCGAGTCTACCCGTCAACGATTCAATTCATTATCCCAACTTTACTTGTTTATCATCGATTTTTATTATTCACTTCGTTTGGGGCTAATTTCGTCGTCGTTCACGCATACTCCCAGTTCCACATCCTAACTCTAAGTCTTGTTGCCCCAAGTCTATCGTCCGTCCAAACGATACTGTAAATGTTAGTCACACAGGTTCAATCACTCGACATAGGGTCATCCACCTATCCGCCAGGTCCGCTCACAAGGTCATAGGTACAAGTCAAGTTCTTGGTTCATCGTGCAAAGTCATTGCATGACGCTCGCCCCAATCATATGGTCAGACCATTTTGTTCGTTCGTTCGTACGGGAGTTTCTACCCAAGTTTGTTTCACTCAAATTTCTAAACATCGAGCAGTGTTCATCCTATTCGTATCAACACATTCTTCGCTCAAGGCCCGAGCTCGTTTAGGAAAGTAATCCTACGATAGGTTGTCCTTAACCAAGTCCTCGACATGTCAATATCGTATATCCCCACTAGTAATTGTCATAGTCTATCTCTTCAAGTATGTTTGATTTAATTTCACCTATCCATTCTATCCAATTTACGTAGTCGATCACAAGGTCGTCTAGCCTTGCAATATGTTGTGCCCCGATCTAACGCAAGTCTGATTATCTACGACGGACATAAATCACCATGTCATTGTTCCTACAGAATAATCGTCCTCATCGGGACATAACTCTTGCGTTGATTCTAGACTTACTCATTTTTGATACGCGGATTAGATCTACTCAATTCTCAAGTTTTCTTAATCGCTAATCACAAGTCCTAACAATCCTTGAATTCACCTTCGCTTTAAACCACAAGTCGTAGTAATCAAAATTGCCATATCATGATATTTCGAGTCCGATCATTCCCGCTGGACCTGAATCATCATGCCAACGCTCATGCGAAATGATCGTCCCAAACCCAACGTGACGCATGTGCGAGGCGGGAGTTGCGCTCGCGCAAGACAAGATCGTTGCCGTTGTGGTTATCACCGAACAATCAAGTCACTTCCGTTCTTCATCCAAATATTTATTTCTATCAAAATCTCCAAGATAGCATCTTATAAAACAATAACTTCTAACACAATCATCATTCATCGAATCAGAGTACCCCCGAGTTATCGTACATTAATCTTTGATATGCCTCAATACCATCGATGATGTACATAACCTGACGATCTTCCTTTTGCAACGAATTTCGAGTCGTGTAACTTAGTTCCTCAATACACATTGTCTCATGCTAACTCGTTATTGAACAATATCTATTCCAAATCCTTAGTCATTCTCATATCTTCAAACCAACGTTTTCTATGCACGCTGTCTTCCAATCGTGCTAACTTCGGTTTTATCTCAACTCAAGTTTCAATATATTCGACTAAATTTGAAATTTCATGTACGATCCACTACGTTTCCTCGACCAAGACATCCATTTATTTCATCGTTTCGAATCTCTATTTAACCATTTTGAAATTTGCACTACGTATTCTTGATTCGTCCGAACGATATCTTGTTTGAGACTCTCGAATCATGACCAACTAAGCGTTACTCGTTCTAAGGCTTTGCGCGATATCATCGCTTGTCGACATACTCGTTCTATCCGTAAATCCTTTAGTTTCGCTTGAACAATTTCTATAACGTCCATACACCACTCAGGATTTGTGCCACTCGACTAGTCGTCGACACTCACTTTTATTCTTCTTCGAAGCTATCACATACACCACTCAGGGTCAAGTGTTTCTACAGTTCCTCAATAGGTTATTCGATTCACAATCGATATGTTCGAATGTGCGTTCGTCCGTTCCCCAAACTCTAAGAATAATTTTTGTGTTCGCTTTAGCGTTGGTCAAGTAGCGTCTCTATCGACATCCGATCTAAGTCTCACTTATTCTCGCCAGAGCGATAATCAATCTCGCTCGCAAAGTCGTTTGCACCAGAAGGTCTAGGTACGCGTTACTCGACAAAACTTAGCCAAAAGACTGTATGCATAACCATCCCGTTCGAACTATACTTCGGTCTCGTGTACTCGTTCACTATTGTCAGTATAAGGTTATTCAAGCACGCATACAACTTGCTAACTTTTATCATTGGTATTCTTCCAACTCAAGTCCGTCATGGTTTGGCACAAAGGCCTTCACCTATCGATCCCGTTCAACCGAGTACTCGTACGAGCTTTTGAAAATATTAGACTTATTGTATGGAACATCCCAAGGCACAACGAGAGAGAGCGTATACTTCTTTTGTTTCCAAATGAGCTTTCAAAACTGAGATAATCGAAATAAAGTCCAAGGACGTAGAGCCGTGCTCTGATACCAATCAGTCACGCCCCGCTCCCGTAGGAGCGATCGTCCTCGCTAAGGCATGATGACGCACGAGACTAAGTTGCTCTCGTACAAGGCCAAGTCCAGAAACGGTCGATTTGAACTAGGCCACAGAGTCGCACAAAGTGTCCCCATTTGCAGCGGAAAGTAAAAGAACACGAGTTAGAAAATTTTCAATCTCTTTATTGATATTCAAGAAGTTTACAAGCGGTGCTAGGCTGAGATTACAAGTCGCTCAAGCCCTCTCTCTCTCTCTCTCTCTGAAACATAAAAGGTGTGCCAAGTGGCTTACAAGGTGGAATGATTCATGGCGATGTTTCGATACATTATGTCCAGTATATGGTGCTTCTTTTCCTTTGCAACGCTCCAAGGCTCCAGAATTAGCTTCGCGCCTTAGCACGTTTGAAGGAAGCCCCACACCCGACGACGTCTCCTACACCCTGCAAGCAAACTGTGGGGTTATCAGTACATTGTTATGCACTGGTGGAGAGGCTTGCTCGTCCACTCGCTATCATTACCAAACACGTTCATTTTACTTCTGTGCCTCATTTATCATTCATTGTCTTTCTATTCTTGCCCTAGGATCAGTTTCATGGCATATTTTATAACCTATCTCGTGTTACCGATTTCAAGTGTCGCATGGCAATACATGTACGACTTACCCATACTTACCGTCCGGTCTTCCCTGCCCAAGTAAACTATGTTAGTAAACAGTTCATATATAACGACTTAACGGAGTTTACGTAAACATTCAGGTGTCCAGGGCGTGTCCCTGGCTCAGGTTCTAGCGCATCGTAGGCGTGTTTCTAACTCATTTCTACTAAGTACTCTAGTTCATTTTATGTGCTATACTTAAGCCTGTTCAGAAGGTGCTTTGTTCAGTTCCCAGTTATTCTGCTTACTTAAGTTATAAGGATGTGTTATACTCAGTTGTTGTTTAGATATATTTCATTCAGTAACATAGCGTGTTCAGCTAGTCAGATTTACTTGTTTCAATGCAAGGACTTGCACGTGGATTACCACCAGCAAGCCCACTTAATCTATATGCACCGGTCGCTGGCATCATAAGCTATTTTAGACATTTTTCTTATGGTATTCGCATCTATCAAGCATGATGGCTGGTACACCTTGATAGGCTACGACATACCCAGGCCTTACATCTCATGTGTGCCCGAGCCCGCACACAGGCCACCCGTAAGCCATGATTCTGCCTAGGCCGGCCATGATGTCGTGATCGTTGCCATGGAATCGGTTGTTTTATCACTCATGCACGAGTTTGTTCACGACCATTTTGTATTCTTATTTCTTTAGTTTAACTGTTGGGCTGTCTTGAGCCATTTGTGTTACCGGCTGTCTAGAGCCATTTGTTACATCAGACCGTCATGGGTCACTTATCTTATCAGGCTGTCTTGAGAAATAATGCGTTATCGATCAGGTTGGCGGCGGCATCCGTGCAGCGCGGGTAGCGAGCCCTGTTGTACGTCCCCGTCATACCTGTCACTAACCATTCTTTTCTTCCTTAATTTTCTTTTACTTGTTCATTCATTTAATTATTTATTTGTTCGTTCATTCATTTATTATGCAGTTTCCTGTGCGGGAACCGCCTTGGCGACCCATTGGTCCCGAAGCCTTCCAACGTTGCTATACTCTACTCGAAACTATTTGCCATTAAAATCATTGAATTGGAATTTCAATTACAAACAGAACAGTATTACAATGTAGGACTTAGATGTAGTCCTAGGAGTACACTTTTGTTTTTATCTGGGTCCTGTGTCGATGGAGCGAGTGGTAATGCGTTGACTCCGTTGACGATGTGACGACGATCTTAGGTTCTCTGAAGGTCTGGGTTGCTCTGGATGTCGGAGCTTGCGGAGGGGAAGAAGACATTGAGTGTCTCTTCCGATCCCTGTGAGTAGACGTGCGTCTCTGTAACTCTGATGATCTCGTTATGTCTATCTCTGACTGTCTGTCTGTGTCTGTTGATGAAGGAATGATTCTTCTATTTATAGCTTGCAGGCTGGCTGCTCATGCGCACATATGTCGGATGCGCCTGGTCGTAGGAATGCCACATGGCCGATGCTGGCGGGGGCACATGGTCGATGCACCCTGATTTGGGGATTGAATCCTTCCTATTGCACCTGTGGTGCTGTAGAAGAGCTGACACATGGCGACTGAGAGGATTCTTCAGTTGCCGAGATCTTGGGTGGCTGGCACCCCTTCGTGGACTGAACTGAGTCAAAGGACACGTGGCGTATGTCCGTAGCTCAAAGATCTTAGATTTAGTGGAGAGTGATCTGACAGGATGTGCCTAGGATTGGGCGCATGGAGAGACTTAGCTCGTAACCTTCAGGAGTCATGAACCAGTCTGGGCGCATGGCTTTTGAGGCACATACGAATCGACCACGTGGCTTGTAACCGTCAGAAGAAAGTAATGATGACGCTGACGTCAGTGGCGCTTCGTTTTCTGTAAAAGCTATTGCTACTCTGTCATCGAGGCATGGCTGCTGTCGTCTCAGACTTTAGCATTTAATGCTCTTGACAGATGATGAGCTTTTAAGTGGACATATTGCTCTGCGTTCTACTAGGCGCATAGGGACGCGTGGGGCGCATCCTTATGAGGCACTTGGTACTGAGGGGCGTGTCTGTACGATGCACAGTATCTGACCGACGCGTCTTCATTGGTCCAACTGTTGAGTTCTTCGAGTGCTTTAAATAGCCATTTTGACTTGGCTGAATTCGAGGGGACAGGTTCATCACCATGAATGCAAATTCATTGGACGGGATTAGGAGAGCCCGCCACTTGGCGCGTGGGTTTGATTTGCCCGGCCTATAAATAGCAGCAAGGAGAGAGTTTGTTTCTCATTTTCTCCCGTCTTTCCGAATGGAGATGAACTTCTTCGCTCGAGTTCATTCTGTTCACAAGACGCTCCCGAGGGTGAAGATGCGTCGAGTTGTCTTCGTATGCACTTGTGAAGGTGACTGTTACATCCAAAAACCGGGATCGTAGGCTCCGGATGCAAGCCGAAGGTGCCTGTTGCATCCAAAGATCGGGATGCTCGAGTCCCGTCTTCGTTATGATGGAAGAGCCGCAGATCGGAATTACGGTGCTCTCCTCTTCCTTGGCCTTTGAAGAGCTCTTCCTCCAGCTAGAGTGGGGTTGATCGCCCACCCTTGTTATGCTCAAAATCGAAGTAGAGCGCATATGCTGAGACTTCATGATACGCCCGACTGAGATAATGAAGAGATGCGCCTGGCTGAGACGCTGAAGAGACGCGCCTGATTGAGACGCTGAAGAGATGCGCCTGGCATGGGGCACATGGTAGTTTGCTGTGCCTGGCTGTAGTCTTAAGATCTTTCTTTTTGTAGAAGTTCTCCTTTGTAAAGCCTTTCTTTGGACATGTAATAGACTTTCATATGAAATAAAAATCTTCTTTTAATGTCTGTACTTTTGTTGTCCCTTGCTATGCCAAGTACTTCGTTTGAGCTCCCTGGCGCATGTAGTGTTAAGCGTATAGGAATAGATGCGCCTAAAATTCTATGCTTCTATAAGACCCCCTTCAAAGTTTTTAAAACTTTTCGTCATGTTTTGGAATACTTTGAATAAGAAGCATGGTGGTGTCCTCAATGGGGCGCATGACTGTTCGGGGCGCATGATCGCTTCGTGCATCTGTGATGTGGTGCACGCTCCTCTCAGTTTTAAATGCAAATGATAACGCTTTGGTATAAACGAAAAAAGATTAATGATGATTTTTTGGATATCTGTCGTTATCATTTTGCAGAACCCCAAGCGGTGGCTGACATCACCCTTCATCGGTTTTCGCGTATGCCCAAGACCATAAATAGGCGTCTGATGGAGAGAGAGAGAGTTCTTCCTCTCTTTGCTTTCTTCTTCTTTAGAGTTTTTCTTTCAAAAAACCCTAACTTCTTTTTACGAGATGGCTCCCAAGACACCTCGTGGTGGTGCTGGCCGAGGACAAGACCGGGGTAAGGAGCAGATGGAGTTTGACGAGGAGGACGCCCCTGTCGTCACTGCGACTCCCGCCGACGTTTGGCCAGCGGTGACGGGTAGGTGTCTGCTGTCTTTGTGGTTCCCAATATTTTTAGACGAGTTTGGGGCACACGGATGAGTTACATCCTGTTGCTGTGCCCTAACTCCTTGTTGCTGATGTACATGTACTTCTGTCCTGATAATGCGCTGAGGTTATTCCGCTGAAGCGCATGGGTTTAGGCCCTGATTATGCGCTGAGGCTATTCCGCTGACGCGCATGGGTTTAGGCCCTAATTATGTGCTGAGGCTTCACTGCTGACGTGCATGGGCTCGGGCCCTGATTATGTGCCGAAGCTTCACAGCTGACGCGCATGGGTTTAGCCCCTGATTATGCGTCGAAGCTTCACTGTTTACGCGCATGGGCTTGGGCCCTGATTATGCGCCAGGCTGCTGATTCGCCCCAAATGTCTTGTCTTTAAAGCCTCTAAATTTTTCCTTGCTGCCTGACTTGTTTTTGTTGTGTCAGTGTCGATGACTATCCCCTTGCTAAACGAAGTCCTTCTAGATGCTTTCCTTTGCCAGATGGGGGTTGACTTCAACGAGGAAGTTATTAACCCAGCGAAGGCTGCTATCATGCTGGATCAGCCTCCCGAGAGGATGTTGTAAATCTTGGATCAGTCGTCTATTTTTTTTAAAGTATAATGGAGAGCGGCAAACTGAAATCTGCTAAATCCGAGAATGTGACTTCCTTGAAACCGGCTTTTCTGTTTGGTGACCGCTTGATCTCCACTGAGGCGAAGATACGGAAGATCAAGGAGGACTGGTTCTTCACGGCAAAGGATGTGGCCCTGTACATGCGGCTGTTTGAGCGTCAATTGCCACGGACAGCTTTCTATCGTTTGGCTTCCAAGAGGAGGATGCCATGGAAACTTACTCCTTCTCAAGGAGGGACAGTGGGGGGTACCCTTCGTATTGATGTTACTTCGAATCAAAGGGATAACTTGGCCTCCTCGCGAGCCAGGACCTCGTACCATTGTCAAACTTTGTGCCCTGGGAGCATTTATAGTGATGTTCTCCCTGACACCTTCGCCTTTGGTGCTTCGACCTTTGTAAGTCGGATGTTAACATCGAAGGTTATGTACCCGAAAGGAGGTTTTCGGGTTGAAGGCTGGTGTCACCACGATTCGAAGTGGGACGAGTTGACCCTTTGGGTTTTATCAAAGTTCAAGACTGAGCTCAAAGCGATTGGGCTGACCGCCGCTCTTCGCGCCACCCAAGCAGGTGTCAACCTTAATCGATATATGTTTCTTGCTCTCCTGGAAATGTTCAACACCCAGACTGGCACTTTATTTACACCGGTAGGGGAGTTGGAATTGGCCCTCCATGAGATGTATGAGGTGTCCAAGCTTTCCCGGGGCTCAGAGCCGTATGAGGAATATTTCCCGACAAATGAAGAGATCCAAGTTCTCGAAGAAAAGGACTCAGAGATGATGGCTATTTTCAAGAAGGTGGCGAGCCACCATTATCTGATGCAACGGAGGGATAAGGGCGGGTCACAGCCCCATGTAACTGCTTGGAGGGATTATGTCTTCAAGCAGGACCTGGTGAACCCTTCCAAGATTTGGTTTGTGACTCCACAGGGACTGAGTCACACGGAGGTGACCTCCGAAATGAGTCGACTAGGCGAGAAGACTCCTCGTTTAAACGAGAGTGGTGACGACGTATACAGTTGTTTCTGGCATTGCGTGCACCGGATGTCTTCCAAGGCAGTGTTGACTGCATACTTGATGATATGACTCCGGGACTCTGTGTTCTCGGGCGGATCTGGATCTGTAGAGAGAGTGAACAGGAACCTCATTTTGCCAGCGGTAAAACTGGTTTTTGGTTGCCCTCTGGCTCTCCTTCCCGCGATGGTATGTAACCTGCTGCGGGGTTTGAGAAATTTTGCTGACGATGTGGTCCATGAGAGGGGCAAGAAAGACAACTTTCCTCGAGCTAAGCTACCATTCCATTATCTGATGGGATGGTTGATTCTGCATCATCCAAATATGATGAGCCCAGGCTCTGAAGATGATCATGTTGAAGGTGACGCCTTTATCCATCGCTTTTATAAGAGGAAGTGGCTGCCCACCGGCGTCCCTGTCTATATGAGGGTTTTGTCCTATCTTCAGGGGTGGGAGATCACCAAGGTCAGTCCTGTCTTCATAGATTTGGAGGCTGACCAAGAATTGGAGGACTCCGGTGAGGATGCGATCGTCCTGCCGATATAGGGGTTTCGCTGGTTACAGAGTATTCGCCCTTCCCATTTGGTCTACCGCAACAAGAATAGGTGTTATCTGGAACCGTATTTGCCGAGCCGGTTTGCACGTCAGTTTGGTTACACCCAGCTAATGTTGAGGAACCCCAGTAGTAGTCTGGGGTTTGTCGGGAGTTTACTGGTTGGAGCCCGGGGTTGGCAATATTACAACTCTGGATGCACTGGAGTTCGTTTTACTACGCCAGTTCACAACCCTCGGTCGCAGATCTTATATTCGGCTGTTAAGCTGTATTGCGCCATGAATACTGTGTCTTCTAAATATGACAGGGAGACTAGTTTCATCGTTGGCACTCAGCTAGAGGCAACGAACAACATGCTGGCGGTGGCCCGGTCATATTATCCACCAGAGGTTGCAGGTTTTCGGGCTGCTGCTGTAGCATCAACAGGGGGTACTCAGGAAGAGCCCCCAGCTGGAAAGAGGTGGGCTGACGCGGAGGCCGGTTCGTTTGTGCCGAAGAGGCCGAGGAGGGCGACGACTCCGAAGGTGGGAGCTCCGAGAGTACCACCTGTAGTACCAACGAAATCAGCTCCTGCAGAGGTAAAGACGTCCCACATAGTCTGGTTTATTCTTTGATTTCTGTAACTTATGTCCTCCTTTTTTGTAGAAGGTGCCGAAGAAGAAATCTTGGGTTTTGAAACCGAGTATTAGTAGGCCGAAGGAGGTGGCGAGCTCTTCCGATGAGCGTATTCCTCCGATTACAGCATCTCCCAGGGAGGATAGCACTGATAATGTCGCTTCTGTGGAGATTTCGGTGTCTCCAGATTATGTTGGAAGGGAAGCTGAAGATGTACTAGCGCCTCAGGTTGCTGAGGTCTCTCGGTCGGTCCATCAGGAGGGCGGCATGGAGCCTCGACCGGGAGTAGAATCGACGGTTAAGGGGGTACCTGAAAGCGTCGGGGCCCCAAAGGAAGTTGTGGAAAAAGTCCTTCCAGACGAGGAGGAAGTTATAGAAAAAGTCCTTCCAGAGAGATCGCGTTTAGCGGAGACGTCTCCGACAAGAATGTGCCTGCCGGGCTTCCTTTCGGTTGTGGTACCGAGGCGCTGGTCGTACACGAGGCCTCGTGGCCATGCCCTACCCCTGCCCCGAAAGTGGGGGTTGATGTGGTAGGGTCGGCTTCACTGCCGAGCCCAACACCCGTCCCTGTAGGGGGAGCTGATGCAGGTGATGAGATTTATTTCCCGAGCCCGGCTCCGAGGGAGGTTGAACTGTCAGGGGTGGACCTTATCGCTTTGAACGAAAGGGAGAGCCGTCCTGCCCCGGCCGGGGATAATACCATCAACCCGTATGTCGGGGGACCATCTGTCGTTGACTCTGATAAGGGCAAGGGCCCGGTGATGGAGGATACTCCTCTTGCTCCTTCCACTTGGGGGACAGTGTTGCGTCCCTCTCTAGCTTCCTTAGCTGGCGACGAAATCCGTACTGCCGGTGGGGAAGAAACTACTGACATTGAGGTTCCGGCTCCGCGGCTCGTCGGGGGATCTTCCTCAACCTCTACGATAGCTCCTCCAACGCCTGTTATGACGCCTCAGGTGTTGGCAGACGCGGATGAATATGTGCAGTTTGCTGTTGAGGCGGTATATAAGATGCTGCAGAAAGGTGTATCGACAGTGCTAAATACGAACGAGAGTTTTGCGACGGCAAAAGCCATGGCGCTCCCTTATATAGGTCTGATACGTTCCCACCGGGGCCATGATCATATGGCTGAGATTCTGGAGACGTCGATGGCTGAGCTTGACCAGCACCTTTGCAAACTTTAGAGTATTCGGCAAAATGATTTTTCTGCTCTGATAGAAGCAGAAAGGGAGAAATTGATAGCTGAAGTTGAGTCATCTTATCAGGCCACGGTGGCCATCTGGGACCGCGAGGTGGCCGATGCTGAGGCTTCGGCGGAGAGACTATCTCAGTCCATACAGGAGAAGATGGAGCTGCGGGCCGCATTGGATGCTAGTAAAACGGAGGTTACTGCCAAGATTCGCCTTCTTGAAGACCAGCGAGCCCAACTTTTACTAGATGCTGAGCGAGCCCAGGCTGAGCACATAGCATCCAAGGAGAAGGAAGCAGCTTTTACCCGCCATCTTCTTTTTCTGACTTGCCAGTGGCAAGAGTTAGATGCCAAGTACGAGAATGATACTACTCCTGAGGCTGTGGAGGTAATGCGTCAAGAAGCTGAACGCCGAGTCTTGGCGACCTGGGGACTCGGGCTGAAGACTTGAAGCATCGGATCGAAGAGCTTTCTGCCAATCCCAATGATGCTTAGGGATTGTAGTCTCTCTTTTTCTTTTTCTTTTCTTTTTTTGGCAACTTTGCTGGGGATATAATCCTTTACTTTTGAATGCAAAATAAAGAATTTTCTGGTGTGTTCATCTTTACTGTCATGAACTAGTGACTTGTGTAGACCTATTACCTTTTGCACACCTTGGTTTTTAGGTATAGATAATAAGTTGGAGAGGACCGACATGTTTGCTCATAGGTATGTGGACGTGGCAAATATGGGGTTCAAATGACGAAATCTTCCTACTCAGAGGTGTTATGGACGTGGTATGAGTGACTCTGGGGGGATACGCGGAACTACTCAGAGATAATATGGACATAGAAGTTCTGCGATCGATGTACGACAACGCGGGGGTTGTCTGTACGGAATGTTTACTCAGAGATAATGTGGACATGGTAAACATGATAAGTAGCACAATCCTACGTAGTGTAAGATTTTGCTTTACAGGGTGTAGAGGAACAACTCAGATGTAATATGAACGTGGTTGTTCTTCTATTGTAGATAGAATGCCACGGAACAACTGGGTTCCGAAAGCATAAGATTCTGTGAAAGGGAGGTGTGTGTGAGCTCTGATGATCAGGTCCATGGATTCCCTTGCTAGGTAGAGATGGAAGTACATATCTGAAAGATGTCAAGAGTAGTACTTCTTTAGGAACTTGTCGTTGATGGGCATCATGAACAAGTCCCCGTTTGGTTGGGCGAGGTGGTAAGCACCGTTTGAGTATACCGTCTCTATGATGAAAGGTCCCTCCCACTTGGGCTCGAACTTTCCTGGTGTTTTGTGAGTCAACACCATCGGCCTCCTGACTGCCAGGACCAGTTCGCCTACTTAGAAAGTCCTTTGCTTGATCTTTTTGTTGAAAGCCTGTGATATACGGGCTTGATAGAGTTCAATGTGCTGCTGAGCTATGAGACATTTTTCGTCAAGTGCCTCTAATTCTCGCAGACGGCGGTGTTGATTATCTTCTTCTGTCAATTGGTTTGTAATCACTACACGGAGTGAGGGTATCTAGATCTCGAGAGGCAGTACCGCTTCGCTCCCATAGACTAAGGAGAATGGTGTGTTGCCCGTCGGAGTCCGTACCATTATACGGTAGGCCCACAGGCATTCGTCGAGCTTTCATCCCAGTCGCATTTGTTAGATGACACGACCTTTTTGAGTAGCCTAACGATCGTCTTATTAAAAGCCTCGGCCAATCCGTTCGTTGCCGGATTGTAGGCGGTAGATGCCACGTTCTGAATACGATTCTTGTCACAGAATCTGCTGAAAACATGGCTGATGAACTGTGGACCATTGTCGTGGATA
This sequence comes from Iris pallida, assembly GCA_029216955.1. Taxonomy (NCBI): domain Eukaryota; kingdom Viridiplantae; phylum Streptophyta; class Magnoliopsida; order Asparagales; family Iridaceae; genus Iris; species Iris pallida. The sequence continues at coordinate 2,550,743 of JANAVB010044019.1, read as the reverse complement.
ATCCTACGGGGTATCCCGAAACGGTAGATGATATGATGCTTGATGAAGCTGACCACCCTAGAGCTTTTTACTTTCGTCAGTGGAACCGCTTCTGCCCATTTGGAGAAGTAGTCGGTGATGGCTAGGATGAAGCGGTGTCCCCTCGATGAAGTAGGGGTGATAGGTCCTACAATGTCCATGCCCCAAGCTTCAAAGGGCCAGGAGGCGACTGTAGGATGTAGTGGTTCCGATGGTGTATGGATAAAGTCGACGTGAAGCTGGCAAGCATGGCACTTTTTAGCATAGTCGACGGCGTCGGCTGCCGTGGTTGGTGTCACGCCCCAGAACCAGAATACTGGAGAGCGGGGGTAGACATAGCCAGCTACGTATATAAAATGATCATACATCTTGTGACTTTTATTTACTTGCTTGTGATTGAGACACTAGGCTTGTTCATGACCTTAAGAGACTGTTGGCTTGTAGATAAACCCTCATGTATCTAGACAGCCGTGACCGTATAGCGAGATGGATTCCATTTCATATACGTAGCTGGCTATGTCTGCCCCCGCTCTCCAGTATTCTGGTTCTGGGGTGTGACATGGTTTAAGTGGTGGCCCATGCAGGTCTTGTAAATCAAGATATGTGAGGGTTTACCGAATAGATGTCTCAATCAGTATTCGTCCTTGATCTCTGCTCGTATCTTCTGAATCCCTGGATTCTTGTCCTGATCATATGCTTGTATCGTTGATCTGTCCTGGTCCTTTCTTATTGTTCCCTATGTCGTCTTTTTTAGCGGCATTGTTCGTGATCGTACCGACCAGCAAGGCGGAGCACCTCCCGCGGACCAGCAGCAACCTGGAGATCAAGCCCAGTATTCCGGAGTAGCCTCCAGAGTCGTGCCTTCTGGCGGAAAGCCACCAGTCCAGCCAGTTCAACCTGTAGAATATGATGACGGTACTTTGGTCGGACTCGTCAGGACCTTGATAGCTTCCCAAGACCGGCGTGGAGATGCCTTGTACCAGGCAGTGACGGATGCTTTGACCCAGGGTGGTCACCAGGGTAACAGCGCGGCCAACAGCTTCAAGCGCTTGAACCCTCCATTCTTCGACGGTAGTGAAGATGCTATCGCAGCAGATACATGGCTTCAGGACACAGAGGTGATTCAAGAAGCAGCCAGGACCCCAGAGAACGAGAAGGTGGTCGTTGTGCGCCTGCAGTTATTAGATCTTGCCCGCAGCTGGTGGGCAGCGCAGGCCGTTAGATTAGCAGTACCTATTGCTTGGACAGTATTCAGAGAGAGATTCCAGACCAAGTATTTCGATGCCGTGGCTCGGTATGATCTGCAGACGAGGTTTACCAATCTGAAGCAAGGAGGCAGGACGGTCGACGAATATACGGCCGAGTTTTCCAGACTCAGTCGGTTTGCTCCCACTTTGGTGGCAACCGAGTATGATAGAGCCCAGCGATTCCAGCAGGGACTTCACCTGGAGATCTTGTTGGCAGTTGAGCAGTTTGAGCATCAGGCTTTTGATGCAGTCTTGAGAGCAGCCCGGAGACATGAGTATACCTCCCAGAGGATTGTGGATAGGGCCGGAGGTCGGAAGAGATCTCACGGCCAGATGAATCAGTCTTCAGCCCCGGCCCCGGCAGCCAGGGCTTTGACTATTGGAGCTCCGAGGCGAGCAGCCTCAGTAACGTCGGTTCAGCATTCAACTCCGACGCACCCTCAGCAGCATAAGCAGAAGCAATCTTCCGCAGTGGATTGTTCTCATTATGGAAAGCCAGGCCATGTGGTGGCAGAATGTCGCAGGGCATAGGGATTGTGTCTGGCTTGTGAAGCACCAGACCATAGGGTTGGATCCTGCCCGAATAGGGATGGTTCATCATCGTCCAACTTTTTTAGCTCTTCGGTGAGAGGACCAGCTCCGGTCCAGCAGCAGCAGTATCCATTGCCGAGGCCCTTGCCGCCTCAGACCCAAGTGTTCCAGCAGCAGAACCCCCAGCAGTATGCATAAGTCCAAGCCCAGAGTCAGAGCAGGCAGCGAGGGTTTCAGCAGATGGGACCAGCACCCCGAGGGCACGGTCAGGCTATGGTGATGACCATGGAGGAAGGATTGGCACCAGGGGAGGTAGTGGCAGGTACTATTCTCGTCAACTCCTTTCCAGCTTCAGCTTTATTTGATTTTGGTGCATCGCATTCATTTATGTCTGCACGATTCGCGACATGGATAGGACTGGAGCCCGAGTCATTATCAGTAAGGCTCAATATACTTAATGGTAACGGACTTGTGGGTGTAGATAGAGTGTTTTTCTCGTGTCGGATCGTAGTTAGCGGTAGAGAATTCCCCGCTAGATTGATAGAATTCCCGATGGTCGATTATGATGTGGTCCTAGGGATGGATTGGTTGAGGAACCACTATGCTAGGATAGACTGCCATATTGGCAGGGTTGTTTTTAGCATTCCAGGCGAGCCGGAGTTTTTTTTCTCTCGAGGTGAAGTTGAGTCATCTCCTCCAGTATTGCGGATGGCAGTAGCAGCAGTTCAGTTGCCCAGGATAGTCGAGGAGTTTCTAGATATTTTCCCAGAAGAACTTCCAGGTATGCCTCCGGAGCGGGAGATCGAGTTCACTATAGACTTGATTCCCGGGACAGCCTCAGTGTCGGAAAGAGTCTATAGGATGGCACCGTCAGAGTTGGAGATATTGTACAAGATGATTGAAGAACTCAGAACAAAGGGATTCATTCGTGCTAGTGGATCTCCATGGGGAGCTCCGATGCTTCTTATGAAAAAGAAGGATGGTGCATCCAGGTTATGTGTTGATTATCGTACCTTGAACTCAGTGACAATCAAGAATAGATACCTTCTTCCGAGGATAGATGACTTGTTTGATCAACTCAAGGGGGCTTCAGTATTCTTAAAGATTGATTTGCGCTCAGGTTATCATCAGATCAGAGTCAGAGAGCAGGACATCCCGAAGACAGCTTTTAGATCGAGATATGGGCATTGGGAATTCCTTGTTATGCCTTTTGGAGCAACCAATGCGCCGACAGTATTCATGGACCTCATGAATCGCATCTTCATGCCTTACTTCGATCAGTTTGTGATTGTGTTCTTGGATGACATTCTGGTCTACAGCAAGAGTGAGGCGGAGCATGAGCAGCATCTCCGTATAGTTCTTCAGATCCTCAAAGAGCACCAGTTATATGCCAAGTTCAGTAAATGCGAGTTCTGGCTCGATCGTATTTCGTACTTGGGTCATATCATCATTCGATGAGGAGTAGAAGTGGATCCCCAGAAGATTGTGGCTATTGAGTCATGGCCAGTGCCCATCACATTTGCAGAGTTTCGTAGTTTTTTTGGATTGGCCGGCTACTACCGGCGGTTTGTTTCAGATTTTGCTCGAATTTCAGCGCCATTGACGCAGTTGACCCGCAAGGATACGCAGTTTACTTGGACAGCAGAGTGTCAGAGTTCTTTTGAGCAGTTGAAGCGAGGCCTGATAACAGCTCCTATTCTCATACTTCCGGATGGGATCGGAGGATTCTCAGTATACTGTGATACTTCAGGCAGAGGTTTAGGATGTATTCTGATGCAGCATGGAAAGGTAATAGCTTATGCGTCACGACAACTTCGTGATCATGAGAGGAATTACCCAACCTATGACTTGGAGCTGGCAGCAGTAGTGTTTGCACTTAAGTTGTGGAGGCACTACTTGTATGGAGACAGGGTGGAGATTTTCATCGACCACAAGAGCCTGAAGTATGTTTTCACCCAGAAGGATCTCAACATGCGTCAGAGAAGGTGGCTGTAGCTTCTTGTGGATTATGATGTCAACCTGCAGTATCATCCTGGGAAGGCCAATGTTGTTGCGGATGCATTGAGCAGGAGAGCGGGAGTTTATTTTCTAACAGCACAACCAGAGCTGTTAGCAGATTTTCAGAAGATGGTTATTGAAGTTGTTCTCCCTTCCAGTGTGGCCTTGATGGCCAGTATGCAAGTTCAGTCCACTATAGTCGAGAGGATCCTGATGGCACAGTCGGCAGATTCCAAGCTTCAGCGACTCAGAGCAGAGTGTGAGGCAGGACGAAGACCAGAGTTATGCATTCATGAGGATGGTACACTTCGACATGGTATGCATCTTTGTGTACCCAGCGGAGATATCCGGCAGGAGATCATGTCATAAGCGCACAGTTCGCAGTATTCCATCCATCCCGGCAGTACAAAAATGTACCGTGATATCTGGCAGCATTTCTGGTAGAATGGCATGAAGCGGGAGATAGCTCGGTTTGTCTCTCGGTGTTTGGTTTGTCAACAAGTTAAAGCCGAACATCAGAGACCGGCTGGACTTCTTCAGCCCTTACCGATTCCAGAATAGAAGTGGGAGCATGTGACTATGGATTTTATGACTGGAATACCTAGATCCCCAGCTGTTAGAGATGCTATCTGGGTTATAGTTGACAGGCTCACGAAAGTGGCACACTTTCTTCCATTCAGAGTTGGTCAGTCGACGGCTCAGTTAGCAGAGATGTACCTCAGGCAGATTGTCAGATTGTACGGTGTGCCAGTCAGTATCACCTCGGACCGAGATTCAAGATTTACGTCACACTTTTGGCGTAGCTTACAAGAGAGTTTGGGAACTCATCTCCAGTTCAGTTCAGCATATCATCCGCAGACAGATGTCCAGTCGGAGCGCATGATCCAGACTCTTGAAGACATGTTGCGGTCTTGCACACTTGACTTCGGTGGTTCATGGGAAGATCACTTACACCTGGTGGAATTCTCGTACAACAACAGTTTCCAGGCCAGTATCCAGATGGCACCGTTCGAGGCACTGTATGGTAGGAAGTGCAGATCCCCGCTAGCCTGGAATGATGTTGGAGAGAGATAGATGCTCGGTCCAGAAATAATTGCCCAGACAGTTGAAGTGGTCAGGCAAGTCAGAGATCATCTTCGAGTTGCCCAAGATCGCCTGCGCCATTGGGCCGATTCTCATCGGCGCCCTCTCGAGTTTTCGGTCGGCGATCATGTATTACTGAGGATTTCGCCCAACCGTGGCGTCATTCGTTTCGGCGTACGGGGCAAGCTTAGTCCTAGGTATATAGGACCGTTTGACATTCTGGAGCATGTAGAAGATGTATCCTATCGTCTCGCTCTTCTACCATCGCTAAGCGAGGTACATGACGTGTTCCATGTATTCCAATTACGACGGTATATCCCGGACCCGAGCCACATCCTGGATCATTCGGAATTGGTTGTTGGTACCAACCTTTCGTATGAGGAGAGGCCCGTGTCTATATTGGACCGGAGAGAGAAGATCCTCAAGAACAAGACTATCAAGTTAGTCTGAGTTGCTTGGGGTCATCACTCTTTGGAGGAGTCAACGTGGGAGCATGAGGATGATATCCGATCGCGATATCCCAACTTGTTTGACTCGTGAGGTATAATGTCTTTCTTATGCCTCATGCCTTCGATTCCCTGCTTGAATGAGTGATTGTCTGCCTAGTTATAGCTTGCATGTGAGTAATGTAGCTTGTCATTGCTCCTCTAGCCTCTTGATTAAATTCTGAGGACGGAATTCTTTTAAGGTGGGTAGAGTTGTAATGCCTGTGGTTCGTATTACATATTTCTCGAATACGTGTACGTATTTATTCTTGTATTGCATGATTTTCTTGCTTAATTTCCTCCCTGGGCTTGGTTTATCCTTGGTTTGGGTTGGCTTGGTTCGGTTTGGGATTGCTCTTGGTTTATCATGAACCAAGGGGTGAACCCCCTACCTACCACCACCACTCATATTTATTACCTATTCTTCTTCTCTCTCTTCATTAATCTCTTCTTCTTCTTCCATTTACTCCCTTCACCTACCAGAGAGAGAAGAGAGAGGTCTAGGCAAGTGCAACTTGCTTCCACAAGAGAGCCCATTTTTATTGTTCCATTAGCTTCTCCTCATGTTTCTAAGACACATTAGAAATTGTCATTTTCCATTTTGAGGCTTTAATTTTTGTAGATCTAAAAATTAGTTATTTTTGGATTTTGGTGGTTTTGATCTATCAAACTTCTTTGTTTTCAAGTTTTTATGGTTCCATGTTGTAGATAATTTTATTCTACCCAATTTTGATCTTTGAAAAGTTGGATTTGGATTTGTTTTGACTAAGTTATGGACTTTTGAAGCTTTGGGTTCAACCTTGGAGTTCCTGCTGATTTGGAGAAGACAGTGAGCAGTGTGCACGAGCTTTTTAGCTTGCGCCACTGAGCTGCACGCGTTCTTTAGCGCAGCGCAGTCTGACTCATACGCTGCCTTTTGGAAGCGTATGTCTTGCATACGTTGTCTTGATGAGGAGTCGTATGGACCTCATACGCTGCCTTGATGAGGAGTCTTATGGACCTCATACGCTGCCTTGATGAGGAGTCATATGGACCTCATACGTTGCCTTGATGAGGAGTCGTATGGACCTCATACGCTGCCTTGATGAGGAGTCGTATGGACCTCATACGCTGCCTTGATGAGGAGTCGTATGGACCTCATACGCTGCCTTGAAGAGGAGTCGTATGGAGTACATATGCTACCTTTTGGAAGCGTATGTCTTGCATATGCTGGCTTGAGCGTAGCTTGGCTTGAGCGTAGCCTGGCTTGAGCGTAGCCTGTCTTGAGCGTAGCCTGACTTGAGCGTAGCCTGACCTGAGCGTAGCCTGACTTGAGCGCAGCCTGACTTGAGCGCAGTCTGACTCAGGCGCAACCTGATGTTTAGGCGCCACTGGACCTGACCCTACTTACCCTGGATCTTCTATAGCCCTATATATTGATATTTATTTAGATATTTAACGTCCGTTTTATATCCTTACGCCTTTTGTCCTGAACTTGATAATCACGAATTTACTTGATATGTTTGGAATTGATAATTGAGCATGACGCGATAGTGACCCATAGTGGTGCACTTCTGACATAATAACCTGACATGACCTGATAGTGGCCCGTCGTGGTGTACTCCTGACAAGTACACTTGGCATGATAACCTGACATAATTATCTCGAATAGCTGTTGCGACGGCTACCTGACATGACATGACCTGTATAATTAATCTGGACACCGTGGGCGATTGTGTTTGTATAAATAAACTAGTCCTGTCTTGCATCATGTCTAGGACAGGGACTCCTGAGTACCACGGTCAGGAGTACCTACTAAAATGGACTAAGGCTAATAACTAGATTAATACATTAGTCATGACGAGATTTCCCAGCTACAGGCAATCCCGTTACCTGGGCACGCCTTGGGATCTGTAGCCTGCCGTCGAGTAGGGCACATTTCCAGCACACTGTCATGTGTTGTACCCTTCAAGCTACCTAAGGGTACATTCGTTTCCTGGACGATGTACCCACCTGAATTCAACTCTAATCTTTTAACCCGGATAACCTGGATGGTCTGCAGGGCTTGTGGCTGTAGAATAATCTTACTGCATCTTGTTAGTAATTAGGCTTGTGGCAACCCTAGTTAGTTAAAGTATCAAGTCGTAATTCTTGCTTGGCTGTGAAGTGATTGGACAGAGTCTAACCAGTCTAGTCTTGCCTTGATCTTGTTCCAGATTATTGAATGACCAGAATGCTTGTATTTATTTTACCGATAAATGGTGAGAATTCCAAGTCCTGTTCAGACGAAGGGTTACAACCCCGGTCCTTGTTTGGTTTACGGGTTGTAACCTGGTTATCTGAATAGTTCTATGGTCATCTCGTCGTATATCATCCTGGTGTATTTTCTTTATTTCCAATTCTTACTTTTATTTATATCTTGTACTGATTGCTGGTTTTAGTTCTTAAGTGAAGCCTCCTTTGTGGCACTTGCTCTTTCTGGGGTCTGACCCAGCTGGTTTTGTGTGGCCAGATTTCGGAGCAGCTCCAGAGGATCTACCGACCTTCCAGCCAGATAGTGGCCACTAGACGGAACACTGGCAACGAGTGGGTTATTTTGGCTCTCCCACTCCCTTGTAAAAATATTCTTTTAAGGTGTTTAGCCGACGAGCACCTGTTTAGCTCGATTGCACTTACTTACTGTCTGCCTACGGGCTGTAACATGATTAACATATCCTAGGGTTGATCATGTATGACTAAACTCTTGCTAGTCCTGATATTTTGTAACGACTAGCTTCATAATCAACTGAATATGTAATGTTTGGGACGCCTTACTATTGTATATTTAATGATCATACATCTTTTGACTTTTATTTACTTGCTTGTGATTGAGACACTAGGCTTGTTCATGACCTTAAGAGACTGTTAGCTTGTAGATAAACCCTCATGTATCTAGACAGCCGTGACCGTATAGCGAGATGGATTCCATTTCATATACGTAGCTGGCTATGTCTGCCCCCGCTCTCCAGTATTCTGGTTCTGGGGCGTGACAGTTGGCCAGTAGTAACCCATGCGTCGCAGTCGATCCTGCAATTTAGGGCCAGGTTGATGAGCCCCGCAAGTCCCGTCATGAGCTTTCCGAAGGGCTTCGGCTGTTTCTTCGTTGGATAAACATCGAAGGAGAAGTCCATCGTAGGAACGTCAGTACAGCATTTTAGTAGCTGTATCATAATAAAATCGAAGGGAATGCCTTCTGACCGAAACGGCTTCTTTCGGGTCTTCTGGGAGGATTCCATAGACCGCGAAGTCGATGAACGAGAACCTCCAGTCTCGGACATTAACACCGGCACTTGTCATCATGGCATGGGCCATTTGTGAGCATAGGTTGTTTTTAGGACAGACCAAGTCTCGACCAATTATCGTGACGTAGTGTTGAGTCCCGAGGGGTATTGCTAGTGAAGCTGCGAGGCCAACCAGACCGTCAGCCTCCAGGTTTTGTAGCCGAGGTACGTGTTCTATAAAGTACTTGGTGAAGGTTGAAATAATATTCAATACAGCTTCATGGTAAGGAACCAGATCTTCATGACGAACTTCGTACTGCCCTCGGATTTGACTAACGACGAGTTTTGAGTCGCCATAAGCTTCCAGATGATCCACCCCCAGCTGTTGCGCCAGTTGGAGTCCCATGATGAGAGCGTTGTACTCGGCAACGATGTTAGAGCACGGCTCTGAAAGGGTGTAAGCGCGCTGGATGACCAGCTGATCGGGGGAGACTAAGACCATCCCCACTCTGCGATAATTTGGCCTTTGGGCCTGTTCTCGAAGCGCCATCGAAAAACACCCGCCAGACGGAGCTTTCTTCGGTGACGTTTGATTCTTGGACCTCATCCAGGATGTCTTCATAGAATCTGGAGGACTCTGGGATGGGGTACGCGGCTAAAATGTCGGCTAGGGCTTGACCCTTGACGGCTTTTTGTGGAACAAATACCATGTTATACGGTGTCAACAGGATTACCCATGTAGCTAGTCGGGAGTTCAATGATCCCGACTTCGTCATGAGAACCCTGAGTGGATTGACTCGGGAGATGACATGAATTGTCTGGCCTGAAACGTAATAGCGAGTCTTCTGGATGGCAAACACCAAAGCTAAACATTCCTTTTCGATGGGGTTGTACCGGTGTTCAGCCCCAATCATTGTCCTACTAAGGTAGTAGATAGCTTGCTCGTAGCCTGCATCGTTGTTCTGAGCCAACAAAGCGCCAAGGGAATGATCCATGGCACGGACGTAGAGAAGAAATGGTTTGCCTGCGACGGGTGCCACCAGGACTAGCGGGCTCGTCAAGTAATCTTTGATATCATCGAAAGCATTTTGGCATTCTTCTGTCCAGACGTAGGCGACTCCCTTCTTCATGAGCTGGGTGAAGGGTTGACATTTTTCGGAAAGGTTTGCTATAAACCTTCGGATGTATGCAAGAAGCCCTTGTAGGCCTCGAAGTCTCGGAGGTTCTTCGGAGGGTCCATGTCAAGGATGGCTTTGGTCTTCTCGGGGTCAACAGGAATGCCTTTTACCGTGATAATGAAGCCCAAGAACTTTTTGCTAGAAACCCCAAGGAAGGATTTTGCGGGGTTCATCCTGAGTTGATGCGCTCGCATGAGATCGAAGACTGTCTTTAGGTCTTATAGGTGATCACCTTTGAGACGGCTCTTGACAGTAATATCATCAACATAGCACTCAACTATTTTACGTAGATGTTGACGGAAGATGGTACTCATAGCTCGTTGGTACGTATCACCAGCGTTCTTCAAACCAAAGGGCATTACTGTGTAGCAAAAAATCTCTTTTGGAGTCCTGAATGACGTGTGTTTTGCGTCATCGAAGAACATTTTGATCTGGTTGTAGACCGAGTACCCGTCCATAAAAGACATGCATTCGAAGCCACATGTATTGTCGATCATCGCTTCAGTGATTGGAAGCAGGAATTCGTCTTTCGGGCAAGCAGTATTGAGATCTCTGAAGTCGATGCAGACTCGTATCTTCCTATTCTTCTTGGTGACAGGGACGACATTGGCCACCCAATCCGGATGCTGCTTTTCACGAATGAACCCGCTGCTCAAGAGTTTGTCCACTTCTTGATCGATAGCGTTCATAATATCAGGACGAAAACGTCGTTGTTGCTGCTTTATAGGCTTAGCATCAGGTAAGATGTTAAGTTTATGCATCACGATTTGGGGATCAAGTCCCGGCATATCTTCATAGCTCCAGGCGAAGATGTCGATGTAATCTTTAGCCAATTAGACTAAAGACTCCCGGTCACTTCCCTTCAGACTCTTGCTGATGAAGATAGGTTTGGAAGAAGACTCGTCCCCAAGGTTGATCTGCTCGACTTCGTCTTCGGTAGGGGGTTAACGTAATTCAAAACGAGACTCCCACTGCGCTCCTAGGCGTTGAGCCCAAGGTTCTTCCTCGAAGAATTTTGGCGTTTGGTCTTCGCCTTCATCCTTTCGAGATTGTGCAGATACCATGTTGACTGATAGCACCTTCCTGAAGACTGAGCCGATACTGGTATCGGAATCCCAAGTTGATGCTTCAGATGAATGAGAGTGTTCTACTTCTTCTGCCTTCGAACTCTCTGGAGTTGCCGGCCGCGTGACATAGCCCACCCCCCGTCGAATACGATGATAGTAGTCCTGCGGCTTTCCTTTGGGTGTTGGGAGTCAGAGGTGAAGACGCCGGCCTTTGCCGTAGTTCAGGCCCTTGTTGCTTTTCAGATCGTAACCCATCTTTTGGATGAGGTACTTTTTCTTGTCCGTGTACCGATAGACTTGTATTCTGTCGGTATCCGGTTCTGGCTCGAGTGGCGGGAGGTCTTGATGACGCTCGACTTTGCCAAAGATGATGGGTTCTTCGTCCCGGTTCCGCGATGGGACTATAAAATAGACTCCTTAGGACGGGACTACTCGATTTACATGATTGACGGTCGTTATTTGTGTTTGTAACGACCATAGAGCGTTATCTAGTGTATACATGGCATTCCAATGTGGAAGACTACAATAATTGAAAGGCACTCTATTATTGATAAAATACGAGATTTTATCTCGTGGAATTACATTATCAAGAGAAGGTGCATCTATATCAGCAGATATGTATTCTTCTAACTCTTCATCCGTGAGCTCTGGAGCTAGTTCGGGAGAGCTCATCACAGAATTGACCTTGGATCTGAGAGGGCTATGTGGGCCTTCTTTTGCAGCTTGAGTGAGGCGGAAGATTGCGGAGGCTTGCCTTTAAGAAGCGCCTTCAGGGGTGCCTCAACTGCGCCTTCGGTGACTGGTGCCTTCCCCTATAGTTTTGCCACGAGGGGAGCCAACGTTTGAGGAGGTCTTCCCTTGAGCCGTATCTTCAAAAGAGATTCAGTGGGTGTTCTACTTAGATAAGTCGGTACTTTTCTAGGTAACTTGATTGCCATGGGAGGCAGCATCTGGGGTGGTTTTCTTTTGAGTCAAATTTTCAAAGGAGCGTCGAGAATCATCTCTGCCTCCACGTCTGTCTCCGTCGCTATTTTTACTTCGTCATCAGCATCATTGGCTTTCCCTTCATCGAGCGACTTATATAAGCTAGCATCGGTGAAGTAGGCTTCGACCCCCTTGAAAGGGTCAATATCCGCGAACTCTGTTCGGATGATGTTGTTAGTAGACACATACTTCATGCATTGGTGGAGTGTAGACGGTACCACCATGTACTCGTACAGCCATCGCCGACCTAGCATGAGGTTCTAGTTGACGTCGGCGTCTACGACATAGCAAGTCACTTCGGTTCGAAGATTACCGATATGACACTTCAGTCGGATTTTGCCCAACGGTTTACTTTTGCTGGCATTGAAATCGCTGATTGTAGTATTGGAAGGCGCCAGACGATGCATCGGGATTCCCAATGTTGAGAGCAGAGTCCTCGGGATGATACTGAAGGAAGACCCTGGATCAATCTGAATTCGCTTCACTTTGATGGAACCCACATATCCTGTGTAATACAGCGACCTGTTGTGCCGGTTGTGCTTAAGCAGCATGTCTTGTTGGGTAAAGGTTATATTGGGGATGACATCCTCCGCACAATGGCAGTGCGCACATGTGGTTGGAATATCCTTGGGCTGCTTACCTGACTGATGAAGGACTCAGCATCCTTCAAGGCTTCATAAAGAGCTTCGCGGGTGTCTTTGGAAAGACGAAGAAGCTCGAACAGAGATAAGCGGAAAGGAGTTCCGGCAAGTTGTGCCAGTTTGTCGAAGTTGTGGGGCTTGGCTAGCCCCGAAGCATATTCTCTTCGCAAAGGCTTGTCGAAACGGGCCTCTACGTGCTTCTGTTTATTGGCTGCTGGAGGTCTGGATGGGCCCTCTTCCTGGGCAGCAGGGGCGGTGCAGGGAGGCACCACCTCGACGGTAGCTTCGTCGGGTTGGGCGTTCTGCTGCGAACGCGTTTATACAGGAAGTGCCTCTTCCGCGGAGGAAGAGACCATGAGACAAGATTTGATCTTTTTGCCCTTGGTTTTGGAGGCAGACCGTACCCCCGGTTGAGTAACTTCGGAGACGAGGTCTGGGTGAACCCATAAGATCTCTCTCCGAGATATGGTGAGTAGGATGAGTCCATTCACGTTGTCACGGGTAGGTGGTAGGTTGACCACCTCCATTATCGCCTTTGGGATGGGGACGACGCCATCTTGTGCTGTGGTTGGCGGCAAGGTGCCAAATTGGAGCGACACCAGGTTGGCCGAGACTATTTTCTCCTCGTAATCGACGGAGATGACATTCGTATTGATCATGCGCTGGATGTAGTTCTTGAGGATGTAGCAGTCCTGAGTTGGATGTCCGACAAACCGATGGTAGTGACAGTACCTCGGATTGTCAACTTTCCCTACCTCGTCGGGATGCTTCGGGTCCGATAATTTAATTTTATCACCCTGCTTCAACATCTCGAAGAGTTGCAAGGTGTCTTCATCATAGAAAGAATAGACCTTCTTTGGCCTCGGTGCAAGTGGAGGCTTCTAGGTAGGTGCTTGTACATTTTTAGAGACATTGACTGTCAACGCCTGCTTCCCCTTTGCCTCACGTCCAGGGTTGCTGGTAGCAGGCCATTTTCCCTTGTCTTTAAAGGCAGGAAAACTGACTCCCAGAAGGCGGGCATTGCATGCCTTCTTTTCAGCTGCTTCGGCCTCAATAATCAATGAGCTCCAGTCGGGAGAAGGAGTGGAGTTGAGCCAGAGCTTAACCGCAGGAAGCATGTTTATGCTGCAGGAGGAGAGGAGTGCATGTTCTAGCATACCCGGGGGCAGGCTGAAGCAGGCTTGTCGAAATCGTTCGATGAATGCTCGAACCATTTCTTTTTCCTTCTGACGTACCTCTATAAGGGACGCCATCATCATGTCTTTCCCTCCGTTGTAGAAACGATCAAGGAAGAGGCGTGTCAAGTCATCAAAGGAGGATATGGAGTTGTCAGGGAGACTGCAGTACCAGTCGTAAGCTACTCCTTTCAATGCTCCGACAAACAGGCTGGTGAGTAGTGCGTCTTTCTTCGAGAGATGTCCCGTTTGAGACTGGAAGTACGTCAGATAACGGCGCGGAGAGTCCTTTCCATCGTATGGCGTCAACGTTTGTGGTTTATACTTGGAAGAATAGACCACTTGGTTCCATTCGAGGGGGTAAGGTTGTAGGATCCCCATCTTCTGGCGCTCCTCCTGTCTATTCTTTGACTCGAAGCGTTCACGCAAGTCCCTGATCATCTCAACCACGTCCTCCGTGGAACTGGGAGTCGAAGAAGGTGGAACATCCTAGAGTTGTACATTCGAAGGTTCCGATACCCGAGGTGCTTCCCGGCAATCGGTATTCAAGGATGGCCGTTGAAGGGGCACACTTGATTCCCCGTTAGCTCCTGGGTCAGGATTGGTGGAAGGTGCTCTGGCCAAAGCTGACCGTATCTCAAATACTGCTTGAGTCGGTGTCTACATGGAGGCAGAGAGGGTTTTGAGTCCTCCCTCCAAAGTATCCATGCGCTGAACGAGGTATGCTGGTGGAGCATCTGACTCCGTATCACCACCGCCCGTCATGTATACTATCATGACGTGACTGGAAGTGGATGGATCGGTTGAAGCTTCGCTTTCAGCCTCGCTCTCTTATAGAAGAGTTGCTTCTCCTGGAGTTTCATCCTGGCTACCTCCAGTTATGCTCTGGAGGATATCCTCGTCTTCGGAAGGAGAATCAACAAGGGCTTGACTATCCCCAGCTATTGTCACTGCCACTTTTCTAGCTTGAGGGTATTTTGGTCATTTTTAAAATTTTGAAATTATTTTGGGAATTATTATTATTAATTATAATTATTATAATTTTTAGTGATTTTTAGTGTAATTGTTTTGGTGCTATTCTAGACTTTGACTAGTGTTGACTTAGGAGACTGTCCTAGAGGCTAACCTAGGTCATGACTACTTGGTTAGGTTATGAAACCCTAGCTTGACCTAAGTTAGTGAAATCAAACCCATTAGAATTATTTTGGGGAAATTAGGAATTTATTTGAATAGGAAATGGCTTGTGGTTTCACAAGTCATGACTTGTAACTTAGCCTTGAAGGCCCAACCCAACACTAGTACAACCTAACCCTAGTCCATTCTAGCCTATGGCCGACCAGACTAGGTCATTCTCCCCCTATTTAATGCTCCTAGAAATTAGGGCTAGCCTCCTTAGAAATATTTTGCAAGTTTAGAAAGAGGTGAGTCTCCATCTTCTTTAATCCATAGAAATTCCATTTCAATTTATTTTTCCCCCAAACCAATTGCAATAGGACCTAAATTTATTGTACTTGCTGTTGTTATTGAGTAATTTCAGGGAAGAAACAATTTGGGAGAGTTTTGGTGGTTTGGGGATCCTCTCATTTGGAGCTTTTTGTTACATTGCAAATCTCTAGGTAATATTCTAATCCCTTCCATTAAATGTTGATTTTATTGCATATCTAGAAAGCCCTAGGCCTACCCTAGCTGTAGGTATAGCAAACCCTAAGTTTCGTGTCCGATACGTGTCCGTATCGGACACATATCAGTCCTTACTCATAGGTGTTTGACGAAATGCCCCAAAGGGCATTTCGATTTAGTTTCAGGGATGTAATTGAATAGGAATTTAGGTTTTAACCTCGCTTATGGGTTTCTAGTGCTCTGAGCACGTTTTGGTCTGGTGTCGTGTCGCCACGGACACACGGACAAGCGGTTGCACGCGCGCGCGCAGGCAGGTTGCTTGTCCTACTGCTCGGGTGTGATTGCACAGTGCACATGCCACTTCGACACATGATATTGGACACACACTATGGGACACTGACTGACACCACATGTGTCAAGTCTTAGGACCCCTCATGTCGTGTCGGACACGGTGTCGCGAGTGCATGGGAAGTGCACTGTGCGTGCACAGTTCTGAATTTGGTTTTCTGTTTTGATTCAGTTTTAATAGTTTAAATTATGTTTTAAATTGCTAATTAGATCCTAATTATAATGTATAAACTATGTTAGATTAGATTTACATATTAGATTAGGTTTCAATATGAATTTTGGTTCGAATTGGGTTGAACTGCATGGTCACTGATACTGTCCTGATACCTGAGTTCAGAATTTTCCTAACTTTAATTACTTGATTTGAATGATGGTTTTCACTGATTGTATGTCCCCACATAATTGGTTGTTTATGTTTAGCTTAACATTTTGATTCAATAGACCTTTGGATTTGTGAATGGGATATTTGACATTTTGATTGGGTTTCAAATGAAATTGCTGATACATGGGTTTTCTAATTCCCTGAACTCTTAATTTCCAGTTTATTGAAGTTCTTCACTGTTAAATGGTTTCCCACATATTGCTAGTTCATGTTTAGTTTCATGTTTCAATTTGAATTGGGCTTTAGGTTGTGAATGGGAAATTGAGCATTGGGTTGGTTTTCGAATGTAATGGCTGTTACATTTTCAGCTCTATGTATGAACTGTAAATGAATGTTTTAGTTCAATTATTAATATCTTGAACTAATCTTCCCTTAACCTGAACTGTATTGAAATATTTTCCATACAAATGAGATTTAATTCCTAAATGAACAGTCTGTAATCTGGGATTAGTTCCTCTCCCTTTATTTTATTACACTGTATTGAAGGGTTTAATCCTTTAAACCTGAGATTTCCTCATTTCAATTTAACTGGGATTTGATTTCTATTTCATTACACTGTTTTGTATTCACTAATTATTTCCAGATTTTATTTTGTTATCACTTCACTGTTTCATTGCCACTATTTCCAGGATTCATATTCCTGTGATAAATTCCAGTTATCATTCACTGATTTTCTCACATTGTAACTGTCAATTTATTTCCAGATTTCATAATGTTTAGTTAGCTACTGATTTTATTTGACACTTAAACACAAGTGTGTATCATTCACTGATTTTCACTCATTCACTGTTTTGTATTGCACAGCAACTGTCATTCCCTGTTCTTTGGACTGCCACACTGTTTTATAATGAACACCCTCACACTCACAGTCTCACTAGCACATACACATGTTTTCCTCACTTTCTTGACACACACTCTTGTATCCCACACACACATACATACCATATCACAACCCTATCATGTATCTCACACACACCCACACTTGAACATACATGTGTTTCCTATTCTCTATACATATGTATATATATGTGTATTGAGATGTATATAAATATAGGTATCCTATATAACATGTCAATGTGTGTGTACTAATATATATTTGACATATAATGTATGTGTGATATATATCATAGGTAGTCTATAAGCTAATGTGTATTTTAGTTATATTATATTATATATCAATGAGGGTATTATTTTTTATATAAATATTGTCATGAGTATATGTGTTATGGGTTGGTTCATAGGCATGGTATAGCCTATGGCCTATGGGTGACTTGAATGCCTAGTATAGAGTCTAGATTGGTCTTGTTTAGCTTTGTTAGACCTAGAATAGACTAGTATAGACTCGTTTGACTTAGGTTTGACCTAGTTTGACTTCTAGGGTTGACCAGAGTTGACCAAGAGTTGACTTTGGCCTAGATTGACCTAGATTCATGTAGAATGCATTGACTTGCATCTTATTATCATTGTAGACTCATAGTGACTTGTACTGTTCTATAGGAGACAGACACCACTCCTCGGACAGTATATTTTCTCCAGATTCTCAGGTTACAGGCGAGTACATTCCCTGATCATTTCATATCCTGCATTAGGAGTATATTTCCTGCTTTAGAGTACTTTACATGATGCTGACACGTTGGAAACACGGATTAGTACTATATGGATCTTGTTGTGCGATGTTATCCCCTTAGCGGATACATCGGGTATTCGTGTTCGTGTACTTTATCGTGAACATCGTGTACTCCTTGTATTTGTGACATTCGTGTACGAAACGTGTGAATCGTGTATAATCATGTATTCACATGACCTTCGTGTACAATAACATAACTTAACTAGATCCTTGTGTATTGATTGGGGTGGGGGAGTAGAAGTGGTTATGTATTCAATCCAGTAGATTACTCGTGTACAAACCTCTGTAGATTACTCGTGTACAACATCGTGCCGTTTACATAACCATCTTGTGCTCTGAATCGCTAGCACTGTTAGTTCTCTATATACTGTAGCTATTTATTTACAGTCTCTCTCTTTTTATCATATTATTCTTTCAGTATCTTGTATCTTACTCTCTAGCATGATTATATATCTTGACCTACTATGATTTGTTGAGATGTACTGTGCTCGCTCTGTCCTGACCGGACCTGTTAAAAATTTTACAGAGGACGAGGCTGAGGCGTTCTGCCCTACCTACTACGGTGCTACATTAGATGAGTGCCTGGACTTGGACCAGCAGCAGGATCCACTAGCAGTAGATGACACTCCCTTAGATTAGGATGTTTTTACTTTTCTGGATTACTGTATATAGATTCTGATATACTTTGGGATATGTACTTATTTAGACACTTAGAATTCTGGATGTATCTCTGTGGTTTATTCTGTTCTGGATATTATCTATCATTCTATCTATCTTCATCATGTTATACCTTAGTTGTGATTGAGATATATTCTGTTATGTCACCCCCATTCGGGGAGTATAACTGTTTATTACCTTAAACTGTTAGATGTTGTGACCTAGGACAGCGTTCTACTGCCGACACTGCGGCATAGGCTGGACGTACCCACGTCTCGTGCCCTTACTCTAGGGTGCGGGTCGTGACACGTTTTTAGTGGTGGCCCATGCAGGTCTAGGTTAGAAGTGTAGTGGTATTCGAACTAGAATATCGCTGCAGCCTGCAGTAGAAATTAGTATATTTTTGAAGGGACTCAATCACACTAGAAAAATTCCTTATCAGATTTCGTATATCTATTTTGCTGCTTATTGTCTTCCTTAGAAATTTAAACTGTCCTTCTTTGATATTTTGACTCATTCTCAGTAATTGCTTCTTGTTTGATCTGTGTCTCCAGGATGGTTGAGACAAGATCGCATCGCCCTGGACTGGGAGACGTTGGAGTGGGGTCTAGCACCTCTCGACCTCAACAGCAGCCAGCTCCCGGTGCCACAGGGCCAGTGCAGCCCTCAGGAGTCGGTGTTTCTGCAGCTTTTGGAGGAGCACCTCCACCAGTCAGGAGGTCGAGTGTTGTGATTCCTGAGATCCTTCCACCGCAGCAGCCTCCGCTTGTGGGGATGGTAGATGCAGCACATCTCTTCTCCTTCGTGGAGAGGATTCTGGAGTCCCACCAGCAGCAGTAGACGAGGCAGACTGCCGATTTTCGTCAGGGGATCGATGAGGCACACCAGCTGGTTCGCACTACAGTCGAGATGATTACAGCTCAGGGGACCTAGCAGCAGCCCCGTCGGAGGGAGAAGGATATACAGGACTTCCAAAAGATGCGCCCTCGGGAGTTCTTCGGCACAGAGGGCATCCACTATGCCGACGACTGGATAGAGCATATCGAGGAGATCTTCCGACTGGCGGAGATACCAGATCGACTCCAGATCGAGGCGGCGGGCAGCCAGATGCAGGACATAGCCCGTGCTTAGTATCAGACGGATCCCAGGGTGGGAGTTGAGGGCCAGACTTGGGCCCAGTTCAAGGAGCTGTTTAAGGAGCAGTTATTTCCTGATGTGGCTTTGGGAGGTATCGAGGCACAGTTCGAGGGTCTGGTTCAGGGGAACCAGACGATAGCTGAGTATGCTGGGGAGTTTTGTAGACTGGCCCATTTTATAGATGACTTGACCGAGAAGACGAAGGCGAGGAAGTTTTGCCGGGGATTGATTAGAGAAGTTCGGTCGCTGACTAAGAGCGACCGGAATGCTACATTTGCTGAGATATTTTTTGGGGCTATGGCGGTGGAAGACGACCTAGGGCTGAAGCAGAAGAGGGGTCGTGACTTCCAGGGTGGTAGCAGCAGTCAGGGACAGGCCAAGAGGCCTCACTTCCAGCATCAGCAGCCACAGAGGCCAGTTCAGCAGTATCAGCATCAGGGCCATGCACCTTTTCAGCAGGTGCAGCATCAGCAGCAGAGAGGGCAGCAGGCACCCAGGCAGCAGGCTATTAGTTGTACTTTCTGTAAGAAGCCTGGGCACAAGTGGGAGGATTGCAGGAAGAGACTTGGCAGATGCTTGATGTGTAGATCAGCGGATCACCAGATGCGAGATTGTCCAGTGGCGTCGATGCGTCCAATACCAGGAGGAGCTGGGGCAGCCAAGGCTCCAGCAGGTCAGCCGAGGGGACCAGCCCTGCAGACCCAGCAGCAGAGGTTCCAGCAGCACCAGCAGCACCAGCAGCACCAGCAGCAGGCACAAGGTGGACAGCAGGGGCGAGCTTTCGTCATGGCGGCTGAGGATGCCGAGGCCGTCGGAGAGCTGATAGCAGGTTCGGTTCTGCTCGACTCCCTTCCAGCATTTGCACTCTTTGATTCTGGAGCTTCCTATAGCTTTGTGTCAGTATCGTATGCTATTAGACACAGTCTGGTTTCTGAACCATTGCCTAGGACCTGCAAAATCACGACCGGGGGTGGGATCATCCTCGTTAGTGATGTTTGTAGAGGGCGGAGCATCATATTGGAAGGCCGAGAGTTGGGAGTGAGTTTACTCGTCATGCCACTACCGAACTACGATATTGTATTAGGTATGGACTGGCTGAGTAGACACCATGCCCGCATTGATTGCCGAGGGGGTAGAGTTTTGTTTGGGGCGCCAGGAGAGCCAGAGTTTGAGTACACCCGACGGCAGGCAGAGCAGGACAGTGGAGTCTTCTGTAGAGCTTCAATTGAGGAGTAGGTGGCTCTGCATCCCTTGATCGCAGAGTTTATGGACGTATTTCCAGAGAAGTTGCCAGGGCTTCCACCGGACAGGGACGTAGAGTTCTCGATAGACTTGGTTCCCGACGCGGAACCGATTTCTCAGCATGTCTATCGAGTGAACAACAGCAAATTGGTGGAGCTGAAGAATCAGGTGGATGAGCTGCAGGACAAGGGCTTCATCCGATCGAGTTCTTCATCTTGGGGTGTACCGGTACTTTTCGTACCCAAGAAGGATGGGTCGGTACAGATGTGTATCGACTACAGGGCACTTAACAACCTGACGATTAAGAACAGATACCCACTGTCGCGGATCGATGATCTCTTTGATCAGTTGAGCGGAGCTCGGGTGTTCTCCAAGATTGATTTGAGGTCAGGTTATCACCAGGTGAAGGTGAAGAGGGAGGATATACCCAAGACCGCTTTCAGGACGCGGTACGGGCAGTTTGAGTTTTTGGTTATGCCGTTTGGGCTGACCAATGCACCAGCAGTGTTTATGAACCTTATGAACAAGGTGTTCCACCAGTACTTGGACAAGTTCATGGTGGTATTCATTGATGATATCCTGGTGTATTCGAAGACAGAGGAAGAACACGAGGAGCACTTGAGAGTGGTTCTGGAGACACTCAGGAGGGAGAGGTTGTATGGCAAGGTCTCGAAGTACGAGTTCTTCCTAGACAGAGTTGACTTCTTGGGTCATGTGGTGTCTGGAGATGGTATCTCATTGGACCCGAAGAAGATCACAGCAGTTGATTCTTGGGCATCGTCGACTTTAGTGGCAGAGATCAGGAGTTTCCTGGGGCTGGCAGGATATTATAGGAGATTTGTGCAGGATTTCTCCCGGGTTGCAGAGCCGTTTACTCGATTGACCCGGAAGGATACTGAGTTTGTTTGGTCAGAGGAGTGTCAGGCAGCTTTTGATGAGTTGAAGAAGCGGCTTACGACAGCTCCGATTCTGACATTGCCTTCAGGATCAGGTAGATTCACTATTTATAGTGATGCTTCAGGGAAGGGGCTGGATTGTGTCTTACAGCAGCATGGAAAGGTGATTGCCTACGCTTCCAAGCAATTACGTCCCCATGAGAAGAACTACCCTACCCATGACCTGGAGTTGGCAGCGGTGATTTTTGCTTTGAAGTTGTGGAAGCACTATCTGTATGGCGAGAGGGTAGAGATTTTCACAGATCACAAGAGCTTGAAGTATGTGTTTACACAGAAAGAGCTCAACATGAGGCAGCGCAGATGGCTAGAGTTGATGAAAGATTTTGACATCTCACTTCAGTATCACCTAGGGAAGGCCAACGTGGTTGCCGATGCCTTGAGTAGGTATCCGACAGCCATGTGTTTGACTATGGATCGACACTTTCTTGCAGATTTGGAGAGCCTTGGGATTGAGGTGATTGTGCCCGGAGTACAGATGCAGTTATGGGGCCTTCAGATACAGTCGGACTTGATGGAGCGGGTCAAGGCGACACAGTTCGAGGATGTGGCTCTACGGTGTATCCGAGAGTAGGTTCGTACAGGGTTGGTGGATGGCGAGTTTTTACTTGCAGAGGATGGTGCCCTGAGGCACGGTTCCAGGTTATGTGTGCCTAGCAGGGAGCTCAGAGAGCAGATCATGCAGGAGGCTCACAGATCGCAGTACTCTATACATCCTGGTGCCAACAAGATGTACAGGGATCAGCGAGAGCATGTCTGGTGGTACAGAATGAAGCGGGAGGTAGCTCGCTTCGTAGCTAGATGCTTGGTCTGTCAGCAGGTCAAGGCAGAGAGGCAGAGGCCCGAAGGATTATTGCAGTCGTTGCCCATTCCAGAGTGGAAGTGGGAACATATCACCATGGATTTTGTATCTGGGTTGCCGCGTACACTAGGAGGGAAAGACGCGATTTGGGTCATCGTTGACAGGTTGACCAAATTGGCCCAATTCTTGCCATTCAAGGTGGGTACGTCTACAGAGAGGCTTGCGGAGTTGTATATGAGGCAGATAGTCAGGATTCACGGAGTCTCCGTCAGCATTATCTCAGATCGGGATAATCGCTTTACTTTCCATTTCTGGAGGAGTCTGCAGACTAGTTTGGGTACTCAGCTCAAGTTTAGTACTGTATACCACCCCCAGACGGACGGACAGTCAGAGAGGACTATTCAGACCCTTGAGGACATGCTGCGGACGTGCGTCCTGAATTTTGGAGGTTCCTGGGAGGATCATCTATATTTCATGGAGTTTGCTTACAACAACAGTTATCAGGCCAGCATTGAGATGTCACCGTTTGAGGCTCTGTACGGGCGTAGGTGTCGTACACCCTTATCTTGGGATGATGTTGGAGAGCGAGCTTTACTGGGACCAGAGATGGTTGTTGACGCAGCCGAGAAGGTGAAGCTCATCAGGAACAGATTTTGCATGGCACAGGACAAACATCGGCACTGGGCCGATAGCCACCGGAGGCCATTGGAGTTTGAGGTACAGATTTAGAGATAGGATTAGAAGTAGATTGTATTTTGTTTTGTTCGATTGATCGTGTTTAATTTTTTAGTAACTTGAGACCTTGCTTGTGATTAGGTTGGAGACATAGTTTTTTTGCAGATATCTCCGACTCGTGGTACGATACGTTTTGGTGGAGGTAGAAAGCTTAGCCCGTGCTTCATCGGCCCTTTCGTTATCAGCGGGAGAGTCGGTGACCTGGCATACAGGCTAGACTTGCCACCTGCACTAGTGGAAGTTTACAACGTATTCCACGTATCACAGTTGAGACGGTACGTGGCTGACCCTGGCCATGTGCTCGATCATTCGGAGATTGAGGTTGGACCTACTCTCAGTTATCCAGAGCAGCCTGTGGAGATTCTGGATCGTCGGAAGAAGGTTCTGAGGAACCAGGTGATACCCTTGGTATGCGTCGCATGGAGGCATCATTCTCCAGGAGAGTCTACCTGGAAGCGGGAGGATGAGATGTGCGAGCGGTACCCCTATCTTTTTGGACCTTGAGGTATACTTTTCTATCCTTCTCAGCAGTTAGTTTCGCCTTTAATTTCGAGGACGAAATTATTTTAAGGGGGGATAGAATTGTCACTGCCACTTTTCTAGCTTGAGGGTATTTTGGTCATTTTTAAAATTTTGAAATTATTTTGGGAATTATTATTATTAATTATAATTATTAGACTTTTTTAGTGATTTTTAGTGTAATTGTTTTGGTGCTATTCTAGACTTTGACTAGTGTTGACTTAGGAGACTGTCCTAGAGGCTAACCTAGGTCATGACTACTTGGTTAGGTTATGAAACCCTAGCTTGACCAAAGTTAGTGAAATCAAACCCATTAGAATTATTTTGGGGAAATTAGGAATTTATTTGAATAGGAAATGGCTTGTGGTTTCACAAGTCATGACTTGTGACTTAGCCTTGACGGCCCAACCCAACACTAGTGCAACCTAACCCTAGCCCATTCCAGCCCATGGCCGGCCACACTAGGTCATTCTCCCCCTATTTAATGCTCCTAGAAATTAGGGCTAGCCTCCTTAGAAATATTTTGTAAGTTTAGAAAGAGGTGAGTCTCCATCTTCTTTAATCTATAGAAATTCCATTTCAATTCATTTTTTCCCCAAACCAATTGCAATAGGACCTAAATTTATTGTACTTGCTGTTGTTATTGAGTAATTTCAGGAAAGAAACAATTTGGGAGAGTTTTGGTGGTTTGGGGATCCTCTCATTTGGGGCTTTTTGTTACATTGCAAATCCCTAGGTAATATTCTAATCCCTTCCATAAAATGTTGATTTTATTGCATATCTAGGAAGCCCTAGGCCTACCCTAGCTGTAGGTAGAGCAAACCCTAAGTTTCGTGTCCGATACGTATCCGTATCGGATACGTATCAGTCATTGTTCATAGGTGTTTGACGAAATACCCCATAGGGCATTTCGATTTAGTTTCGGGGATGTAATTGAATAGGAAGTTAGTTTTTAACCTCGCTTAGGGGTTTCTACTGCTCTGAGTACATTTTGGTCTGGTGTTGTGTCGCCACGGATACACGGACACGCGATTGCACGTACGCGCGCGCAGGCAGGTTGCTTGTCCTGCTGCTCGGGTGTGATTGTACAGTGCACACGCCACTTCGACACATGATATTGGACACACACTATGGGACACTGACTGACACCACGTGTGTCAAGTCTTAGGACCCCTCGTGTCGTGTCGGACACGGTGTCGCCAGTGCATGGGAAGTGCACTGTGCGTGCACAGTACTGAGTTTGGTTTTCTGTTTTGATTCAGTTTTAATAGTTTAAATTATGTTTTAAATTGCTAATTAGATCCTAATTATAATGTATAAACTATGTTAGATTAGATTTACATCTTAGATTAGGTTTCAATGTGAATTTTGATTCGAATTGGGTTGAACTGCATGGTCACTGATACTGTCCTGATACCTGAGTTCAGAATTTTCCTAACTTTAATTCCCTGATTTGAATGATGGTTTTCACTGATTGTATGTCCCCACATAATTGGTTGTTCATGTTTAGCTTAACATTTCGATTCAATAGACCTTTGGATTTGTGAATAGGATATTTGACATTTTGATTGGGTTTCAAATGAAATAGCTGATACATGGGTTTTCTAATTCCCTGAACTCTTAATTTCCAGTTTATTGAAGTTCTTTACTGTAAAATGGTTTCCCACATATTGCTAGTTCATGTTTATTTTCTTGTTTCAATTTGAATTGGGCTTTAGGTTATGAATGGAAAATTGAGTATTGGGTTGGTTTTCGAATGTAATGGCTGTTACATTTTTTGCTCTATGTATGAACTGTAAATGAATGTTTTAGTTCAATTCTTAATATCCTGAACTAATCTTCCCTTAACCTGAACTGTTTTGAAATGTTTTCCATACAAATGAGATTTAATTCCTAAATGAACACTCTGTAATCTGGGATTAGTTCCTCTCCCTTTATTTCATTACACTGTATTGAAGGGTTTAATCCTTTAAACCTGAGATTTCCTCATTTCAATTTAACTGAGATTTGATTTCTATTTCATTACACTGTTTTGTATTCACTAATTATTTCCCGATTTCATTTTGTTATCACTTCACTGTTTCATTGCCACTGTTTCCAGGATTCATATTCCTGAGGTAAATTCCAGTTATCATTCACTGATTTTCTTACATTGTAACTGTCAATTTATTTCCAGATTTTATAATGTTTAGTTAGCTACTGATTTCATTTGACACTTGAACACAAGTGTGTATCATTCTCTGATTTTCACTCATTCACTGTTTTGCATTGCACAGCAACTGTCATTCCCTGTTCTTTGGACTGCCACACTGTTTTGCAATGTACACCCTCACACTCACAGTCTCACTAGCACATACACATGTTTTCCTCACTCTCTTGACACACACTCTTGTATCCCCTACACACACACATACCATATCACAACCCTATCATGTATCTCACACACACCCACACTTGAATATACATGTATTTTCTGTTCTCTATACATATGTATATATATGTGTATTGAGATGTATATAAATATAGGTATCCTATATAATATGTCAATGTGTGTGTACTAATATATATTTGACATATAATGTATGTGTGATATATATATCATAGGTAGTCTATAAGCTATTGTGTATTTTAGTTATATTATATTATATATCAATGAGGGTATTATTTTTGATATAAATATTGTCATGAGTATATGTATTATGGGTTGGTTCATAGGCATGGTATAGCCTATGGCCTATGGGTGACTTGAATGCCTAGTATAGAGTCTGGATTGGTCTTGTTTAGCCTTGTCAGACCTAGAATAGACTAATTAGACTAGTATAGACTCGTTTGACTTAGGTTTGACCTAGTTGACCTAGTTTGACTTCTAGGGTTGACCAGAGTTGACCAAGAGTTGACTTTGGCCTAGATTGACCTAGATTCATGTAGAATGCATTAACTTGCATCTTATTATCATTGTAGACTCATAGTGACTTATACTGTTCTATAGGAGACAGACACCACTCCTCGGACAGTATATATTCTCCAGATTCTCAGGTTACAGGCGAGTACATTCTTTGATCATTTCATATCCTGCATTAGGAGTATATTTTCTGCTTAAGAGTACTTTACATGATGCTGACACATTGGAAACACGGATTAGTACTATATGGATCTTGTTGTGCGATGTTATCCTCTTAGCAAAAATATCGGGTATTCGTGTTCGTGTACCTTATCGTGAAAATCGTGTACTCCTCGTATTTGTGACATTCGTGTACGAAACGTGTGAATCGTGTATAATCATGTATTCACATGACCTTCGTGTACAATAACATAACTTAACTAGATCCTTGTGTATTGATTGGGGCGGGGGAGTAGAAGTGGTTATGTATTCAATATAGTAGATTACTCGTATACAAACCTCTGTAGATTACTCGTGTACAACATCGTTCCGTTTATATAACCATCTTGTGCTCTGAATCACTAGCACTGTTAGTTCTCTTTATACTGTAGCTATTTAGTTACAGTCTTTCTCTTTTTATCATGTTATTCTTTCAGTATCTTGTATCTTACTCTCTAGCATGATTATATATCCTGACCTGCTATGATTTGTTGAGATGTACTGTGCTCGCTCCTGTCCTGACTGGACCTGTTGAAAATTTTACAGAGGACGAGGCTGAGGCGTTCTGCCCTACCTACTACGGTGCTACATTAGATGAGTGCCTGGACTTGGACCAGCAGCAGGATCCATTAGCAGTAGATGACACTGCCTTGGATTAGGATGTCTTTACTTTTTTGGATCACTGTATATAGATTCTGAGATACTTTGGGATATGTACTTATTTAGACACTTAGAATTCTGGATGTATCTCTGTGGTTTATTCTGTTCTGGATATTATCTATCATTCTATCTATCTTCATCCTGTTCTACCTTAGTTGTGATTGAGATATATTCTGTTATGTCATCCCCATTCGGGGAGTATAACTGTTTATTACCTTAAACTGTTAGATGTTGTGACCTAGGACAGCGTTCTACCGCCGACACTGCGGCGTAGGCTGGACGTACCCACGTCTCGTGCCCTTACTCTAGGGTGCGGGTCGTGACAGCTATAAACTTCTTTCTCGCTCGGGTACCTCCAAACACTCCTGAGGACGGGATAGTCACCTTGGTCTTCCTCGGCTGGCTCTTGGATGAGGACGAGGAGTTGCCAGTCGCTTTTCGGATTGATGAGGAGTTAGAGACTACGTTGTAAGAAGCAACCTTTAGTTCCGGCTCTTCTTCAATCGGCACCTTCTTCCCGAGGTGACGTCGGAGGGGTGTTGATGACTGCAGTCGCTGGAACACAGACTGCCTTTGTGGTGGGACTGCTGTCTTGCAACAATAGTTGATGGTGACCACGGCACAGGTGTGCCCTATGAGGGGTGCATTCTGCTTGTCGGTCGACTCTTCTGATCGGCGTTTGTGAATGATCACATTACGCAAATCGTTAGAGGAGAGTCCCACCTTTACACCCCCATCAGGTGCATGGCAAGGCCAAGCGTCGGGGTGATCAAGTGAATGTTGCGCCCCCTGTTCCAGCGGATAAGGCGCGCCCAGATCAATAGTGGGGGAACCACATTTATAGTGACTTGAACCAGCCTCAGACGCACAACCAATGTAGGCACGGGGGTTCAAGACCACAGAACTTGCCTTGCACGACTTGGTTACGAACGCAGCAGATGTGCCCAAGTGAGACAAAGACTTCGAGGGTCGGCTCATTTCTGACGCAGAAGCACCCGAGTCAACTTTCAACAGCTTACCATCAGCCGTACGCATGATTGTGAGCGCATGCTTCTGGTTTGCCGTTGGCATAGCACGTTTGAGGCGCATGGCTCGTGCCGCCATGGACTTCTTTTTACCAGCCCGTTGGGGCGCATAGTACTCAGAGTCTAAATTATCCTCGTCATGACAGCGAGTGAGTTTGTCAAAGACAGAGGCCATGGTGCGGTGCACCAGAGTTCAGGCGTAGGGCGTTAGATGCGCCCCTGCTCTGTCGGCAAATCTTTCTTGAATGAAAAGGAGATGGTTAGAGAATGTGGTCAGCACCATATTTTCCTGAGAGATGCACTGCACCCGTAGGCACAACCTGGCCGCTGAGGGCGTCAGCGAGAAGGGTGGGCTGCATCGACGAATCCCCTTCAATAATGGTGCCAGGGGCCTCCACCTTGCGTACCCAGGCTTGGCGAGTCTTTTTCAGCTTCGGCAGCCGCTTCGAAGGACTTGCGCTGCCTTAAGAGATGAACTCCTCATACGCCTGTTAATTGAGGTGTACGACTAGTATCTTGTGGGAGGAGCCTACCTTTTCGTCATCAGATTGCGACACAACTTTCTCATCGGAGGAGAAAAAGGTCCCCAGCAGAGTCGCCAGCTTGTTTGCCATTAAAATCATTGAATTGGAATTTCAATTACAAACAGAACAGTGTTATAATGTAGGTATTTGGGTCCTGTGTCGATGGAGCGAGTGGTAATGCGTTGACTCCGTTGATGATCTGACGACGATCTTAGGTTCTCTGAAGGTCTGGGTTGCTCTGGATGCCGGAGCTTGCGAAGGGAAAGAAGATGTTGAGTGTCTCCTTCGATCCCTGTGAGTAGACGTACGTCCCTGTAACTCTGATGATCTCGTTATGTCTGTCTCTGACTGTCTGCATGTGTCTGTTGATGAAGGAATGATCCTTCTATTTATAGCTTGCATGCTGGCTGCCCATGCGTACATATGTCGGATGTGCCTGGTCGGAGGAACGCTACGTGGCTGATGCTGGCGGGAGCGCATGGTCGATGCGTCCTGATTTGGGGATTGAATCCTTCCTGTTGCGCCTGTGGTGCTTCGGAAGAGCTGACACATGACGACTGAGAGGATTCTTCAGTTGTTGAGATCTTGGGTGGCTGGCACCCCTTCGTTGACTGAACTGAGTCAAAGGACATGTGGCGCATATCCATAGCTCAAAGATCTCAGATTTGGTGGAGAGTGATCTGACAGGATACGCCTAGGATTGGGAGCACGGAGAGACTTAGCTCGTAACCTTCAGGAGTCATGAACCAGTCTGGTCGCATGGCTTTTGAGGCGCATGCGAATCGACCACATGGCTTGTAACCGTCAGAGGAAAGTAATGATGACGCTGACATCAGCGGCGCTTCATTTTCTGTAAAATCTGTTGCTGCTTTATCATCGAGGCATGGCTGCTGTTGTCCCAGACTTCAGCATTTAATGCTCTTGACGGGTGATGATCTTTTGAGTGGTCGCATTGCTCTGCGTTCCACTAGGCGCGTAGGGACGCGTGGGGTGCATCCTTATGAGGCGCTTGGTACTGAGGGGTGCGTCTGTATGATGCACGGTATCTGACCGACGCGTCTTCATTAGTCCGACTGTTGAGTTCTTCTAGTGCTTTAAATAGCCGTTTTGACTTGGCTGAATTCGAGGGGACAGGTTCATCACCATGAATGCAAATTCATTACACGGGATTCGGAGAGCCCGCCACTTGGCGCGCGGGTTTGATTTGCCCGACCTATAAATAGCAGCAAGGAGAGAGTTTGTTTCTCGTTTTCTTCCATCTTCCCAAATGGAGATGAACTTCGTCGTTCGAGTTCATTCTGTTGACAAGACGCTCCCGAGGGTGAAGATGCGTCGAGTCGCCTTCGTACGCATTTGTGAAGGTGACTGTTACATCTAAAAATTAGGATCGCTGGCTCCCGATGCAGGTCGAAGGTGCCTGTTGCATCCAAAGATCGAGATGCTCGAGTCCCGTCTCCGTTATGCTAGAAGAGGCACAGATCAGAATTGCGGTGCTCTCTTCTTCCTTGGGGTTTGGAGAGCTCTTCCTCCAGCTAGAGTGGGGTTGACCGCCCACCCTTATTATGCTCAAAATCGAAGTAGAGCGCATATGCTGAGACTTCATGATGCACCTGACTGAGATGATGAAGAGATGCGCCTGGCTGAGATGCTGAAGAGACATGCCTGACTGAGACGCTGAAGAGATGCGCCTGACGGATGATGCGCCTGGCATGGGGCACATGGTAGTTTGCTGCGCCTGGCTGTAGTCTTAGGATCTTTCTTTTTGTAGGAGTTCTCCTTTGTAAAGCCTTTCTTTGGACATGTAATAGACTTTCATATGAAATAAAAATCTTCTTTTAATGTCTGTACTTTTATTGTCCCTTGCTGTGCCAAGTACTTCGTTTGAGCTCCCTGGCGCATGTAGTGTTAAGTGCATAGGAATAGATGCGCCTGAAATTCTATGCTTAAACAGGAACGACTATATCGATAGTCTTCCCGTTTTATTGTTGTAAACCATTCATTGCTTCATTGTTGAACGCATAAGGAACTTGAAATATAAGCTTGTGCCTTGGCACGAGCGTGGAGTACGGTGCGAGAGTTCTTTTATTTTTCGAGTTTTTTTCATGTTCTAAACAAGCATACAAGATGGGATTATTTCCTTAGCTAGGTGCGTTGTGTAACACCCACTTTTCTAAAATAAGGATAATTTTAAACTTTTATAATTTTGATTAATCGATAATAAGATTTAACTCATGTTGTGAATTTTGGTAATTTTTTAATCAATTTAAAACTATTTAAAATGTTGAATTGTGATTTTGATGGTTTACTAGTTAATCCCTAGTTTTGCTAAGCTTAGAGACTAACCATGGGGACCTAACCATGTGATTAGAATGACTATTTACAACTTTTTAGGCTAAGGATATTTTGGTCATTTTGTGACTTTTGAATTATTTAGGAGTTTGATTAATTGGTGAATTTTAGATTATTTTAATAATATTTAAATTGATGTATTATAATTTTGGTCATTTTTTATATTTTAATATTTCGGAAGAATTTTATATTTTTAATATTGTTTTTATTGGATTTGTTTAGTCGGGTTTGAGTTTCGTCTCGTTCCGACTTGTATTGTGACCCGGGTAGCTTGAACTGTAGATGGGACCCAATATTAAGTTAAGCATGGCTCATAAGACCCAACATTAAGTTAGTTAATTAAACTAATTTTTATCATGTTAGAATGGTTAAGTTAGAGACTCAAAATTGGATCATTTTGACCCCAAACTTGAACCTAGTCTAGACTTAACCATATGAGACTAGAGAGGGGCAATTTAGACATTTCCTATTAGCCCTAATGGACTCTTTATGGCAGCCACCTTTAGGAGAGAATGATTCATTTCATTCATTACAATCTTGCCTCTTTTATTTTCCTTTTGTTCTTCCCCAATTTTAGAGAGCCTTCCCATTGATTTGATCTCCAAATCAAATCATTCCTTCACCAAAGCTTCCCTCAATCATTTCCATTCTCCAAGAGAAGGGTGCTGCCAAGGATTGGAAGAGGAGTGCAAGGAGGAGTGTCCACTTTGAGGGATCTTCGTATCGGAGCCGTGTCCTAAAGGATTTCATTGGGATTCCACTCCCAATAGGTAAAATCCATCCTCTAAATCGATTTCCTTTGCATATAAATTAGTTTTGAATCCGTAGGATCCATCCTCATGCATGTGTCCCATTTAGATTCAAATTTGAGGCCATTTGGAGCTCTCTTGAGGATTTTAGATATGTGTCTTGTGTCCTACTTGATAGATCCCAAATTAGGACATCCCATGTGTATATATGTATGATAATAGTTTAAATAGATATTTAAATTCAGTTTTATAATGGTTAGAGAGTAGATTGATCTTAGTTAGGATGGTTAGAATGAGTTTTATTTGGATACCTATGTTTGTATCCAAGTATCTTGGCCTATATGTGTTCTTTTGTCAAATCCGTCATAATTTTCATCCACGTTTTTATTAACCAAAGCAACTTAGAAATGTCATAACTTTTAGCTTAGAACTCCGATTTATCTCCTGTTTTTTTTGTAAGAACCATATCGAAGTTAGCTTTCCAAATATATATTTTAATAAGCCAAATTATTTCTATAATTTTTTGTAGAATTATTTGAGTGTCAGCTGTACGAAAGACGAACGTGTTTCGATATTTTCGCGATTTCGGGAGCTTCCGGGCATGAAAATGCGATCCGTTTAAAGTTTCGGAAAGATAACACAAAGGGCTACGACATACTTTAATCTTAGAATTTAGTGAATGCCTAATTGGTATAGTATTGGTTTTAAGTAGAAGAGTGACTATACGATATATGCATTTTGTGTAAGATATGAGCCTATGTAGTATGGATATTAAATGAATATAGAGTATGTAATGCATGATATGTTAGATGAATGGAATGATATATATATGATATATATATTCTCTTTACATTAATGTATATATGGTTGAATACAAGCATGTAGGAATGCAATTAATATAATGCATATGAGCAATGCATGAATGAAAGAATGATATACAATGTATGCATGAAAGTATATAATGAATGCTAGATATGAATGCAAGATATATATGTAATGATAGATATGAATGCATAATGTATAAATATTGTAATGCAATATATAATGATAACATGTATGGTAATGTAGAGTATATGATGCAAGCATGAATGAATGAAGGAAATACATGTATATAGGTAATATAGAATGTAATATATGAAAGAAATGAATGATAATATATAACATGATATGTAAGGTAATACAAGGTATGAAATATATGATGTGTGCATGTTTGTATGTCTCTATGTTAATGTATGAAATGATATGAATATACAATGTATGCATATGTATAAAACATGTAGGTAATGCATAGATGCATGAATGAAATGAATGTTTGCAATATGTTAATATAAATACAAGTATCTAATATGCATGAATGTAAGTATAATATAATACAAGTATACATGTATGTATCATGTAAATGTAATATACATGATATGTATGTATGCATGTATACAAGGTAAGTATGTATG
This sequence comes from Iris pallida, assembly GCA_029216955.1. Lineage (NCBI taxonomy): Eukaryota > Viridiplantae > Streptophyta > Magnoliopsida > Asparagales > Iridaceae > Iris > Iris pallida. The sequence goes on along the minus strand of JANAVB010044019.1, from coordinate 2,517,217 downwards.
CATGTATTTCTATAAACTGAGTTAACCTATAACCTTTTACACACATGCATTCATACACCCTTTGACATCATGTATCCCATGTCACATACACGTACCTATCACTAAATTTTAGAACATTAACACATATCCTTTCACACACATGCCAAACACACACATACTCACTTACTCTTTTACCTCTCTTTCCCTATATATATATATATATATATATATATATATATATATATATATATATATATATATATATATATATATATATATATATATATATATTTTTTTTTTTTTTTTTTTTATATATATATATATATATATTTATATATATATATATATTTTTTTAATATATATATATATATATATATATATATATTTTATATATATATATATATATATATATATATATATATATATATATATATATATATATATATATATATATGTGTGTGTGTGTGTGTGTGCCTATATATATAGCTTTCCTATATATATCTATGTATATGAATATGTGAATGTGAATAATATATATACATTATATGACTAAGTTTTTGTGCCTTGTTAGCTTATGGTTTAGTTTTGTGCTTGGTTTAGCAAGTGACTTAGGCTATGAGTTAGTAGCTATCTTGGATACTTGATTTGCATATACTTAGTTTGTTTAGACCTAGAATAACTTGTTTGACCTAATTTAGACTTGTTAGACCTAATTTGACCATAGTTGACCTAGGTTTGACTTTCAGGGTTGACCAAGTTGACCAAGAGTTGACTTTGGTCTAGATTGACCTAGAATCATGTAGAATGCATAGTAGAACTTCATATTGCCATTTTGGACTTGTTGTGACTTGTGCTGTTCTGATTAGGAGCCAGACACCTCTCCTCGGACAGTATATTTACTTTGGACACTCAGGATATCAGGCGAGTGCATTCTCTGACCGTTTCATACTTGTCTGGATTTACATTCTTGCTCTAGATTACTGTACTTTATGGGTGAAGGACAATTCACAAATAGACCTCTACTATTTGATGGAACAAGCTATACTTGTTGGAAGGCACAAATGAACTTCTACCTGAAGTCTCTAGACTTTGGCTTATGTTTCAAGTAATGGCATGCTCCTCCAAAATCTATAGGTCTCTAGCTATGCTACAAGGGCACAAACATGGCAGGACATACTAAAAAGTACAAACACAACAACGCTGAACCGACACCAATTTTGGAGTGTTCGAATTTAGTTCAGGGCCCATTATAGTCTTATCTATATTTTAATGCCAATCCAATTCGACTGATTACTATTAATTAGTGGACAACGAAATAAAAACTTTATAGATCTCATGAGTCCTGATTGGGTTTTGCTTCTCAGTTAGAGATGCTTGAAATCGACAACCTGTTCTATTAAAAGGTCCAATTGTCACTCATATAGTATTGAATAACGCTACTAGAAACAAACATACCACCTTTACACATACCATTACGTCCACCCAAATATTATGCTAACAGCTAATGATGGTAATGACAAATGCAATCAATCAATAATGGATAGTTATATAGCATAAGAATTCAAGTGCAAAACTAAATTAAGAACAAGGCAATAAGTTCCTTCAAACTCCTTCAATTCTTACTCCTCATGTCAATAAGAGGGAGGGCATTGAAGTTACTTTCCTCGTCATAACAGACTTAACTTCCTTGTAAACTGGCATAATAAATGGATTGTGCTAGCTTTCTTTAGATTTTTAGGATTAGGATGTAGGCATCGAGCTTCTTGATTTGGTATATAAAAGTAGCAAGAATTAAGGACAAGATATTCATGGTAAAATGCACTACTATTTGTTTGCTAGGGAATTAACAAGTAAAATTACATGAGATGATGGTAAGACGGATGTTGTTTTGGTGCAATACAGGCCCGGCCCTGGCCCAAAGGAAGGGGGCACCATATTTACTTGTATTTTTTTTACATTAGGCCACAGGATCATAGCCCGGCCCAAATATTGTTGTTTGCTGTTTTTAATATCCAGTTTGCAACGGCCCCAGAGCAATAAATATGGATGGTCCAACTTTTAGTTCCAGCCGTTCGGGTTTCAAAGCCAAATGTTAGGTTTCTTTTTCAATGTACTGACGCAGCAGGCGTAGGAGGAAGAAGAATCTACGGGGACGAGATTTCTAGAGAGAAGAAAAATGACATTTTATTTTCCAACTTTTCTTCTCATGTTCTTACACACACACACACACACACACACACACACACACACACACACACATACACACACATATATATATATATAAAGACATTAGTTCTTGAGAGATTCATCTTCTATCTTCTCTTCTTATGTTTTCATATTCAAACATCAAGACAAAGGAAATCCGAGGAGAGGAGGTGCTGGACTGGACTAGCGATCGATGGGGTTGGGAAACTTCATACTGAAGGTTCATTCTTTATCTACTTCATTCTAAAAAATTTCGTACTTCATGTGTTTGATAAAATGTCATAGAGATTGGATTCCCAACAAATGGTCTGTGAATATTTACTTGATCAACATCTATCTAGTAACCTTCAAATTAAATGCATGTATATATAATTTTCTAGTCCCAGCTTCGGAGCACAGTAAGGTATCATTGGTTTGAAGGTGTGTAATCGAGTGAGTTATAAGTTTTTTTTGAGTTTTTTAGGGAATTTTAATTTTCTAGTTTCAGAGGTTTTTGTTAGCTTATCTATCAATGCTGGTTTGGTTGGTTTCATTGGGAAGTTACAAGCTTTCTTGAGTTTTTTTGGTTGTTGATCGAGTGAGACTTTTGTGATATCCTTGCTTTCTCCAACTTTTAGAGGATTTTGTTAGCTTATCTATCAATGCCATTTCCAATGATATCACCTGTCAGGTTGTTTCCGAAGGAGACGTATCCTTCTTTCTTCATCGATAGCGTAGCGAACAAAGAGGCATCACCAGTCATGTACCACGAATATCTGTAATCGAGGATCCACTTGCTTTTAGCATGACAGGGTTGAAGGTCCACATACAAAATGAGTAGATGAATCCTTTGGTACCCATTTATTGAAGGGTCCATGTTGATTAGTCTTAGGTCTCCAAATCCGTGTGTGATTGTCAACAAGCTTTCTTGCTAGACAATACTGTGATATGTGCCCATGAGTACCACAGTACATGCAAGTAAGTTTTAAAAACGTGTTCGTTGAATTTGTGTTGGCATGCATATGTGGTTTCTTTGAAAACCTATATGTGAAAGCATGGTGATATTCGTGTTTCTTACGTGCTTTCTGTGGTTTAGTCCTCTTAGGTGTATGCTTAGCATTAGGAATAACTTTAGGCTGTGTCACAGTATAGCCTGTTTGCCTAACTTGATCTCTAACTTTATAGAAACCGCACAAGACTCTTCATATTTAGCGGTCATATCAATGAGTCTTTGCTCTGTGACTAAGTGCCTCTTCTTCACTATGTCAAATAACTCTTGTATCTTGACATAGTCTTTTTCTTTCTTTTCAATTGTGAGGATAGCCTCATGATAGTCTACTTTAAGCTTGGCTATCTCATCCGTCTTACCGGTAGTAGATGTTTTCTAATATCTTCAACAAGATTTGACAATCTAGCTACTTCGGTTGTGCATGCCTTGACCTCTTTTCGAGATTGCTTATACTTGTCAAGCACATTTTTGTGTTCTTTAAGTAATTCGCTGAAGGCATTTTCTAGCTCATCGAAAGTAAAGTCATCATATAGAAGATTTGATGATACCATATTGAAAGCCATAAGAAAGACATTTGCAGTGCTGCAGGGTCTATCTTCTTCCTCTGATTTACTAGCATCACTTTCACGCCAGATACTTATATTTGTATACTTTCGACCAATTGTTGTTCTTTGGCTTGATCTTGATCTATCATATGGACTGCTTTTCTTTGGAGTTGGGCAGTCCTTCTTCATATGCCCTGACTTCTTACATCCAAAGCAGGTTGTTTCCTTTTCATTCTTTCAAGACATCTTTCTTCCTTCTGTTTGATTTCTCATACTTTAAGAATTTTCTGAAATTCTTCACTAGTAGGGCTTGTTCATCACCACTGGATGATTATTCATCAGAATCTTTGCATGTTGATCTTCTGGCTTGAGCTTTGAAGGCGATAGATTTTTCTTTTGAGGTTTCTTCTTCAAACTCTTGTAGGTCCAGCTCATGGATCATCAGCTTGCCCATAAGTGTTTCCAGATTCATGGTAGTGAGATCATTTCCATCAATGATTGTCGTTGCCTTTGGGTTCCAGTTCTTGGTTAGAGCATGTATAACTTTTCTGATCTTCTCGTGATTACTGTAATCCTTACCAAGAGAATGCGAAGGATTAGTAATATCAAGAAAACGAGTGAACATCTGTGTAATTGACTCGTCGGGTTTCATTTTGAAAGATTCATATTCCTATGTTAGTCTGCTGATTTTGGATTCCTTCACTTAGAAAGTACCTTCATGAGTTACCTCAAGAAGTTTCCAAATCTTATGAGACGTCTTACAGGTTCAAACACGATTAAACTCCGTCTTGTCAATTGCACCGGACAGTGCGTTGATGGCACGTGTATCTAGACTAGCCTTTGTTTTTTCTGCCTCTGTATATTTATAATGAGGCTTGTCTATAAGTACGCCATCAACCACTGTAGGTGCCGGTTTCTTATAACCGTCAATAACTATAGACCAAAGATCAAAGTCAAGAGACTTTAAGAATAATGTCATACGTGTTTTACAGTATGTATAGTTTGTTCCATCAAATAGTGGGGGTCTATTTGTGGATTGTCCGTCACCGTTGAATATTGATTTTACGGCTGCTATATATACTCTCTGAGGTTGTTATATTAGAATATAGCCTGCTCTGATACCAAGTGTAGGACTGTAGAGCACCTCTAGGGGGAGGGTGAATAGAGTGAGGGTGAGTGCAGCGGAATAAATCACCACTTAAAAATTAAAGGCAGATAACTATGGCAATAAATAAAGAGACAGTAAATAAATGTAGCAAGAGATCAGAGAATCAAGCTCAATAAATACCGCGATATATACTGGTTTCCCTTTTGGAGGACTGATCTAGTCGCAGGTACTATTGCCTACTGTTAATCCACTATTCACAAGCTAATTGAGAGCTTTTAGTCGCTTTACAACACTGTACTTGGTGGCAAGTGCACGACCAACTTCACAACACCGTGCTTGGTGACGAGCGTACGACCGACTCCGAAAACAGAGATGATTTCTGAATTTGAATGACCTCTTTACAACTTTGAGAACCAAAGAACTCTAAATCGAATCCATATTACTAGCTTTGGCTAAGAGATGTATAGGTAGAGTATGAAAGCTTTACAACACTAAAAACATTTTAGGAATAGATATAGAGAAGAAATGATGAGTGATTTGAAAAGAAAATTTTCTCTTCTATTTATAGGTGTTTTTGAGAAACGAACTCGGGCAGAGTTCGGGTGGAGTTCGGATGCAAAAATTTCGCAAACGAACGTTGCATGCAGATTTAGAGGTAACAAACATTTGAATTTGAAACGAACGAACTCGGTCCGAACTCGGACCAAACTCGGCCTGCGCTCGGCCGGAGTTCTGTCTAAGTTCATCTAGTATTGGGAAGAATGTTTTGTCAAATTCTGTTGCATAGGATAGATGGAACTTTTGGTAAGTGGTCTTTGGATGAATGGGTAGGCTTTATAGAAGAGTGAAATGTGAATAACCTAAGCCAATAATACCCAGTCAATTTTATAATTTGTATCCTAGACTCAATAAAGAATAAAATACATAAGAAATTATAAAATGACTCAGACTGATTCCAATGCATAAGTGATTGGGGATGATGATTTTCATGCTTGCTGATGTTGTAGTACACTCTCTGATATTGAATTCACTTGACCTGAAATGTTAGCAGCAGTTTATATATTTTGTGTATTGACTTAAGTCATTTGTTGATTTATCAAAATCGGGTGTGACCATTAGGTAATGGGCCAACAATCTCTCCCATTTTGATAATTGACAAACTTTAGTCTATACCAAAATATATTTAATAACTTGAAATAAAATACCTGATTTGTTCTTTGAATCAACCAGTTGATTTTGTTTTGATTGAAAAAATCTTACTGCTCTTTCTCCCCTTTGTCATGTTCAAAATGTTTTAGCTCTCCAGTAATGTGTGAAGCCAACAATGCTCACCAGAAGACAAAGAAATAAAATATCCATATATAACAAGTTATAACAAAAGCAAACTAGAAGTAGCAGTGAGAAAAGAAATAACTGAAATCTCATAATATCACTAGAATATGATGCAGCTAACATAAACTGCATAAGTCATAACTGAAAAGTTTATGACTATCAAAAAGAGTCTAATAAAAAGTCTAACTCGAAAGTTTAGATTGGTACATCATCACAAAAAAACTACATAGATCATCATCTAGCAACTTCATCCAAAAATCACTAACTGTAGTCCCACATCACAATGGCGTATCATCACCTCCAGGAGCATCCGGTAGAAAGTAAGCTGTAGTAGGATTGAAATGAGCAAAGGTAGCCTCATCATCGAACCTCGGACCAGTGAATCTGGGGTGATGGATCATCGAAAAAGGATGAGTGGAATCATGGGTTAGACTCCAGTGTATATCAACAATGCTGTTCCGCAACACCTGTGCCTAGGCGATGTGGCGGAACTCAGAGTCAATGTAACTCTGATGACGTTGTGCTGAGAGGGCAACAAAGTCATCAAAGCGTTGATAAAAGCCTGGGTCGAAGCCAGGAGCAGGGGCTGGAGCATCTGGAGCATGAGCCTGAGGTCATCATTACGAACCGAAGCAGCAGGTTCTGCACCGGGTGGAGAAGGAGGGTTGGGGTACAACCTAGCTCTACTAAGCTCAGTAGCAGGAGAACATAAATGATAGAGTTGAAGATCAATTTCTGTCATGACCCGCACCCTAGAGTAAGGGCACGAGACGTGGGTACGTCCAGCCTACGCCGCAGTGTCGGCGGTAGAATGTTGTTCTAGGTCATTCATCTAACAGTTACAAGGTACCTGTACAGTATATACACTCCGAATGGAGGTGACATAATAAAGTACAACTCAATCACAACTAAGGAAGAAAAATATGATAAGATAGAATAGATGATAATACAGAAACCACATATGATAAATACAGATAAGAGAGTGCTAAAAGTCTAAGATAAACAACTCCACATATCCAGAATACAAACTCCAAATAAATACAAGTGTATCCCAAGACAGAATGATAATAGAAACTAGTCTAACTAACTAGCCTAGTCTACTGGAGTAGTGTCGTCTGCAAGTGCTAGGTCCTTCTGAGAGTCCAGCTCACATGTGTCGTCTAGGCCTGCTCTGTAATAAGTGGGATACAGCTCCTCAAAATTATTTGTAATATTTTAACAGGTCCAGTCAGGACTGGAGCGAGCACAGTACATCTCACGCTGTTCATATCATGACAGGAATATAATACAGGCAATAGAGTAAGATACATGAAACGCTGAAGAGTATACATGAGTAAAAGAGAAGACTGTAATGAAATACCTACTATAAGTAAAGAGCTACAGTAAACTAGTGATTTAGAGTACAAGCTAGCTACATGTGAACGGCTTGATAATAAACATGAAAGTTTGCACATGACTACACTACTTTGGAATTGTTCACATGACCATTTATACTCCTCCGTACCCCAATCAATATACAAGGATCCAGACAGGTTATGTTATTGCACATGATATAACATAGGGGCCCATAAATGGGTGCACATGAATGTAAACATGGGGGCTCCGTGAACATGAGAGTACATGAATCACGAGAGTGCACATGAATGGTGAAAGCACAAGAATACATGATGAAAGTGAAACGCACATGACATGATGTAACCGATGCTCCCGAGGGGAATAATATCTCATGAAAGGATCCATATAGTACCAATCCGTGTTAACAACGTGACAACATCAAGTAAAGTAATCTAAAGCAAGAATGTAGTCCTAGCAAGTATAAACGGTCAGAGAATGTACTCGCCTGATATCCTGAGCGTCTGAATGAAATACTACCTGAGGAGTGGTGTCTGGCTCCTATTCATAACTGTACAAGTCACAACATATCCAAATTGGTAATATGAGCTACTATGATGCGTTCTACATGATATTGGGTCAATTCTAGACTAAAGTCAATCCAGGTCAACTTCAGTCAACTAACTAGTCAATGCTAGGTCAGCTAGGTCAACCTAGACCCAATCAAGTCTTACTAGGCCTAACCAGTCTATCCTAGCAAGTATACACCATTCAAGTCACACAAGTTTACATAACCCTACTCATGTGCATATTCCATATACATAAGACTATACTACTAGGCCATGAGCCATATACACTTATAGGACACACATATATCAAGCACCATGTATGCCTACCAATTCCCATATGCATATATACATACCATATATATAGGCAATGCAATATTTATTATTATATTACATAAAACACATTGGTTATATATATATATATATATATATATATATATATATATATATATTTTATATATATATATATATATATATATATAAAAAAAAAATATATATATATATATATATATACATAGAGAGGGATAGAGGGAACAAGGCATATGTGGGTGTGTGTTTACATTAACAGTGTAATGTGTCTTCAGTTCAGATTTTTTGTGTGTGTAGGTGAGTGAATGATAGGTATTAGGAATAGTGCATAGATGTTTGTAAATGTGTCAATGTGAGATTAGTGTCATAGGCTTTCAGTGTATACTTGATGTCTTAGAAAACAGAAAACAGTGTGTGTAATAGGGTACATGTGTTCTCAGGTTCAGTACATACTATAGTGTATCAGTGTGTGTCAAACTCAGTTTGTGTTTCCCTGTGTAACAATCAATGTGTGTTTGTGAGTGAATAAGGTTTCAGTTCAAAGTGTGTGTTCAAACATTGCATATTCATGTGTTCTTCAAATTCCAGAATTTGTGGTGTGTATGTGTGTGTATGTGGACTGAAATCAGTGTTCACACCTGTGTTCTCAGGTTCAGTCTCATGCATATAGGCTTAACAGTCAATAGGCTGTGTGTAATATCAATGTGTTCAGGAATAGGCAAATCAGTGGTGTAATTGTGTCAATGTGTGTGAGCCATGTGTGTGACTGAAACAGTGGTTTAGATAGGGTGTTAACTCAGTTCTCTAGAAAATGTGAATGAGAATGTGAATCAGTGTAAGTGTGTCTCAGTATTGTGTCAAAGTGACTTCAGTTTAGGTAGTGTATGTGATATAGAGTAACTGTAGGGGTCAGGTGTATAAGGCAGAGTCCAATCACCAACACAAATCACAATCCAACATTACAGTAATGTAATACACATGTAATTGAACTAACCTGGTAATTAAAACATGGAATAATGGTTTTGAAAATACATTAAATTCAGGAAACCCAATCAGTGAAACAAGAGTATCAGGAAAATAGGAAAAATCCAAATTCAAAAACTAAATCAACCAATTAACACACAAATTTGGGTTGGTAATTAATGACACATATGGGACAGTGTCAGAGGGTGTCTTCGTGTCCAAGAACTATTCACGAATCGTGTCCAACGACCACACGAACACAAACACAAAACTGTGTACAGTCAGTGTCGTGCACGCGTGCACATCATTCGTGGACACGATACGACACAAATTAGGACACGAGCCCATGGCCATAGGTTCGCCTAGGATAGGGCTAAGTGTCTAAGGTCCTGATACATGTCCAATACGTATCTAGGTGGGACACGAACACTGTGTCAGAGGGTTCCTGGCCGACTGTGCACGATAGTGCAAAATATGTGCGGGCAAGATTACTCCTAAACCTCTAAATAAGGTCCTACGAAATTTTAGGGGCTTGATGTCAGTCACCTAGGGAAGGTTCACACCAAATCTTGTGTCCAGAAGTGTCGTGTCCAGTGAGTACTAGGACACGGGCAACAGGGCACTTAGCCGAGCCCCGTGCAACGTGTCCAACACCAAAATCTGACACAAAAAGACACAAAAACAATTTTAGTCTTCACAATTATTTACATACTGTCACGCCCCAGAACTAGAATATTGGAGAGCGGGGGCGTACATAGCCAGCTACGTATATTGAAATGGAATCCATCTCGCTATACGGTCATGGCTGTCTAGATATGAGGGTTTACTACAAGCCAACGGTCTCTTAAGGTCAAGCCTATTGTCTCAATCTCAAGTAAGTAATATCATTACAAGATGTTAGATCACCAAATATACAATAAAAGGCGTCCCAAATATTACATATTCAGTTGATCATGAAGCTAGTCATACAAAATGAAAAGACTAGCAAGAGTTCAGTCATACATGATCAACCCTAGGATTTGTTAATCATGTTTACAGCCCGTAGGCAGACAGTAAGTAAATGTGTATCGAGCTAACAGGTGCTCGTCGGCTAAACGCCTCAAAAGAATAAATTTACAATGGAGTGAGTGAAACAAAATAGAAAACCCACTCGTAGCCCGGGTTCCTTCTAGTCGCCACCATCGGGCTGGAGGTTCGGTAGATCCTCGGGTGCTGCTCCGAAATCTGGCCACACAAAACCAGCTGGGTCAAACCCCAGAAAGAGCAAGTGCCACAAAGGAGGCCACAAAATAAGAACAAAAGCCAGCATATCAGAACATAAGAAACTAGAAGAAAAGTACAAGTAATGAGAGTACAACAGGACATAAACGACTAGGGACGTGGAACCATTCCGGGAGCCAGGTTACAACCCTTAAACCAAACAAGGACCGGGGTTGTAACCCTTCGCCTGAATAGCACTTTGTCTCTACCCATTTATTGTTAAGATAAGTAAAACAATCATGTTCAGGGGTACCAGATACAGGGACCAGACGAGACTTAGACAAGGCTGGACACCATCCATTCACAAGCGGCCAAGCAAATACTATGGCTTACTACTTAACTAACTAGGGTTATCACAAGCCTAGTTACTAACAAGATGCAAGTGAGAATTTCCCAGTCCCAAGCCCTGCAGACTATCTAGTTATCCTTCCGCGGGTTGAGAGTATGATTGGGTACATCGCCCTGGAGACGATATACCCTTAGGTGACTTAGAGGGTACAACACATGACGGTGTGCTGGAAATGTGCTCTACTCGTCGGCAAGCTACAAGTCCATTAAAGCGCCCAGATAACGAGATTGCTTATGACTGGAAATTCTCCATGTTCTAGTTTGATCTAATCATTAGCCTAGTCCATATTTAGTACAAATCCCTGGCCGTGGTACCCAGGGAGTCACGTCCTAGGCATGATGCAAGACAAGACAAGTAGATTTGCACAAGCAACAAGAAAAAACACCCACGGTGTCAGGGGCAAGTCAAGTTAAGTTAGCTGTCGCAACAGCATCGAGTTATCAGGTTATCAAGTCAAGTCAAGTCAGGAGTGCGCCATGGCGGGCCACTATCAAGTTATCAAGTAAATCAAGTTACAAGTTGCGGGTTACAAGTTAAAAACCACAAGTTACAAGCACCCAACAAGTTACAGCCTAAATCAGGGAATGCTAGCCATAATTTAAAAACATAAAAAATCGTGTCAAGGCGTGTCGGGTCAAGTCAAGTCGTGCTGTATGGAACAAGATCCCAAAACTCAAATCCATAAAAGAGAAGTCAAGTCCAAGAAATAAAACCAAACCATCACGGGCAATTAGGTTGTGCAGGGGAATCAGATTGCTTAGAGGGGGATGGACTGCGCAGGGGATGGACTGCGCTGGATGAACGGCACAGGGGATGGACTGTGCTAGGTTCCAGGGGATCAAGTGGCGCTGGGTCAAGTGGCGCTAGGGACCAAGTGCGCTGGATCAAAGGGCGCAGAGTCAAGTGGCGCTAGGGACCAAGTGCGCTGGATCAAAGGGCGCTGAGTCAAGTGGCGCTAGGGAATAAGCTGTGTTGAGGATGGATTGCGCAGGTGTTTGATTGTGCTGGATCCTAACGCGCTGGGTCGGCTTGCGCTGGGTTGGGTTGCGCATGGATCGGCTTGCGCTGGGGATTGAGTAAGGGTGCGCGGTTCAGCCCAGGGGGCCGAGCGCGGGTCAGCCCAGCGCTAAGGAGCGCTGGCCGAGAAAATGGTTGTGCGGTTCAGCCCAGTGGGCTGAGCGCGGGTCAGCCCTGCGCTAAAGAGCGCAGGCCGAAGAGGGTCTTCTTCTCCAAACCAGCCGAGAGGAACTCCAAGAACTCCAAATTTCAACTCTTCACAACTTAGCCAAATCAAAACCAAATCTAGATTTTTCAAAGCTCTAACTTGTGTAAAATTGGATTCTCTTTCACATGGAAACCTCAAAACAAGCAAAAATCAAACTTTAATATATCAAAATCAAGAAAATCCAAAAATAGTTAAAACTTAGATCTAGAACAATGGAGACTCCAAATCACAAAATGCCAAGTTCTAATGTTGTTCTCCATGGCCTAATCTAGCTAATGGACCAATAAAAAGTGGTACTTATTTGGTGGCAAGGTGCACTTGCCTATGGTGTTGATGGAGGAAGGAGGAAGAAGAAGATGGAGAAATTAATAGAAATTATGGAGGAGAGAGAAAGTTAGGTAGGGATTAATGAGGGTGGTTGTGGTGGAATGAGGGTGGAAGTTAGCTAAGGTGTTCCTTTGCATATTAAACCAAACCAAACCAATTAAAACCGGGCCGAGCCGAAACCCAAAATATGGGAAAATCCAAAATTCCGCAAGTCAATAAAATACATGCCAAAATCCAACTACGAGCATGAATACGAAATACGGGAAACGGGGGTGACAACTCTACCCACCTTAAAAGAATTCTGTCCTCGAAATTTAATCAAGGAGCTAGAGACTGCCACGGCAAGCTACATTAAGCACCAATAACTACACTAAGCAGTTTAATCATACAATCATACATGCAAGCAAGGGATGGAAAGCATAAGGCATAAGGAAGACATTATACCTTACGAGTGAAACAAATCGGGATATCGCGATCGGATGTCATCCTCACGCTCCCACGTTGACTCACCTAGAGAGTGATGACCCCAAGCAACACGGACTAAGCCAATAGTCTTGTTCTTGAGTATCTTCTCTCTCCGGTCCAATATAGATACGGGCCTCTCCTCATACTAAAGGTTGGTACCAACAACCAATTCCGAATTTTCTAGGATATGGCTCGGGTCCGGGATGTACCATCATAATTGGGACACATGGAATACATCATGCACCTCACTTAGTGACGGCGGAAGAGCGAGATGATAGGATACATCTCCTACTCGCTCCAGGATATCGAACAGCCCTATATACCTAGGACTAAGCTTTCTCCGCATGCCAAAGCGAATGACGTCGCGGTTAGACAAGATCCTCAAGAATACATGGTCGCCGATAGCAAACTCTAAGGGACGCCGATGGGCATCGGCCCAATGTCGCTGGCGATCTTGGGCCACTCGAAGATGATCCCTGAATTTTCTAATTACTTCAACTGTCTGGACAATCATTTCTGGACCGAGCATCTGCCTCTCTCCGACATCATCCCAGGCTAACGGGGATCTGTACTTCTTACCATACAGTGCCTCGAACGGTGCCATCTGGATGCTGGCCTGGAAACTGTTGTTGTACGAGAACTCCACCAGGTGCAGGTGATCTTCCCATGAACCACCAAAGTCAAGGGTACAAGACCTCAACATGTCTTCAAGAGTCTGGATTGTGCGCTCTGACTGGCCATCTGTTTGCGGGTGATAAGCTGAGCTAAACTGAAGGTGAGTTTCCAAACTCTCTTGCAAGCTGCGCCAAAAGTGTGACATAAACCTTGAATCTCGGTCCGAGGTGATACTGATAGGTACACCGTGAAGCCTGACAATCTGTCTGAGGTATATCTCTACTAACTGAGCCGTAGACTGCCCAACTCTGAATGGAAGAAAGTGAGCTACCTTCGTGAGCCTGTCAACTATAACCCAAATAGCATCTCGACCAGCTGGGGATCTAGGCAATCCAGTTACAAAATCCATGGTCACATGCTCCCACTTCCATTCTGGAATCGGCAAGGGCTGAAGAAGTCCAGTGGGCCTCTGATGTTCAGCTTTAACCTGCTGGCAAACCAAACACCGAAAGATAAACCGGGCTATCTCCCTCTTCATGCCCTTCCACCAGAAATGCTGACGAATATCACGGTACATCTTCGTGCCACCGGGATGAATAGAATACTGAGAACTATGAGCTTCTGTCATAACCTCTTGTCTGATATCTCCACTAGGTACACAAAGACGAGTGCCATGTCGAAGTGTACCATCTTCATGAATGCACAATTCTGGCCTTCTTTCTGCCTCACACTCTGCTCTGAGTCGCTGAATCTTGGAATCTGTAGACTGCGCCATCCGAATCCTCTCAACTATGCTGGATTGAACCTGTAGACTGGCCATCAACGCCACGTTGGTAGGAAGAACCACTTCAATTCCCATCTTCTGAAGATCTGCCAATAATTCGGGTTGCGCCGTCAGGAAGTAAACTCCGGCTCTCCTGCTCATTGCATCTGCTACAACGTTGGCCTTTCCTGGGTAATACTGCAAATCCATATCGTAGTCCACCAATAGCTCAAGCCATCTTCTCTGCCACATATTAAGGTCCTTCTGGGTGAAAACATACTTCAGGCTCTTGTGATCAGTAAATATCTCCACTCTGTCTTCATACAAGTAGTGCCTCCACAACTTAAGTACAAACACTACTGCTGCCAGCTCCAAGTCGTGGGTCGGGTAATTTCTCTCATGATCACGAAGTTGTCGCGACGCATAAGCTATTACCTTCCTATGCTGCATCAAGACACACCCCAATCCTCTGCCTGAAGCATCGCAATAAACTGTGAATCCTCCGGTCCCATCTGGAAGTGTGAGAATGGGAGCCATTATCAAACCTCGCTTCAACTTCTCAAATGATTCCTGGCACTCTGTTGTCCAAGCAAACTGCACGTCATCGGCGCCGAAATCCTTACAAAATCTGAAACGAATCACCGGTAGTAGCCGGCCAATCCAAGGAAGCTGCGAACCTCTGCCACTGAACTAGGTACTGGCCATGACTCGATAGCCACAATCTTCTGGGGATCCATTTCTACTCCTCCTCGAGTAATGATGTGACCCAAGTACGAAATACGATCGAGCTAAAACTCGTATTTGCTGAACTTGGCGTACAACTGGTGCTCTCTAAGCGTCTGAAGGACGATTCTGAGATGCTGCTCGTGCTCTGCCTCGCTCTTGTTGTAGACCAGGATATCAACTAGGAACATGATCACGAACTGATCCAAGTAAGGCATGAAAATGCGATTCATGAGGTCCATGAATACGGCTGGCACATTCGTTGCTCCAAAGGGCATAACAAGGAACTCCCAATGTCCATACCTAGACCGGAAGGCTGTCTTCGGAATGTCCTGCTCTCTGACTCTGACCTGGTGGTATCCTGACCGCAAGTCTATCTTCGAGAATACTGAAGCCCCTTTGAGTTGATCAAACAAGTCATCTATCCTCGGGAGAGGGTATCTGTTCTTGATTGTCACTGAGTTCAAGGTACGATAATCTACGCATAACCTGGACGTACCATCCTTCTTTTTCACAAGAAGCATCGGGGCTCCCCAAGGTGATCCACTTGCACGAATGAATCCCTTGGTCCTGAGTTCTTCAATCATCTTGTACAAAATCTTTAACTCTGAAGGCGCCATCCTGTAGACTCGCTCTGATACTGGTGCTGTCCCGGGGATCAAGTCTATAGTGAACTCAATCTCCTGCTCTGGTGGCATTCCTGTAAGTTCCTCTGGGAAGACATCTGGAAACTCTTCAACTATCCTGGGTAACTGCACTGCTGTCACTGCCATCCGCAATACTGGAGAAGGGGGTTCTACTGTGCCTCTGGAAAATAAAAACTCTGGCTCGCCTGGAATACTAAAGACAACCCTGCCAATATGGCAGTCTATCCTAGCATAATGGTTCCTCAACCAATCCATGCCTAAGACTACATCATAGTCCGCCATAGGGAATTCTATGAATCTAGCGGGGAACTCTCTACCGCTAACTACGATCCGACACGAGGAAAACACTCGATCTACTCCCACAAGACCATTACCAGTAAGTATATTAAGCCTTACTGATAATGACTCGGACTCCAATCCTATCCGTGCCGCGAATCGTACAGACATGAATGAATGCGATGCACCAGAATCAAATAATACCAATGCTGGAGAGGAGTTGACGAGAATAGTACCTGCCACTACCTCACCTGGTACAACGTCTTCTTCCGTAGCCATCATCATGGCCTGACCCTGTCCTCTAGCTGCGGGTCCCCTCTGCTGGAAACCTCTCTGCCTACTCTGCACTTGGGCTTGGGTATACTGCTGCTGGTTCTGCTGATGAAATGCCTGGGCCTGAGGCAACAATGGCCTCGGGTACTGCTGCTGCTGCATAGGTGATGGTCCCCTAACCGATGGGCTGGTTAGGTTGGAAGAGGGTGAACTACCCCTATTCGGACAGGCTCCTATCTTGTGATCTGCCGCTCCACAAGCCAGGCACAATCCTTGCACCCTACGACAATCTGCCACCACGTACCCTGGTTTCCCACAATGAGAACATCCTATCGCGGAAGTCTGCTTCTGCTTCTGCTTCTGCTGCTGCGGGTACGTCGGGGTTGAATGCTGAACCGACGTTACTGAGGCCGCCCGCCTCGGAGTTCCAATGGTCAAATCTCTAGCTGCCGGGGCTGGAGCTGATGATTTGTGCATCTGATTGTGGGACCGCTTCCTACCTCCGGTCCTATCCACGATCCTCTGGGAGGTGTACTCATGCCTCCTAGCTGCTCTCAAAACTGCATCGAACGTCTGGTGCTCGAACTGCTCAACTGCCAACAAGATCTCTAAATACAGTCCCTGCTGGAACCGCTGGGCCCTATCAAACTCGGTTGCCACCAAGGTGGAGGCAAACCTACTGAGTCTAGAAAACTCAGATGCATAACCATCGACCATTCTGCCTCCTTGCTTCAAGTTGGTAAACTTCGTCTGCAGGTCATACCGAGCTACAGCATCAAAATACTTCATCTGGAATCTTTCTCTAAATACTGCCCAAGCAATGGGTGCCACTAATCCCATGGCTTGCGCTGCCTACCAACTGCGAGCTAAGTCCAGCAACTATAGGCATACCACCGCCACCTTCTCATTCTCAGGGGTTCTAGCTGCTTCCAGAACTACCTCGGTATCCTGAAGCCAAGCGTCCGTGGCAATCGCATCTTCGCTGTCGTCGAAGAATGGAGGGTTCAAGCGCTTGAAGCTGTTGGCCGCGCTGTTCCCTGGATGACCGCCTCTCGCCAAAGCATCTGCCACTGCCTGGTGCAAGGCATCTCCGTGACGATCCTGGGAAGTTATCAAGGTCCTGATGAGACCTACCAAGGTGCCATCGTCAGGCTCTGCAGGCTGGACGGGCCGAACTAGGGGCTGTCCACCGGGAGGTACAACTCTGGAGGCTACTCCGAAATGCTGGGCTTGATCTCCGGGTTGCTGGTCCACGGGAAGTGCTCCACCTTGCTGATCGACGAGGTCAGGTACAGTACCGCTGAAGAAGACGACACAGGGAAAACAATAAGGAAGGACCAGGACAGATCAACGATACAAGCTTGTGATCAGGTCAAGAATTCCAGAGATTCAGAGGATATGAATGGAGATCAAAGACGAGTACTGATTGAGACATCTATTAGGTAAACCCTCCCATTCTTGAATGCCAGGACCTGCATGGGCCACCACTTAAACCATGTCATGCCCCAGAACCAGAATACTGGAGAGCGGGAGCGTACATAGCCAGCTACGTATATTGAAATAGAATCCATCTCGCTATACGGTCACGGCTGTCTAGATATGAGGGTTTACTATAAGCCAACGGTCTCTTAAGGTCAAGCCTATTGTCTCAATCTCAAGTAAGTAATATCATTACAAGATGTTAGATCACCAAATATACAATAAAAGGTGTCCCAAATATTACATATTCAGTTGATCATGAAGCTAGTCATACAAAATACGAGGACTAGCAAGAGTTCAGTAATACATGATCAACCCTAGGATTTGTTAATCATGTTTACAGCTCGTAGACAGACAGTAAGTAAATGTGCATCGAGCTAACAGGTGCTCGTCGGCTAAACGCCTCAAAAAAATAAATTTAAAATGGAGTGAGTGAAACAAAATAGAAAACCCACTCGTAGCCCGGGTTCCTTCTAGTCGCCACCATCGAGCTGGAGGTTCGGTAGATCCTCGGGTGCTGCTCCGGAATCTGGCCACACAAAACCAGCTGGGTCAAACCCCAGAAAGAGCAAGTGCCACAAAGGAGGCCACAAAATAAGAACAAAAGCCAGCATATCAGAACATAAGAAAATAGAAGAAAAGTACAAATAATAAGAGTACAACAGGACATAAACGACTAGGGACGTGGAACCATTCCGGGTGCCAGGTTACAACCCTTAAACCAAACAAGGACCGGGGTTGTAACCCTTCGCCTGAATAGCGTTTTGTCTCTACCCATTTATTGTTAAGATAAGTAAAATAATCATATTCAGGGGTACCAGGTACAGGGACCAAACGAGACTTAGACAAGGCTGGACACCATCCATTCACAAGCGGCCAAGCAAATTCTACGGCTTACTACTTAACTACCTAGGGTTATCACAAGCCTAGTTACTAACAAGATGCAAGTAAGAATTTCCCAGTCCCAAGTCCTGCAGACTATCTAGTTATCCTTCCGCGGGTTGAGAGTATGATTGGGTACATCGCCCTGGAGACGATATACCCTTAGATAACTTAGAGGGTGCAACACATGACGGTGTGCTGGAAATGTGCTCTACTCGTCGGCAAGCTACAAGTCCATTAAAGCGCCCAGATAACGAGATTGCTTGTGACTGGAAATTCTCCATGTTCTAGTTTGATCTAATCATTAGCCTAGTCCATATTTAGTACGAATCCCTGGCCGTGGTACCCAGGGAGTCACGTCCTAGGCATGATGCAAGACAAGACAAGTAGATTTGCACAAGCAACAAGAAAGAAAACCCACGATGTCAGGGGCAAGTCAAGTTAAGTTAGCTGTCGCAACAGCATCGAGTTATCAGGTTATCAAGTCAAGTCAAGTCAGGAGTGCACCACGGCGGGCCACTATCAAGTTATCAAGTAAATCAAGTTACAAGTTACGGGTTACAAGTTAAAAACCACAAGTTACAAGCACCCAACAAGTTACAGCCTAAATCAGAGAATGCTAGCCATAATTTAAAAACACAAAAAATCGTGTCAAGGCGTATCGGGTCAAGTCAAGTCGTGTTGTGTGGAACAAGATCCCAAAACTCAAATCTATAAAAGAAAAGTCAAGTCCAAGAAATAAAACCAAACCATCACGGGCAATTAGGTTGCGCAGGGGAATCAGATTGCTCAGAGAGGGATGGACTGCACAGGGGATGGACTGCGCTGGGTGAACGGCACAGGGGATGGACTGCGCTAGGTTCCAGGGGATCAAGTGGCGCTGGGTCAAGTGGCGCTAGGGACCAAGTGCGCTGGATCTAAGGACGCTGAGTCAAGTGGCACTAGGGACCAAGTGCGCTGCATCAAAGGGCGTTGAGTCAAGTGGCGCTAGGGAATGAGCTGTGTTGAGGATGGATTGTACAGGTGTTCGATTGTGCTGGATCCTAACGTGCTGGGTTGGCTTGCGCTGGGTCGGGTTGCGCATGGATCGGCTTGCGCTGGGGATTGAGTAATGGTACTCAGTTCAGCCCAGGGGGCCGAGCGCGGGTCAGCCCAGCGCTAAGGAGCGCTGGCCGAGAAAATGGTTGCGTGGTTCAGCCCAGTGGGCTGTGCACGGGTCAGCCCTGCGTTAAAGAGCGCAGGCCGAAGAGGGTCTTCTTCTCCAAACCAGCCGAGAGGAACTCCAAGAACTCCAAATTTCAACTCTTCACAACTTAGCCAAATCAAAACCAGATCTAGATTTTCAAAGCTCTAACTTGTGTAAAATTGGATTCTCTTCCATATGGAAACCTCAAAACAAGCAAAAATCAAAGTTTTATAGATCAAAATCAAGAAAATCCGAAAATAGTTAAAACTTAGATCTAGAACAATAGAGACTCCAAATCACAAAATGCCAAGTTCTAATGTTGTTCTCCATGGCCTAATCTAGCTAATGGACCAATAAAAAGTGGTACTTATTTGGTGGCAAGGTGCACTTGCCTATGGTGTTGGTGGAGGAAGGAGGAAGAAGAAGATGGAGAAATTAATGGAAATTATGGAGGAGAGAGAAAGTTAGGTGGGGATTAATGAGGGTGGTTGTGGTGGAATGAGGGTGGAAGTTAGCTAAGGTGTTCCTTTGCATATTAAACCAAACCAAACCAATTAAAACCGGGCCGAGCCGAAACCCAAAATATGGGAAAACCCAAAATTCTGCAAGTCAATAAAATACATGCCAAAATCCAACTACGAGCATGAATACGAAATACGGGAAACGGGGGTGGCACATACACCTATAGATCTAGGGATCTATGTAATTAGTTTTACAAAATACGAAAATAAATTCCTAAGAGGCATTTTAACAAATACTTACCTATACGCTATGATACGTGTCCGATACGGACACCAAATGGACACGAAATTAACCCAAACTCTAGGGACAGCTAGGGGACACCTAGATCTAGCCCTAAATGCAAAAAAATCAGAAAAAAGAATGGGTTTGAGTGGTTTACCTATTGAGTGTCAAACTCAAGGAAAACCCCAAATGGAAGGAATCCAAATATCAACTCCCAAGCTCCAAATTGCACAAAAACTGAGATAAGTCTCCACAAACAGTAAATAAACAGTAATTAGATCCTAATATAAAAGACTAGAGTCAAAAAAGAATTGAAATGGATTTATTAGGAATTTTAGAAAGTGGGGATTTACCTTTCCTTCAAAAAACTAGGTCAAGCACAAAAGAGGCAAGAACAAGCTTAATAGAATACTTATAGGGAAGGGGGAGCCCTAAATGGCCGGCCATAGGCTGATCTCTAGGGTTAGGGTTACATACTATGGGACTATGGGCTTAATTACATAAGTCATTGAATGGAAATCACAAGTTTTTGTGTTAAATCATATGTCATGAACCTATTTCACTTAATCTTAATCCTTCTATTTAAAACTAATTTCTAATGACTAAAATAGGTTAACTTAAGTTAGACTAGGGTCACCATAGCTAGGGTTAGCTTCTAGGCTAGTCTACAAAGTCTCAATAAGTCAAAGTCAAAATTACAATCACCAATTAAATAAATTAAATAAATTTCAAAAAAATCACAAATGACCAAAATATCCTCAATCTAAAATGTGGTAGTGACAAATCTACCATCCTTAAAAAAATTTGTCCTCGAAATTAAAAGACGAAACTAACTGATGAGAAGGATAGACAATCATACCTCAAGGTCCAAAAAGATAAGGGTATCGCTCGCGCATCTCATCATCCCGATCCCAGGTAGACGCTTCTGGAGAATGATGCCTCCATGCGACACGAACCAAGGGTATCACCTGGTTCCTCAGTACCTTCTCTCGATGATCCAGAATCTCTACTGGCTGCTCTGGATAACTGAGAGTTGGTCCCACCTCAATCTCCGAGTGATCAAGCACATGGCTAGGGTTAGCCACGTACCGTCTCAACTGTGATACGTGGAATACGTTGTGGACACCCACTAGTGCAAGTGGCAAGTCTAGCCTGTATGCCACATCACCGACTCTCCCGCTGATCATGAAAGGTCCGATGAAGCACGGGCTAAGCTTTCCACCTCCACCAAAACGTATGGTACCACGAGTCGGAGATATCCTCAGAAAACCATATTTCCGACCTAAACACAAACAAGGTCTCAAGTTACTAAATAATCAAACATGATCAACAAACAAACAATCAACCTACTTCTAATCCTATCTCCAGTCAACTAAGTCAAACATAGTCAACGGTCAACTACCGGTCAACAACTAGTCGATTTGTCAACATCCAAGTACTTGGTTAAAACTGGTCAACTAAGTCAACTTGGACTATTGGGTCAATGGCTAATCTAGGATTTAGACTAAAATAGTCTATAGTGTTAAAAAAAATATTAAGACTAACTAAATCCTAAGTTCAAAACATACACATGTATACTCTACATTAAACTAGACTCATAACTTCTAACCCTTATCAATAACACATACTCTAAAATACCTCCTATAACCCCATATATCTTACCTTCTAATACCCATCTATCTCTAATGTAACCCAAAGAACCCACACTATTCTAAGTGTATCATCTATGCATACATATAGACTAACCATCTCATATGCCTAATCTATATAATATATGCAAAACTCCTTAACCCATATTACTTATCATATATATCCTTATAATATATACACAATGCATAGCATTAGCCAAACATGGAGGTTTACTAGCACAAACAACAATTTAACCAAAACAAAGGGTATGACATGCAATGTGGTTAACCCTGGAAGCAGAACAATACCTAAGTGGCTAAACTGGAACTAATACTCAACTAATGTCATGTTGTGAGATGAATCAGAGTGAATGCAGTGATGCAATGAATAAAGCTTGACAGTACAGTGTGATGATGCATGCAGTGGAGAATGCAAGTTATGCAAGACATCCAATACAGGTATGAAAGGTGGTGAAGGTCTGAACTTATAATGAAATGAAGTCTGATACTACATATAGGTTAGGGGAAAAAGTTGAACCTAAGAAGCTATGGTGGGTTGCTCTATAGGGACATGACCCTACATTGGCTGAGCAAATCATGAAAGGGATTGAAATATGAAGGATGATGAGATGTGGTCAGGACATGGTCTCATGTTCTGATACTTGATGAGTATCAGTAAAACTAATGAGGTATCAGGTAAACAGAACATGCAATGGTTATTATGATATACTGCAGGATATGCAAGTGGTGAAAGTATGTAAAGTACAGGAATGAATGAGTGCATATGAATCAAGGATATACAAGGAATGTTATGTGAAGTGCAGGGCCAATTTTTGTGGACACTTCAGGTATACATTATACTAAGGTAGTACAGTAGTTCATCTATATGCAGGACATGATCAAATTTGTAGGTTATATGCCTAAGTAGCAGGGAATGAAGTGTCAATTACAAGGGAGTGAAGTGTGAATTGTGTATCTGAGTCTAACGTGTCAGAAAAGTCATGTGATAATGATGAAGCATAAGATGGCGTGTCCGAGTAGGACACGAAGGTCATGGATGCCTTACTGGAAAGGGTAAGGGAAAATAATAATAAATCATCAAGGCTGTAAGACATACTAACATCCTATATGAAAATTGGTTGGTCAGTGGAATCATCTACAAAGGGTTATTATTCTAATACTAATGCTAACTATCATCTCTAGGGTACAGACACCCTACAAGTCGTCATATCATTACACTATGAAAGAACTACATATGAATAAGTTCTACAAAACTAAAATATCCCTACTCCTAAGTTATTTAATGATGGAATACAATTTTATAACAACAGAAGGGTATGATAGAGATGATATGTTTAAAAACTTTTTCAAGATATAATCTAATAATCATATGCGTCTGTCCAAAATTATGTTACTCAGAGTCTTCGTCATGCTGGTGAGCAAGGCTACGATCATCACAGAGTCCTTGACTAAGGTATATACCTCAAGAATCATGGTATTTAAAATTTTTGCATTGTCGCATGCTTGTCAGCGAAAACCTTAAATTCCCACACCCGAGAAATATGTCCAAAATCTGACTATATGTCCTCACTATGCCAGCTAACACGACTATCGAAGATTTTAGATCCCATAACTGAGGTGACCTAGTCCATATGATTTATCTTGGCAGAAAATTAAATCGACAATGAATACCAAGAATCCGATTTATCTACGAACAAGAACGATAAGCAAGATCTGTTGGAACTGAATTTTGAGATGGTTAAAATATGGCAAGAAACGGAATTGAGATGAACAGAACCTGTGATAAGCTCTCCTACTGCCCGTGCACCCTCAGCTTCCATAGCGTAAGCTCGCCCCTGTAGAAGCATGGAAAATATTGCTTTTAGTCCCACATCGGAAAGGAGAAGAAGAAAGGGCTCACTCCATTCTATAAATAGAGCCCCCTTACCTCCTTTGAAAAGGGCACCAACTTCTCTTCCCTCCTTCCAAACATGGACTCTTCCTATTACGCACCTTCGGGTGCTAAGTAGAAGAAGTCTAGGGCAGCGCGGGCTCATCGGGCTCAGTCAGCTGTCCCAACCTCTGACCATCAAGAGCGTCCCGCTAAGCAGGCCTCTGATGGAAAGTTGTACAGAGCCGCTGTGTCCAGCCCCCGGCGGCAAACGGACAGAGTGGTTCTCAAGAGTCTCCCAACAAAGATCGAGGGCAAGTGTTTCTATTAGCCCCCACATCAGGGAGCAAACAAGATACCTACGCACTCGTGTGTTCGGGATACCCGGGCCCACAAAGCGAGTGCACGGGCAGATCGAGACATTCCTCATGCGAGTCATGAGACGTCCTTCATGCGGCTCGGTCATGAGACATTCCTCATGCGGCTCGGTCATGAGACGTCCTTCATGCGACTCGATCATGAGATATTCCTCATGCGGCTCGGTCATGAGACGTCCTTCATGCGGCTCGATCATGAGACATTCTTCATGCGGCTCGGTCATGAGACATCCTTCATGCGGCTCGATCATGAGACATTCTTCATGCGGCACAGAACCCAGGAAGCTTCATGCGGCTCAAAATCAGACGAGCTTCATGCGGCTCAAGAGTATCATGCAGCTCAAAAGTCACCAACATGGACATGTGGCTCAAACACATAGGCAGCTCGAGTGGACTCCATACGGCCCGCAGTGGGAAGCCACATGTCTTTTCAGAACAGCTGTATCCAGCGTCATTCAAACACAATTAATGCTCTGACGGCTGACAGCCGACAGCTGACAGCCCTGACGTAAAGTAGTCATAATGGCTGACACAAAAGCACTATCTTCCTAGGGAACTGGAGAAAATCTTCACAGCTTCGAGGCAAGTTTATGCGGCCAGACTAGACGAGCTCATGCAGCCAGTACAGAGAAACCTATGCGGTTCAATCATGAAGGTCCCCCATGCGGCTCGGCCATGAAAGAAATCTATGCGGCTTGGCCATGAAGACTCTCATACAGCTCGGCCATGAAGACCTCCATACGGCTCGGTCATGAACATATTCATGCGGCTCGGTCATGACAACCTTCATGCGGTTCGAGTATAGAGACTATTCATGCGGCTCGATCATGACGGCCTTCATGCGGCCCAAATATGAACGCTCCTCATGCGGCTCAACAATGATGACAGAACACGTGTCCTAAAGATAATCAAATTTTGGGTCAGATCCCAATAATTTGGGACACATAGCAAGAGAATGAATTAAATTGATTCATTCAGATTTGCGGATATCAGCAAATCATCATGATGGGGATTTATTGCAATCAACATTCATAACTGACATGATTTGGCATAATCCTCATTAATGGCCCAGATCCTTCACGCTCAAGATTAATGGTCCAGATTGATCATTTACCAGGCCGCCGCCACTTTGAGAATGGGCAATCATTGTAAACCCTAATGATGCTCCCACTATTATAAATAGCAGGGTGCCATTCCCTTGCAAAAGAGATACTGACAGGAGACAGATACTTACATAGAGAGAGGCGCATACAGGAGCACTTTTCGAGATAAGAGAGAGCACCAGAGTACTTGGAGAGGAGAGCAGAGAGAGAGCGAGAGCATTTCCTCAACGCTGAACAAATCTTCTGGAGCCAAGGCTGCACACCGATCGTCCAAGGAGTAAGGCAGGGCTGCCGTCGCCTTCCCGAGCCTCTATCGTCACCCCCCAGAATCTAAAATAAACAATTGTACTTAGTCTGCTGTACCTAGGCTTTTGTCCCTAGACTTTCTTTGTACAAGCGAGTTTGTATTGTGAGTCTAAGTTCAGTCCTCCCATAAAACTGTTTTGTACTTTTACAATCAATGGCAAACACGATGGCGACTCTGCTAGGGACAAACTTCTCCACGGCTGAGGAGTTGGTGATGTAATCGGATGCAGCCAAGCTTGGCTCCACGCAACAGAAGATGGTCGCCCGGTTCGACCAACAGGCGTTCGAAGAAATGCTCTCCCACAAGAGCGCTGGCCCGATCCAGAAGCGAGCCCGCACAAAGAAGGCCCGCAAGGAGTGGAGACCCCGATCCTTCGTTCCTACTGAAGCTCTTGCAGAAATACCCTCTGTTGCTCAAGACGGCGGAGAAGACTCTCCCGCGGCCCCACTTCAGATCATAGACGACTCTGCTGTCCCCAAGTTCGGCAGAAGAAAACATTATAATGCTAGACTTGCAAGGGCAAAGAGGAAATCTATGCAATCCGAGCCGCATAAAGGTTCTAGCTGCATGGAGAAAGCCTATGCGGTTACATCCGCCAGCCTCAGCAAGAAAACTCACGTGGCCACATCTGTCAGCCGTATAGCTTATGCGGCTACAGTTGCCAACCGCGTGGATGAAACTTATACGGCTACTGAAGTCAATCGCTTGCAGAAAACCCATGCGGTCACAGTTGCCAACCGCATGCGGCCAGCCTGCACGGTCATGACTCCTAGTCGCACCAGAATAACTCATCCGTCAACTAAAGACAGCCGCATGCAGACAGCCTGCACGGTTTCCAATCCTAGCCGCATAGCGTCTGTTCCACGCTTCTCTCGATCGATCTTCGACCGTCTCTCATGCGGTCCTGAACCTGATGGTTCTCTGGATGATAAGCCAGACTCTGTGGCATCCAACTTGGACTCTTTCTATTACGCACCCGTAAATGTTAAAAGGAAGAAGTCTAGAGCAGCGCGGGCTCACCAAGCCCAGTCAGCTGCCCCAACCTCTGACTATCGGAGCGTCCCGCTGATTGTCACGCGGGCCTCTAATGGAAAGTTGTATAAGGCTACTCGTACCATGCCTCCTGCGGCCAATGGGTGGGATAGCCATCAAGCATCTCCCAATAACGAACGAAGGCAAGCAGGCGGGAGGCCTACACACTCGCGTGCTTGGAATTCCTGAGCCAGCAAAGCAAGTGACTTGCGTGAGGCCATCCTCCACAAACGCAAGGAAAGAGAAGATGCATCGGGGTGCAAAGAGTCCTCCCACGGACGTCACTGCACCCACGTCATCGTCAACTACTGCTACAATAGCACGACGATGCAAGAAGACCGACAGTCTGTCTTTCAAAGACTGCAACAGCCATCATCAAAAGACGAGGCACTACCCGTCGTCTCCTGCAACTCTGCTCGGAAAGTCCCCGCTGATGGAAGGGAGAAGAAGACGAATGTGTCCAGCCCGAAGATCTCAACCACTGCGACTAAAAGACTGTCGTCTAAGCGGGTGCCCACCACCAGAGTTTTCTAAGGTACTCGCTCTAAGACGAAATCTGCTACAGTGGGAGACTCGTCGTCCATAAGGCAGGGGGTTGCTGGGGCTGGAGGTAGCACCCCTCCGAGCCTCCACAGCAACCCGATGTTTCAAGAAGACGCGCCGGGGGAGACAACTCTCCCATCGGAGGTAGCAAACCTCGACGTCCCCGAGGACGTCCACAACTCCCAAGACGAGGCGAACTCGGAGACTGGGGGTACTGTTCCTTCCGAGTCTGAATCAGAAGGGAACATACCCACATACCCCGACGACTTCTCACTACAGGGGTACAATTCGGAGGGCGCTTCCTCCACCGCTTCGTCTACCTCTCCTCATATAAAAATGGTATTCATGACAGACAGCAACCAAGGTGGTTCTAGTGATCGCCAGCGCATCGACAGTCTCGAAGCCATATTGCTTGCTTTGGTCAAATCTGTAGACGAGATTAAAGCGGCCCTTCCAACTTTGCAAGGAGGGACGCCTGGCCCAACCAGCACGGGTCCCACGGTCAATGCGGACTCGAATTCGGCGGCACCGAACCTGGGCAACAATCCTCCTGAAACAACGGCCCCCACCGCCGTGGATGAGGCCCGCGAAGCGAGAGGAGAGGTCCAGGAGCTCCGAGCCATATTTCACGCTCGAGAAAACTCTCAAGACCTCAGAATACGGCAACCATACCCTGCTGAATGGAGGGATGTCCCCTTTCCACCAAGATATAAGCCGTTCAACATCAATCCGTATGATGGCAAGGCCTTCGCAAGTCGGTACATCACTTACTTCGAGGTCACCACCGACCATCTACCCCATAACGATGCCATCCTCACACGATTATTCATCGGGGCACTGGAAGGGGTCGCCTTCGACTGGTATCGCAATCTGTCGGACAACTGCATCCACTCCTTCGCCGGCTTCAAGCACATATTCCTAGAAAGATTCTATGAAGTAGGGCAGGACATCACCATGTCCACTCTCATGGATGTTGTCTAAGGGAGAAAGAGCTCACGAGGAACTACATCGAGCGGTTCCGCCAAACCGCCATGAAGTTGCCCTCTGGAAATCCAGATTCCTCCTTGATTGAAATTTGCCAAAAGAGACTCCTCCCAACAATCAGTCTCTGGATGGGCGAAAGTTAATTCAAGGACTGGAAGACGTTCATCATCAGCGCCACAAGCGCCGAAGAACGATTGAAGAAGGCTCGCCAGCTGGGATTACACATCTCGGACGAAGAGAACAAGGGCAAGCGTCCTAACACCAATAATGACAATGGGGGTAGTCCCTCCAACAATCGGAACGGCAGGGGCAAGCAGGCTATGGTGGCCGACACGGCACAAAAACCTGAGCCAAAGCCGCAGACAAACAATAGTTGCAAATCACTTACTCCTTCTAAGACAGTCACGTCAAGCCCATCTTGGACATGCTCATACAAGGGGACAGAATTCAACTTCCTCCACCAAGGCGGGAACCGCGGCCGGCAGAGATAGAGAACCCAAAGTACTGCCATTATCATCGCTACGTCCACCATGCTACACACGACTGCTACCAGCTGAAACGATACATCCAAAACCTCATCGATTTGAACGCTTTGGCCATCGATTTCAAAGAGGTAACGGTGGCAGCCAATATGGTGTCAGTATAATTCGGCAACTTTCCTCCGACAGAAACTCAAGAAGGGGTGGTCCTCATCCCTCTGGCGACAATAGAGATTACTAATCTTTCACCTCCCCGAGATCAGGCTGCTGGTTTAGTGCCCCTCACCACATTACGAGGGGAGGTCATGTGGATCCATCCAGACTTGGTATCGGAAGTGACTCGGCCCATATCGTCTTCTATTTGCAAGAAAAAGAGTAGAAAAGTCAGGTCCTGCCGTACAATCTCGACAGATATCGAAGAAGCTACAGCCGTAGTCATGCGGTCTGGGGCACAATCCCAACCTGTGGTTGACAATCAAGCTGAAGATCATCAACCCACTACAGCTGATGCTCTGGGATCGACTCAGCCTCCGACGACCGACAAGCCTAGGCCGAGGGAAACTCGCTTCGACAAATCCCTCCGAAAAGAGGCAGCCCAAGGGCTGGAGAAGCCCTACAACTTCGACATCTTGGCACAATTGGCCAATACACCGGTCAAGTTGTCACTATACGAGCTTCTGAGACTCTCAAAGGATGTGCGAGCAGCTTTGAGTGATACACTCCAAAATGCCGATGCATACCTGGCTCAGGTTAACCTTACGGGAGAGAACCCGCCTGCAGATCTCCAAGACAGCGCCTGCACGGGAGCAATGCCTAACATCGTCTACACTCCGCAGGACATGCTCATCAAAACCAACCTGCACGATCGCCCGCTATACTACACTGGATAAATCGGCGACATAAAAGTGGATCGGATGCACATTGATCCTGGCTCTTCCATAAGCATTATCCCGAAGGGTCTGCTACATCATCTCCGTATCCCAATGCATCGCCTGACTCCTACAAGCACCACCATCAGCGATTTCAATTCGGCCAGGAGCTACCCTATTGGGAAGATTCGTCTGAAGTGTCAAATTGGCGATCTCCAATCCGAAGTCACCTGCTACGTCATAGATGCAGACACTTCTTACAACATCCTCTTGGGGCGCCCGTGGATGCACGATTATATGATCATGCCTTCTACGCTGCACCAGTGCTTCAAATATGTTGACAAACACGGCTTCGTGAGGACAGAATTTCTCGATATCGATCCCTTCAAAGGGGTCGAATCCTACTACTCAGACTCCTGTCTGTACGAACAGTCGAAAAAGCATCTTGGTGAAGGAGATGTGCAAGCTCGTACCGAGACAGCCACATGATCAGAAGAACCTCTGACGATCCACCTCCAAGCTCGTAAATCGGGCCGGTCTGTACCCCTTACTGCCACTCTACGGAAGGACGCAGTCAGCCTCTCGGCACAAGAAGAGCAAATGGTAATCCGGCTGCCAAGGTCCGGCCAAGTGCCAAGATCCACAACGGGGCCAATGACAATCAGACTGCCGAGAGTCGGTCAGCCCCAAACGGAGAAGCTCAACCCCTCCGACAAGCCACTGACGATACGCCTTCCTAAGAAGGGTCGTCACCCCGATGCAAGGTCTGACACTTCTAGCGAACCAGCAACTCCCCGTCCTACATCGAGTACCAATCTGGGGGTCGCTAGTCTGCCAACAACTCCACGCTCTGCTCCATCAGCTGAACCTCTGACGATCAAGCTGCCCAGGTCGTCCTCTCAGTCTTTATTTACACAAGGGGTAGCCGAAGAGGAACCGGAGCTAGCCAAGTATGTGGCTGCCCACACTGATGTTCCCTCCGCAGCTGATGTAATCCTCCTAGAAAAGATACCTTACTTCATCAATAAAGGGCTATCTTTGAACTACCTTGAGCTTAATAAGCTCTGTACGATGTATGCTATGGAACACGGTATAGGCACTCACCTCCACACACAGGTGACAAAGGTGCACACCACAAGCCAGCTTACTCCAGTGGAAGACACTTACCGCATAATCGAGGGAGAGGACCATACAATCATCTTCGGTCGGAAAGACGATCCGCATCCTTTCACTATAGAAGAAGTCGACCTTGGGTCAGATGCCGGAAGACTGTCTCTGTATCGTTATAGCCCCCAATCCAAATATCTCATGCAAAAATAGGGATATGATCTGGAGACGACGCCAGGCTTGAACTATGGCACTGGACGACGGTTACCTTTGAAGCCACCGGTCCCAGCTGGCAAACCATGGGACTACTATAGCAAAACTCGATGTGGATTAGGGTATGTAACACCCACGACGACCCCTGAAATTTCAGATGAAGAATGCGACTGGCATTCACATTCAACCGGGTCACCAACTTCTGACTCTGATACCAGCATCGGAGATGTATTCAGACAAGTCTTGTCAGTCAACATGGCATTCGTCGACGCTTATGAAGAAGACGAAGACATCCCTGAAATCTTCGAGCTAGAGCCGTGGGCCCAACAGTTGGATGCACAATGGAAAAAGCGGTTCGAACTGAGCGAACCTCCTACTGAAGACGAGGTTATACAGGTCGACCTCGGCAGCGAATCTTCTCCAAAACCGATCTTCGTCAGTAAAAGCTTAACAGACGAAGAGCAAGAATCACTGCTGGAACTTGTCAAAGAATACATTGATGTGTTCGCTTGGAGCTATGAAGACATGCCGGGGTTAAATCCCGATATTGCTCTTCACAAACTAAACATTCGGCCGGACGCAAAGCCAGTCAAGCAACAATAGCGACGCTTCCGTCCAGGCATCATGGATGCGATCGAAACCGAAGTCAACAAACTGATAGCCAGCGGCTTCACTCGTGAGGAACAACATCCGGATTGGGTCGCCAACATAGTACCCGTCCTCAAAAAGAATGGAAACATACGAATCTGTATCGACTTTCGCAATCTGAACAAAGCATGCCCCAAAGACGAATTCCCCCTCCCTATCACAGACATCATGATTGACAATACCTGTGGCTTTGAACGTATGTCATTCATGGATGGCTTCTCGGGGTATAACCAAATCAAGATGTCTCCTGACGACGAAAAGCACACATTATTCAGAACACCGATTGGCACGTATTGCTATACAGTCATGCCTTTCGGTTTAAAGAATGCTGGCGCCACATATCAAAGAGCCATGAGTATCATCTTCAGGGACCACTTACGCAAGATGGTGGAATGCTATGTTGATGACATCGCCGTCAAGAGTCGCTGTAAGGGAGACCATCTGTAGGATCTGAGGATGGTATTCGACCTGATGCGAGCGAACAATTTAAAAATAAACCCTACGAAGTCCTTTCTGGGCGTATCCAGCGGGAAATTCTTGGGTTTCATCATCACCGCCCTGGGTATCCATGTAGACCCTGAGAAGACGAAGGCAATTATGGAGATGGGTCCCCCGAGAAATCTCCGCGAACTCAGAGGCCTTCAAGGGAGGTTAGCTTACATCAGGAGGTTCATTTCTAACCTCTCCGGGCGATGTCGGCCATTCACCCATCTCATGAAGAAAGGCGTCTCATTCGTATGGGATGAAGAATGCCAACGTGCCTTCGACAACATCAAAGAATATTTATCGAACCCTCCAGTCCTGGTGGCCCCGGTTGCTGGAAAACTATTCCTGCTCTATGTACGAGCAATGGAGCATTCCCTTGGCGCCCTGCTAGCACAAAACAATGATACAGGCCATGAACAAGCCATATATTACCTCAGTCGAATGATGATTAGGCCAGAGCACTGGTACACCGCCATGGAAAAGGAATGCCTCGCCCTGGTGTTCGCCATTCAGAAGACGCGGCACTATGTCACGGGACAAACGATACATGTGATCTCATGAGTCAACCCTCCCAGGGTCCTCATGACCAAACCAGGGCCACTCAGCTCTCGCTTCGCTACATGGGCAATATTGTTGTCCCCCTACCACATGATCTTCGTCCCACAAAAGGCGGTCAAAGGTCAAGCCCTGGCAGACTTTTTGGCAGCCCACCCAGGCTCGGAGTCGTCCAGGATATATAAAGAGATCCCAGATGAGGTCGCCGACTCGCATACAACCTCTCACGATGATATATGGCGAATGTTCTTCGACGGCGCTTCGAGAACTGGACCTAAGGGCAATATCGTCGTCGGAGTCGGGGTGGTACTGGTTTCTCCTACCGGATTGGTGATCAACCGTGCTTACTCCCTCACGGAGCCCTGCTCTAACAATGTGGCCGAGTACAACGCCCTGGTCATTGGCCTCCAACTTGCAAGAGAGCTGGGGGTAGAATATCTCGAAGCATACGGCGATTCTCAGTTAATCGTCAATCAAATCCGGGGCTCATACGAAGTTTGCCACGAAGACATGATCCCCTATCACCAAATAGCAATCAACATCATCTCGTCGTTTGAAGGGTTCTTCATCGAACACGTCCCCAGACTCCGAAATATCGAAGCCGATGCCTTAGCAGGTCTGGCCGCTTCCCTAGCAGTGCCAAATCATACCCATCAATCGGTGGATGTAGTAGGCCACGAACTGATCTGCCCCAAGAACAACGTACAATTCGTGACGAGTTATTCCACCCAGACGATCGATGATGCCCCAGATTGGAGACAACCATTCATCGACTTCATCGTTTATGACATCCTCTCCGAGAACCCAAAGGAGGCCACCTCCATTAGACGGCATTTCCTCAGATTCTTCTACGATACAGAGACGAAAATGCTGTATCGTCGATCCAACGATGGATTATTGCTTCGGTGTCTGTCGAACGCGGAAGCCAAAGAAGCCGTACGAGAAGCTCATGACGGTGTCTGTGGGACCCATCAACCTGGTCCTAAATTACAAGACCGTCTTCGCCGAATGGGCTATTACTGGCCCATGAAGGTAGCAGATGCGATAGACTATGCTAGAAGGTGCAAAGCCTGCCAAGTCCACGCAGACTTCATTCACCAACCATCCGAATTTCTATATCCGACCGTGGCATCCTGGCCATTCGAAGCATGGGGATGGACATCATCGGTCCGATTACTCCATCTTCCTCCCGCGGACATCGCTTCATACTTGCAATCACGAATATTTCTCCAAATGGGCAGAAGCTGTCCTACTTGCAGAAGTAAAAACTTCGAACGTGATCAGCTTTCTGAAGTATCACGTCATCTATCGTTTTGGACTACCCTGGAGGATCATCCACGACAATGGTCCACAGTTTGCAAGCCACGCTTTCTATCGGTTTTGCGACAAACATCGCATCCAGAATATTGCTTCGACACCATACAACCCGGCAGCGAACGGGCTGGCAGAGGCATTCAACAAAACAATCATCAAACTCCTCAAGAAGTTTGTCTTTTCCAACAAACGCGACTGGAACGAGAAGCTCGGCGAATGTTTATGGGCGTATCGTACTACAGTTCGAACAGCTACTGGGAACACACCATTCTTCCTGGTATACGGGAGTGAGGCAGTTCTCCCATTAGAGACTCAAATACCCTCGCTCCATGTCGCCCTCACTTATCAATTGACGACGGATGATAACTACCGACGTCGACTACAAGAGTTAGAGGCCTTAGATGAAAAACGCCTCCTAGCTCAACAAAGGATCAAACTATACCAAGCACGCATCTCTGGAGCCTTCAATAAGAAGGTCAAAATCAGGACAATCCAGGTGGGCGATCTCGTTCTGGCAGTCCGGAGACCGATGGTCATGACTCACAAGACCGTCGGCAAGTTCCAGCCAAAATGGGAAGGCCCATTTATTATTGAGGTCGTATTCTCCAACGGAGCTTACCACCTCGCAAAACAGAATGGAGATTTTCTCATGCCCGTCAACGGCAAGTTCCTAAAGAAATACTATGTCTAGACGACAATCTTCCAGGTTTTTGAGTCACGTACCCGCTGGTACCGCTGAACTTGCCCTCATAATTCTCCAGATATTCGAGTCACGTACCCGCTGGTACCGCTGAACTCTCCCTCATAATTCTCTAAATATTCGAGTCACGTGCCCGCTGGTACCACTGAATCGCCCTCATAATTTTCTAGATTTTGAGTCATGTACCCGCTGGTGCCCCTGAACTCACACTTTCACAATATCGAGTCATGTACCCGCTGGTGCCTCTGAACTCACATCCCGGTCACTCTTTCAGATAGTAAGTCATGTATGATCGTACCTCTGAACTTTCTTTCTGGAAGAGATCCTCTCTCATGATCCAATACCCGCACTTCCAGTGCACAAAAAAGGGTAAGCGATCCACAAATTTCTAAAACGGCCATGTCCTCATTACCTCTGAGTCGTTTCACTTCCGCCAAAAACAAATCACCCCCTACATAGAACTTCCATGTCCTCATTACCTCTGAGTCGTTCTATGTACCCTCTCTTCATTGAGCCCACTTCTACCATGTCCTCATTACCTCTGAGTGGGAAGGCTCCGTAGAAGAAACCTTCATACTTGCCATGTCCTCATTACCTCTGAGTAAGTATGTCGATTCCCTTTCAACCTATTATCTGTACCCACAACTGGAGTACGACAAGGATAATAGGTCCACAAATGTCCTCTGCTGACCACAAATGCCGTACTAGGTCCCTTAGTACATCCACATCTTTCCTCATCATCACATGCTTTCGGAGCCCAGCTGTTCCATAGCATTCTTTCACCCAATGCATAGAACTTCCACGTTGATAGCACCTCTGAGTTGTTCTATGTATCCTCATTCGAGTTCACTCCTACCATGTCTATATCACCTCTAAGTAGGAAAGCTCTACCATCAACCTTATATTTACCACGTCCATACCACCTCTGAGTAAATATGATGGTTCCCTCTCTCAACTTATTATCCGTACCTAAAACCAAGGTACGCCAAGGATGATAAGTCCACATAAAATCCCCAGCGAAAGTACCCAAACCTATCACGTCCATGCTACCTCTGATTGGATTGCCACACCTAAACAAATCTACTTTCCATGCTTCATATTCAAAGTGTTCCAAATTTGCAATTTGGAAACTTTGAAGGGGGTCCTGTAGAAGCATGGAAAATATTGCTTTTAGTCCCACATCGGAAAGGAGAAGAAGAAAGGGCTCACTCCATTCTATAAATAGAGCCCCCTTACCTCCTTTGAAAAGGGCACCAATTTCTCTTCCCTCCTTCCAAACTTGGACTCTTCCTATTACGCACCTTCGGGTGCTAAGTAGAAGAAGTCTAGGGCAGCACGGGCTCATCGGGCTCAGTCAGCTGTCCCAACCTCTGACCATCAAGAGCGTCCCGCTAAGCGGGCCTCTGATGGAAAGTTGTACAGAGCCGCCTGTGTCCAGTCCCCGGCGGCAAACGGACAGAGTAGTTCTCAAGAGTCTTCCAACAAAGGTCGAGGGCAAGTGTTTCTATTAGCCCCCATATCAGGGAGCAAACATGATACCTACGCACTCGTGTGTTCGGGATACCCGGGCCCACAAAGTGAGTGCACGGGCAGATCGAGACATTCCTCATGCGAGTCATGAGACGTCCTTTATGCGGCTCGATCATGAGACATTCCTCATGCGGCTCAGTCATGAGACGTCCTTTATACGGCTCGGTCATGAGACATTCCTCATGCGGCTCGGTCATGAGACGTCCTTCATGCGGCTCGGTCATGAGACATTTTTCATGCGGCTCGGTCATGAGACGTCCTTCATACGGCTCGATCATGAGACATTCTTCATGCGGTACAGAACCCAGGAAGCTTCATGCGGCTCAAAATCAGACGAGCTTCATGCGGCTCAAGAGTATCATGCGGCTCAAAAGTCACCAACATGGACATGCAGCTCAAACACATAGGCAGCTCGAGTGGACTCCATGCGGCCCGCAGAGGGAAGCCACGTGTCTTTTCAGAACAGCTGTACCCAGCGTCATTCAAACACAATTAATGCTCTGACGGCTGACAGCCGACAGCTGATAGCCCTGACGTAAAGTAGTCATAATGGCTGACACAAAAGCACTATCTTCCTAGAGAACTGGAGAAAATCTTCACAGCTTCGAGGCAAGTTTATGTGACCAGACTAGACGAGCTCATGCGGCCAGTGCAGAGAAACCTATGCGGTTCAATCATGAAGGTCCCCCATGCGGCTCGGCCATGATAGAAATCCATGCGGCTCGGCCATGAAGACCCTCATACAGCTCGGCCATGAAGACCCCCATGCGGCTCGATCATGAACATATTCATGCGGCTCGGTCATGACAACCTTCATGCAGTTCGAGTATAGAGACTATTCATGCGGCTCGGTCATGAAACCTTTCATGCGGCTCGGTCATGACGACCTTTATGCGGCCCAAATATGAACGCTCCTCATGCGGCTCAACAATGATGACAGAACACGTGTCCTAAAGATAATCAAATTTTTGGTCAGATCCCAATGATTTGGGACACGTGGCAAGAGAATAATTAAATTGATTCATTCAGATTTGCGGATATCAGCAAATCATCATGATGGGGATTTATTGCAATCAATATTAATGACTGACATGATTTGGCATAATCCTCATTAATGGCCCAGATCCTTCACGTTCAAGATTAATGGTCCAGATTGATCATTTACCAGGCCGTCGCCACTTTGAGAATGGGCAATCATTGTAAACCCTAATGATGCTCCCACTATTATAAATAGCAGGGTGCCATTCCCTTACAAAAGAGATACTGACAGGAGACAGATACTTACATAGAGAGAGGCGCACACAGGAGCACTTTTCGAGATAAGAGAGAGCACTAGAGTACTTGGAGAGAAGAGCAGAGAGAGAGCGAGAGCATTTCTTCAACGCTGAGCAAATCTTCTGGAGCCAAGGCTGCACACCGATCGTCCAAGGAGTAAGGCAGGGCTGCCGTCGCCTTCCCGAGCCTCTATCGTCACCCCCAGAATCTAAAATAAACAATTATACTTAGTCTGCTGTACCTAGGCTTTCGTCCCTAGGCTTTCTTTGTACAAGCGAGTTTGTATTGTGAGTCTAAGTTCAGTCCTCCCATAAAACTGTTCTGTACTTTTACAATCAATGGCAAACAGCCCCTGCTGGCCTCCTCCAGCCTGATGCTGTGCGAATCTCTGCTGCTCAGTCTATAAGGGTAGTCCCTTCTGCTGGCTCACCGGAGCCCTCGTTCCTGCTCTCTGAGCTGTCCGTCCAGGAATCTTGGGACACTCTTTTAACTGGTGATATGATGCTCTACAAAGTAGGCATTTGCCTAACTTCATCCGATATTTACTCTAGTTGTGCCCTGGTTTCTTACAGAAAGGACAACTGGTAACATGCTGCTGTCTAGGGGTCTGCTACATTTGTAACGGTGGTCCCCTCAGCTGCTCTGTCGGAGCCCTAGCTCCTGCTGCTACCTAAGTCATTGTTGTCTAGCTCTTGGGATACTCCCTACACCGATGCTCCGCTGAACCACAAAGTAAACACCCGCCAAGCCTCATCCTGCAGTCGTTCCACCCATGGCCTGCCTTCCTACAAAA
Organism: Iris pallida; assembly: GCA_029216955.1. Lineage (NCBI taxonomy): Eukaryota > Viridiplantae > Streptophyta > Magnoliopsida > Asparagales > Iridaceae > Iris > Iris pallida. The sequence goes on along the minus strand of JANAVB010044019.1, from coordinate 2,478,842 downwards.
GTTGTACCTAGCGTCCTGCTGCTGTCTAGATGCCTGGTGGAAATATGTACGTCCGTGACCATGAAGGTGCTACTGAACAGGCCTCTGCTGATACTGATATTGAATCTGTACGTGAGGCCTCTTGGCCTGACCTCCACTGTTACTGGCTTCATGAATGTCACATCCCCTCTTGAACAACTGTTGCCGTTGAGTTTCCACTATCTGCTGGAAGAAGGAGGTCAAATGCGCCACGTCCTCTGATCCCGATGGTGGCTGCTGCTGAAGAACGTTCGGGATGACTGGGGAAAGTCTCGAAGTAGGAAGAGGTGCACTCCCATAAGCTGCAGATATCCCAGCCTGGGCTGGCATAAAAGGAGCTGTAGTCTCGGGGTCCTGCTGATCAGGACGAGAAGTGGTAGTCCCCTCAGTGGTGTCTTCCCGATCGAGACGATGAGATCGTGTCTCCATAACCATCCTGAAGACAGATCAAACGAGAGGGCAATCACTGAGAATGAAGCGATAACATCAAGGAAGGACGGTTTATTTTCAAGGAAAGGCAAAAATGCAGCTATTTTAGGTAACATGAATCTGATTAAGAGTTTTTCCTAATGTGATTGAGTACCTTCAAAAAAAAATCATAATCCTACTGCAGGCTGTAGTGAAACTCTAGTTCGAATACCACTACATAAACTCGACTTGCATGGGCCACCACTAAAAACGTGTCACGACCCGTACCCTAGAGTAAGGGCACGTGACGAGGGTACGTCCAGCCTACGCCACAGTTTCGGCGGTAGAATGCTGTCCTAGGTCAATCATCTAACAGTTATAAGGTACATGTACGGTATATACACTCCGAATAGAGGTGACATAATAAAGTACAACTCAATCACAACTAAGGAAGAAAAATACGATAAGATAGAATATATGATAACACAGAAACCACAGATGATAAATACAGATAAGAGAGTGCTTAAGATAAACAACTCCACATATCCAGAATACAAAGTCCAAATAAATACAAGTGTATCCCAAGACAGAATGATAATAGAAACTAGTATAACTAACTAGCCTAGTCTACTGGAGTAGTGTCGTCTGCAAGTGCTGGGTCATCCTGAGAGTCCAGCTCACATGTGTCGTCTAGGCTTGCTCCGTAATAAGTGGGACATAGCTCCTCAAAATCATCTGTAATATTTCAATAGGTCCAGTCAGGACTGGAGCGAGCACAGTACATCTCACGCAGTTCATATCATGACAGGAATATAATACAGACAATAGAGCAAGATACATGAAACGCTGAAGAGTATACATGAGTAAAAGAGAAGACTGTAATAAAATATCTACTATAAGTAAAGAGCTACAATGAACTGGTGATTTAGAGTACAAGCTAGACATGTGAACAGCTTGATAATAAATATGAAAGTTTGCACATGACTACACTACTTTGGAATTGTTCACATGACCATTTATACACTCACGTACCCCAATCAGTACACAAGGATCCAGACAGGTTATGTTATTGCACATAATATCACATAGGAGCCCATAAATGGGTACACATGAATGTAAATATGGGGGCCTATGAACATAAGAGTACATAAATCAAGAGAGTGCACATGAATGGTACAAGCACAGGAATACATGATGAAAGTGAAACGTATATGACATGATGTAACCGATGCTCCCGAGGGAGATAACATCTCATGAAAGGATCCATATAGTACCAATCCGTGTTAACAATGTGACAACATCAAGTAAAGTAATCTAGAGTAAGAATATAATCCTAGCAAGTATGAAACGGTCAGAGAATGTACTCGCCTGATATCCTGAGCGTCTGAATGAAATACTGCCTGAGAAGTGGTGTCTGGCTCCTATTCAGAACAGTACAAGTCACAACATATCCAAATTGGTAAAATGAGCTACTATGGTGCATTCTACATGATACTCGATCAATTCTAGACTAAAGTCAACCCTGGTCAACTTCAGTTAACTAACTAGTCAATGCTAGGTCAGCTAGGTCAACCTAGACCCAATCAAGTCTTACTAGGCCTAACCAGACTATCCTAGCAAGTATACATCATTCAAGTCACACAAGTTTACATAACCCAACTCATGTGCGTATTCCATATACACAAGACTATACTACTAGGCCATGAGCCATATACACTTATAGGCCACACATATATCAAGCACCATATATGCCTACCAATTCCTATATGCCTATATACATACCATATATATAGGCAATGCAATATTTATTATTACATTACATAAAACACATTGGTTATATATGTATATTATATATTATATAATATATATATATATATAAATATATATATATATATATATATATATATAGAGAGAGAGAGAGAGAGAGGGATAGAGGGAACAAGGCATATGTGGGTGTGTGTTTACATTAACAGTGTAATGTGTCTTCAGTTCAGATTTTGTGTGTGTGTGTAGGTGAGTGAATGATAGGTATTAGGAATAGTGCATAGATGTGTGTAAATGTGTCAATGTGCGATTAGTGTCATAGGCTTTCAGTGTATACTTGATGTCTTAGAAAAAAGAAAACAGTATGTGTAATAGGGTACATGTGTTCTCAGGTTCAGTACATACTATAGTGTATCAGTGTGTGTCAAACTCAGTTTGTGTTTCCCTGTGTAACAATCAATGTGTGTTTGTGAGTGAATAAGGTTTCAGTTCAAAGTGTGTGTGCAAACATTGCATATTCATGTGTTCTTCAAATTCCAGAATTTGTGGTATGAATGTGTGTGTATGTGGACTGAAATCTGTGCTCACACCTGTGTTCTTAGGTTTAGTCTCATGCATATAGGCTTAACAGTCAATAGGCTGTGTGTAATATCAATGTGTTCAGGAATGGGCAAATCAGTGGTGTAATTGTGTCAATGTGTGCGAGCCATGTGGGTGACTGAAATAGTGGTTTAGATAGGGTGTTAACTCAGTTCTCTGGAAAATGTGAATGAGAATGTGAATCAGTGCAAGTGTGTCTCAGTGTTGTGTCAAAGTGACTTCAGTTTAGGTAGTATGTGTGATATAGAGTAACTGTAGGGGTCAGGTGTATAAGGCAGAGTCCAATCACCAACACAAATCACAACCCAATATTACAGTAATGTAATACACATCTAATTGAACTAACCTGGTAATTAAATCATGGAATAATGGTTTTGAAAATACATTAAATTCAGGAAACCCAATCAGTGAAACAAGAGTATCAGAAAAATGAAAAAAAACCCAAAATTCGAGCCCCGTGCAGCGTGTCCAACACCAAAATCCAACACAAAAAGACAAAAACAATTTCAGTCTTCACAATTATTGACATACACCTATAGAACTAGGGATCTATTTAATCAGTTTTACAAAACACGAAAATAAATTCCTAAGAGGCATTTTAACAAACACTTACCTATACGCTATGATACGTGTCCGATGCGGACATCAAATGGACACGAAATTAACCCAAACTCTAGGGACAGCTAGGGGACACCTAGATCTAGCTCTAAATGCAAAGAAATCAGGAAAACGAATAGGTTTGAGTGGTTTACCTATTGAGTGTCAAACTCAAGGAAAACCCCAAATGGAAGGAATCCAAATATCAACTCCCAAGCTCCAAATTACATAAAAACTGAGATAAGTCTCCACAAACAGTAATTAGATCCTAATGCAAAAGACTAGAGTCAAAAAGGAATTGAAATGGATTTATTAGGAATTTTAGAAAGTGGGGATTTACCTTTCCTTCAAAAAACTAGGTCAAGCACAAAAGAGGCAAGAACAAGCTTAAGAGAATACTTATAGGGAAGGGGAGCCCTAAGTGGCCGGCCATGGGCTGATCTCTATGGTTAGGGTTACATACTATGGGCCTATGGGCTTAATTACATAAGTCATTGAATGGAAATCACAAGTCATTGAGTTAAATCATAAGTCATGAACCCATTTGACTTAATCTCAATCCTCCTATTTAAAACTAATTTCTAACGACTAAAATAGGTTAACTTAAGTTAGACTAGGTTCACCATAGCTAGGGTTAGCTTCTAGGCTAGTCTACAAAGTCTCAATAAGTCAAAGTCAAAATCACAATCACCAATTAAATAAATTAAATAAATTTCAGAAAAATCACAAATGACCAAAATTTCGTCAATCTAAAATATGGTAGTGATAATTTCAAATCTCTTGAAGATAGATGTTAGGTGCATGGGGTAAACAAGGTTATGCCCCGTACTTCTGCAATTGAGCATCCAGGTCATAACAGCCTTGGGGATGGAGAAAGGAATGCCAAAGTGAATATGATACTTCGCAAATAATTCCATAAAGGTGATCTCGTCAGAAGATCCCCTTTTCGGAAGTAAAGCGGAGAAGATAAAGCGATGTAGTTCATAGAAGTGTGATTCAAGTGTTTTGAATACATCCTACGTAGGACAGGACGAAGGTGACACATCAATTCTTTGAAGGAGTCAAGGGTAACACCTTCTGGAAGCTGGACGTGGTTAATTTCTACCAATGCTTCACCAATATCAGGAACGTGAAAATATTTACTGATATCTGTGGCATTGAACTCAAGTTCTTGTCCAGCAACACAAGAATAGAAATTGCCATTATCTTTTACTTGCAAGTTGCAGTAAAACATCCTAACAGCATTATCATATATATTTTCAGCAACTTCAAAGAAATCTTGAAATCTAAGTCGGTTAAAAGTAGGAGCATATTCAGAAAATATTATGAAGTTGACACAAGCTCCAGCACAGATTTTACGACCGGAGAAGGAATCAAACCAAAGACCGAAAAATTCTCGGTCAGAAAATAGTTTGGGGTCATAGTCGTCTTTATCAGAGGGACGAGCTGGACTAAAAATATTGGTTGGGACATAGTCAAATAAAGATGATCCTGCTTGGGAGACATCAAACTTTCTCTTTTGGGCTTTGAGTGTTATAGAATAAAAGAGAGAAGATAGATGACTACTTTTGGAAGAAGGAAGAAGAAGATGAAGGAGATCACTTCAAAGCTCCACAAAACTTGAAGAGGAGGAGGAGAACCTTCACTTAGGGTTTAGGGGATAATTCTCGGTGGGATGATGAGAGTAGAAGAGGTAAAAGAAGGGAATATAAAGGCTAGGGCCGTTGTTTTGTTCTGGAAATCCGTATAACTACCATCCGAACTCCGTCCAAACTCGGTCGGTCCGAACTCGGTCCGAGTTCTACCCGAGTTCGGCTGCTTGTAATTCTAATGTCATTAATACAGTATAATTGATAAATTTAATGTATAACTGGCACACTTCTTCATTTAATAATTTCTATTACTTTGGGTTAGCTGTAGGGGCCGGATCCCAGCTAGCGGTAGTCGAAAGAGTAGTACACCGCGTCGCTTCAGGCTATTTACGCCTGTATGACAGAAGGACCTTGTATCCAAAATAACTTTCATTAATAAAGTTCAAAGTTTTGAGTTATAAATCGATTTACTAATCATACTACATTATCAATATGAAAATTCAAGTATGCCGAGCTCTCGACGCAGATTGTTAAAGCGGTTTTCATCCAATGGTTTTGTGAAAATGTCTACCAGTTGATGATCTGTGTCAACGAATTCTAAGCAAATATCCCCGTGTTGTTGGTGATCACATAAAAAGTAATGACGAATCTCTATGTGCTTTGTGCGTGAGTGACATACAGTGTTCTTAGTCTGGTTATTAGTGCTAGTGTTGTCAAAATAAATAAGAATCTTAGTGTAGTACAAATTGTAGTTTTCTAAGGTTTGCTTTATCCACAAAATTTGAGCACAACATCGTCCTGCGACGATATACTCAGCCTCAGTAGTTGATAGTGCTACAAAATTTTGTTTCTTGCTATACCATAAGACTAAGGCTTTTCCTAGGAAATAACACGTACCGCTGGTACTTTTACGGTCTACTTTGCATCTTGTAAAATCTGCATCCGAGTAACCTATCAGGTTAAAGGATTTGGTTTTAGGATACCATAAGCCGACTGTTGAAGTTTCCTTAAGGTATCGGAAGATACGCTTAACGGCACATAAGTGTGATTTCTTAGGATTTGCTTGATATTGTGCACAAATTCAAACCCTAAACATAATATCAGCATGACTAGCAGTTAAATACAATAAACTACTAATCATACCTTGATACTTATGCTGGTCGACAGGTTTGCCACTTTCATCAGTGTCAAGCTTTGTTGATGTAGCCATTGGTGTTTCGATTGGCTTTAAGTTGTCAAAGTCGTACTTTTTCAGTATATCCTTTGTATATTTAGCTTGATTGATGAATGTTCTTTTTGAGTATTGTTTGATCTGGAGTCCTAGAAAGAAGTTCAGCTCTCCCATCATACTTATCTTAAATTCACTCTGCATACACTTTGCAAAATCTTGACAATGTTTTTATTTAGTAGATCCGAATATGATGTCATCAACATATATTTGCACAAGAAGAATATCATCATCTAAAGACGATAAATAAAGTAGTATCAACTCTTCCTTTTGAAAAATCATTTTCAAGTAAGAAGGCACTTAGGCGTTCATACCAAGCACGAGGTGCCTGTTTGAGTCCATAGAGTGCTTTCTTAAGTTTGAAGACGTGATCAGACTTTTGAAAATCTTCAAAACCAGGGGGTTGTTTCACAAAAACTTCTTCTTTCAAAAATTCGTTTAAAAGTGCACTTTTCACGTCCATTTAAAATAATTTGAAATCATTAAAACGTGCAAATGCACAAAACATACGGATAGCTTCTAGTCTAGCAACAGGAGCATATGTCTCGTCATAATCAATATATTTTTTGATTATAATATTGTGCCACTAGACGTGCTTTGTTGCGTAGAACTTGTCCATCCTCACTTAATTTATTTCGGAACACCCATTTAGTACCATTTATCGATTGACCAATAGGTTTAGGAATGATTTCCCAAACTTAGTTTCTCTCAAATTGATTAAGTTCCTCCTGCATGGCATCAATCCAAAATTCATCATTAAAAGCATCTGCTACATTCTTAGATTCTACTTATGAAATGATGGCCATATTAGCTGCTATTTCAGTATCTCTACATGAAGAGCGTGTACTTATACCTCATGATATATCACCTGTAATGAGCGTCTCTGGATGATCTGGCAAAAACTTCAATGACTCGAATCTATGAGTCAGATCTTCCACAGGGCTTTTATTGGTTCTGGCTTATGCATCTTCATCATCACTATCGCTAGATCTGTGATTATTGAGCTCATCAAAAGTAACGTTAATGGATTCTTCAACAATCATAAATCTTTTATTAAAAATTCTATATCCCTTACTCTTAGCAGCATATCCTTCGAATATCCCTTTATCTGCTTTAGAGTCGAACTTTTCCAAGTTGTCCTTGGTGTTCAGGATAAAACAACGACATCCAAAAACATTAAAATATGAAATATTTGGAATTCTTTCAAACCAAAGTTCATAAGGTGTTTTCTTCAAAATATGTCAAATTAATACCCTATTTAAAATATAAAAGGCTGTACTAACAGCTTCTGCCCAAAAATATTTAAAAAAATTATGCTGATTCAGCATGACTCTAGCCATCTCGCTGAGAGTACGGTTCTTCCGCTCCATAACACCATTCTGTTGAGGAGTTCTAGGATAAGAAAACTTGTGGTAATATCCACTATCATCATAAAACTCTTTAAAATCAATATTTTTTAATTCGCCACCATGATCACTTCGGATACGAGTAATCATGAAACCTTTTTTATTTTGTACCTTTTTACAAAATATCTAAAATTTAAAAATTGTATCACTTTTGTTTGATAACAAGTAAACCCAAGTAAAGTAAGAGAAATCATCAACAATAACAAAGGCGTAGAGCTTACCGCCAAGACTAGCGACTCTACTAGGACCAAATAAATCCATATGTATCAACTGCAATGGTCTAAAAGTACTTACAGCGTTGATGGATTTAAGTGTAAACCTATATGTTTTATTCTATTCACAGTCTACACATACCATATCTCTCTTGAATGATATCTCAGGGAGTCCTTTTACCAGCTTTTTAGTGCTTAGTCGTGAGATAATGTCCATATTAGTGTGTCCTAGTCTTATATGCCATAGCCATCTTTTCTCTAAGTTTGCTACTAGGCATCTTCCTGCATTATTAGTACCCTCTAGAAAGAAAACATAAATATTGTCTTCTCTAATCCATTTTTATACAGGATTACCAGATGACATATCATATATTATACATTTATCTTTTACAAAATTGATGCCATAACCATTATCTGCCAAGTGACTTATGCTCAGTAGGTTATGTTTCAATTTCGTAACTAGACAAACAACTTTATTACAGGATAAGGAGATATACCAACATTGTCATTTCTAATAATATCACATCTTAGGTTATTTTCGAAGGAGACGTATCCTTCTTTCTTCATAGATAGCGTAGCGAACAAAGATTCATCACCAGTTATGGCCGCAAACATCTGCTATCGAGGATCCACTTGCTTTTATCATGAGAGGATTGAGAGTCCACCAACAAAACGAGTAGATGAATCCTTTGGTACCCATTTATTGAAGGGTCCATGTTGATTAGTCTTAGGTCTCTAAATCAGTGTGTGATTGTCAACAAGCTTTCTTGCTAGACAATACTGTGATATGTGCCCATGAGTACCACAGTACATGCAAGTAAGTTTTAAAAACGTGTTCGTTGAATTTGTGTTGGCATACATATATGGTTTCTTTGAAAACCTATATGTAAAAGCATGGTGATATTCGTGTTTCTTACGTGCTTTCTATGGTTTAGTCCTTTTAGGTGTATGCTTAGCATTAGGACTAACTTTAGGCTGTGTCACAGGTATAGCCTGTTTGCCTAACTTGATCTCTAACTATTTAGAAACCGCACAAGACTCTTTATATTTAGCGGTCATATCAATGAGTCTTTGCTCTGTGACTAAGTGCCTCTTCTTCTCTATGTCATATAACTTTTGTATCTTGACATAGTCTCTTTCTTTCTTTTCAATTGTGAAGATAGCCTCATGATAGTCTACTTTAAGCTTGGCTATCTTATCCGTGTTACCGGTAGTAGATGTCTCTCTAATATCTTCAACGAGATTTGATAATCTAGCTACTTCGGTTGTGCATACCTTGACCTCTTTTCGAGATTACTTATACTTGTCAAGCACATTTCTGTGTTCTTCAAGTAATTCGCTGAAGGTATTTTCTAGCTCATCGAAAGTAAAGTCATCGTAGAGAGGATTTGAGGATACCTTATCGAAAGCCATACGACAGACATTTGCAGTATTACAGGGTCTGTCTTCTTCTTCTGATTCACTAGCATCACTTTCATGCCAGATACTTGTATTTGCATACTTTTGACCAGTTGTTGTTCTTTGCCTTGATCTTGATCTATCATATGGACTTCTTTTCTTTGGAGTTGGGCAGATCTTCTTCATATGTCCTGACTTCTTGCATCTAAAGCAGATTGTTTCTTCTTTATTGCTTTCATGGACATCTTTCTTCCTTCTGTTTGATTTCTCAAACTTTAAAAAATTTCTGAAATTCTTCACCAGCAAGGCTTGTTCATCACCATTAGATGATTCTTCATTAGAATTTTTGCATATTGACCTTCTGGCTTAAGCTTTGAAGGCGATAGATTTTTCTTTTGAGGTTGCTTCTTCAAACTCTTGTAGGTCTAGCTCATGGGTCATCAGCTTGCCCATAAGTGTTTCCAGATTCATGGTGGTGAGATCGTTTCCTTCAATGATTGTCGTTGCCTTTGGGTTCCAGTTCTTGGTTAGAGCCCGTAGCACTTTTCTGATCTTCTCGTGATTACTGTAATCCATACCAAGAGATTGCAAAGGATTAGTAATATCAAGGAAACGTGTGAACATCTGTGTAATTGACTCATCGGGTTTTATTTTGAAAGATTCATATTCCTGTGTTAGTCTACTGATTTTGGATTCCTTCACTTGGGAAGTACCTTCATGAGTTACCTCAAGAAGTTTCCAAATCTCATGAGACGTCTTATAGGTTGAAACTCGATTGAACTCTGTCTTGTCAATTACACAGAACAGTGCGTTAATGGCACATGTATCTAGACTAGCCTTTGCTTTTTTTGCCTCTCTATATTTATCATGAGGCTTGTCTATAAGTACGCCATCAACCACTGTAGGTGTCGGTTTCTTATAACCGTCAATATCTATAGACCAAAGATCAAAGCCAAGAGACTTTAAGAAGAATGTCATACGTGTTTTCCAGTATGTATAGTTTGTTCCATCAAATAGTGGGGGTCTATTTGTGGATTGTTCTTCACCGTTGAATATTGATTTTACGGCTGCCATATATACTCTCTAAGGTTATTATATTAGAATATAGCCTGCTTTGATAACAAGTGTAGGACTGTTGAGCACCTCTAGAGGGGGGTGAATAGAGTAAGTGCGAGTGCAGCGAAATAAATCATCACTTAAAAATTACAGACAGATAACTATGGCAGTAAATAAAAAGACAGTAAATAAATGTAGCAAAAGATTAGAGAATCAAACTTAGTGAACACCACGATATATACTGGTTTCCCTCTTGGACGACTGATCCAGTCGCAGGTACTCTTGCCTGCTGTTAATCTACTATTCATAAGCTAATTGAGAGCTTGCAGCCTCTTTACAACGCCGTGCTTGGTGACAAGTGCACGACCAACTTTGCAACATCGTGCATGGTGACGAGCGCACGACCAGCTCCGAAAACAGAGATAATTTCTGAACTTGAACGACCTCTTTACAACTCTGAGAACCAAAGAACTCTAAATCGAATCTATATTACTGGCTTTGGCTAAGAGATGTATAGATGGAGTATGAAACCTTTAGAATACTGAAAAATACTTTAGGGATAGATAGAGAGAAGAAATGATGAGTGATTTGAAAAGGAAAATTTCTCTTTTATTTATTGGTGTTTCTAATAACCGAACTCGGGCAGAGTTCGGGTGGAGTTCGAATGCAAAGATTTCACAAACGAACGTTACATGCAGATTTGGAGGTAACAAATATTTGAATTTGAAACGACCGAACTCGGTCCGAACTCGGACCAAACTCGGCTCGAACTCGGCCGGAGTATTGTCTAAGTTCATCTAGTATTAGTGTAACTCCTCTTTCCGAGATTTTTATTTATTTATTTATTTTATTATTAAAGGTTATTTTTGTTGACGACTTTGTGCAAGGTAGTTGTGATTAATTTTGTAATTCAAAGCTAGTTGGGAACTTTGTTTGAAAGGTACCGTCCCGTTTTCATAAAATAGATTACTCGTGAGATCCATTATTTTTGTTTTACAAAAAAATGTTTTAATTTTGAACTTTCGAAGCATTAAGTTCATAAACAATTTTGAGGAATACGAATAGCCTTTATAAATAAAAGGGATTCATTAAATATTTTTAAATAGAATTTTGACTATCCGATAATCGATTTTAAAAATTGTATTGATAGAGTATTATTTTAAAGTAATTATGATTGATCTCTTATTTAAATTCGATTTGAATTCATGATATTCAAATTATTCGATATTTTAAAATAAATAGTTATGCTTAATCTAATTTATGACGACATTTTCTTAGATGACATGAGAAATGGGCTGATTAGTGAAAAGCACAAGAGACACATTTAGTGCAGATAGAAATGTTCAGGATTGCCCTTAGCCGATCACTCTAAATCTCCTGTATTCAAATTCACTTCAAACTCGATTCTGATCTTCTCGAATCCTATCTCTTCCAAATCCTCCTAGGGTTAACATCTCTATAAATAACATAGAAGAGACAGCCAACTGGTTCTCATCACAACCACCCCTCCCCTCCATCCCCGACTCCTCTATAGCCGCTGCCACCCCATCTACGCCGACAAATGCGGCTCCTCAACCGCCATGTTCCCTGGCATCTCCATTTCACTGAAGCAATCCCGACCTCTTCCATCTTCTCCTTTTCCGACCAACAATCCTGCCACCACCACCAATACTGCATTCAACCACCCCGACCGTTCCTCGGCCCGTCCAACGCCACCCCGGTGCGACCTAGCTCGGAATCCCCTGACATTCCCAACACCGACACCCCATTCAAGCCTCTAGAGTCCCTGTCGGACCTCCGCCACCACCGCCCTCTTCATTTCGTCCATCCACCTCTTTCACGACCCCACCACCACTTACATCCGTCGGCAGTCAACTGTCACCACCACCACATACATCACCGACCCCAGCACAATCGCCCTCGGTGCCACCAGCACAACCACCACCAAATCTATCCCATCACCACCTAAATCACAAGAGAGGGGGAAGGAACCCACTGACCTAGCAGCCGACCCCCACCTGCGGTGACCGCAGACCTCTCCGAGCTTGGCCTCCCCGTCCACCGCGTGTGTGCGCCCGGCCGGCCTGGCTCCGTCGTGTCCCAGATCCACCTTCGCCTGGTGCTCCGCCCGGCGCTTTCCTTCACGACGAGCCCTGCGCGTTGCCCTGACCGGCCGTGAGACTCCACCGTCGTCGCCGACGAGCCCTAGGCAAGCCGCCGACGATCCCTAGGCGAACCGCCGACGAACGGATCCATCACCGTCACCGCCCAATTCCTTCCGCCGAGCGCCACCCTCCGCGCCCGAGGACCAGCGCGCGCACCTGCGCCTCTAGTGGCCAGCCACTCCTCTTCTCTAGCGCCGGCCAGCCGCGCCCTTCCGGTGGTGAGTGTCCCGACATTCCCCCTCTTCCTCTCAATTTCTTTTTGAAGAAAAGTCGGCATCAACAGCAAGCAGCTGCTATTTCAATTCATTCTATTTAATTCTTGTGTTGCATATGGAGCCGGGTTCCAATGCGCCTTTGGGCTTAAACCCACGGAAGGAATTCTAGTTTTTAAAGAAAAAGTATAATAGGTTTATTTACTTATTGTATATTTATATGTATATACTTGGTTTTTCTATAAATTATAAAGTTTATATAAAACAAGTTTTTCTATGAATTATTTTGGGCTTAAAGACAATACTGGCTTACCTATATATTTATGTTAATTTGGGTTGCTAACTAAATACCTTAGGTTATTATGGGTTGGTATAATTGGTACTACTAGTATCATTAATATTATTCGTTAATTATTTTATCTTTGTTATTATTATCAGTTACTAATGTCATTATTAATTATTTGGACATTATACAATATCGAGTTTCAACATTTATAGACAATTTAGTTATTTCTACTATATATGTCAGGTTATTTCTCAAATGAGTAATTTGATTTATAAATATATTTGATCTAAAAAAACATAATCTTTTATATTTTCGAGTGTTCAGCTAGGATTAATCATAACTAATTTCCAAATATAGTTCAAGTATCATAATTATTTTCTAAAATATAGTATAGATAAATTCTTTAAACAAAAATATATTTTTCCTTATATATATAAGTCCTTTTAAATTCTAGATTAGATTGCTCTTGATTGTGCTACTAATATGATTCTAACTCTTGTGGCCCATGACTTTCGACCCTAGGCTAGTTGGACCATTCGGGACTCAATGACATGAGCCGTTCCATCATTTGGGGTCGTCCTGCGTAGTTATGACATCCACGATTATCTTGTGCCAACATGATCCAGTCACAACGAATGCAACTAATCCAGGCAAGTACACTTTCTGATTGATTTTCGTTTCATAGTAGTCTATACATTTCATGTTTATACATGTCTTGCTGCTTGTTGACACGCTCATCACATGGAGTAGTCGAAAGAGGAAATATCTTAGTAGACATGTGGACTACCCGGAACTATCCTCCGTGTCTTTCGTGGAGAATAGCAGCTGCACACGATACGTGCAGGGTGCCGGATTTACCCTCTAGTTGTTCACATGTCAAAATGGATATTTCAAATCACATAGATAGTTGTATTTTATTTGTTTTTCCTTGTCTCCTCCACCACTTTCCATGTCATCAGTACTTTCTAGTTTTCATCTCTCATATGTTATTTTCATGTCTTGTTAATTCTATTGTGTTTTCGTATTGCCGTCGGTTTGTGTGCTTCTTCCATTCCTGACTGGAAACCAACATTTTTCAGGTTAGCCGTGGCTTCACTTAGCTTTGAAAGATACAGGTGTACTTGCAGATATAAACCTAGAAATAGATAGCAGTTGTATCATTTTTATTAATTGTGAGAACTTTGTATTTTCTTTAAATGTTGTCAATGTTGTAATAAATTTAGAAATGTGAATGAGCAGTAAATGTTATATTTGTGATTTTGAGCATCTTGGTCGTGACAGCGTTCTACCGCCGACTCTGTGGCGTAGGCTGGCTTGGACACGTCTCGTATCCGAAAAGCGGGTACGGGTCGTTACAAGTTTTGTGGTGGCCCATGCAGGTCCGTCTTCGCAAAAGATTGCAAACTCGTGATAGTACTTAAGTTAGTCGTACTATTGCGAGCCTGCGACTAGGAATGCTCATTCACAATTAGGATTGAATTGATTTAGGAATATGACTAGGAATAGGAGTCTCTTATTCAACTTGATTGCTGGTAATTAATGATTGTTATATAGGCCATGCAAGTAGGTAAGGAACTATCAAAATTAGATAAGTCAAAAAATTCCATAGATGTGCTATTGCATTTTGATATGATGGTAAGATCCAAGGTGGGTAGACTATTCGTTTGGTAAACTAGGACTTCTTATGATTCAATTGTTTTGCCCCTCTAACTATCACCATATCATAAATTCGAGTTGCTTATTTATTTTTTAATTTGCCTTGAGAAATTACTTTTGTGAATTCTAATTTATTGTCCACGTAGGAATCTCGAGTTAGTTCTTTTATCAAACTTTTCCCTCAATCATTGAGTATCCATGAAATATAGATTATAATGGTTACACTTCTTTTTCTTCTATGATTTTCCTAATCAATCATCATATTTTCAAGAATTGGAACTGATATGACAGATACTTACATTTTGTAATCTTAACCATTTTTGAAATTTTCTCCACTATCATCATCGTATGGTAAAAATTTTATTGCTTAATCATTTCCCAATTGCCATGGATAATTATTTTAACAATGTTTTACTTTCAAATCCATTAAGTTTGAACCTAACATGATTCATTGTCCATATACCTACTCCGAGTTAGCCATGTATGTTTTCTTATCGATCTTGAACAGAGGGAAATAGAAATATAAGTTTATATCTCTCTCGTCTTCGATCTTCTTTCAAGCAATCATTCGATTTTCAAAATAGATACTTTCACTTCAAGGACATATACGTACACTTTCTCTATCATGATCAATTTGTTTAAATTTTTAGAAAACTCCTTTGAAATTCTAAGGGATATAGTTGGATTAATATTGATGACTTACGATGGCACGATAGCAGCGCACTGTCGCCACTTATTTGAATTATCGAGACTGCGGGTTCACTGCAGCCAGCAGCGTACTGGCGTGGCATGATCCCTAAGTTGAAGTAAATTCAAGTAAGAGTAGATTATCGAATATTATAAAACTATGCCTTGTTTGTCCTACTTCATCCTTGAGTTATTATGTCAATATGGGATAGCGTTGATGGAGTATTTGATAACGTATCCTTACTCAAGTCATGGAACCAAGAGATTGATTGCAGCCAGATGTACACTAGCGAGGCATAAATTCGCGGTAAAGTGACTTCGGATGGGCTTACGATTTTTGAATGCGATAAAGGCTATGTTTTATTGGCATATGACTATTAAGTTTCCAAATTGATTTGCGCGTCATTTTTAGTTACCGTCTTCTCAATAAACGGGTTAGTCTCCCTTTCTTTTTGTCTTTCTGTTTTCGAATCGTCATTTTTATCCATTTCGATTTCCTCCCACTAGGTTCCTAAACATATCTAGATTTTGCCCTAAAAACTCATGGCTGGGTGAGTATGGATAAATAGTTAACCATATCGAAACGATTTTGAATTGATCTTACTTAAAACGATTTCGATCGGGACTAGACTACTCTTATTCGATCAAGTCAATTCGTATCTTCCTTGATTTTGATTCTATAATCGTGCCTAAATTTATTTTTGCTTAACTAGTCGATCGTGCCAAAATAATTTCAGTTTAATCGTTCTTACATTATTTTGACCGTGACTAAACTATTTAACCGTAGTCATAATTGTGCCTATATTTCAAATCAATTATTGCCAAGGTTTAAATTCTATTCCATTGTGATCATGACTATTTTGGTCGTGATCATGCTCATGCCAAATTTAATCATGCTTGGATGACTTGCATGATTAGCCTTGATCGTAACTACTTTCTACTTATATCTGGGTGATTTAATCCTGTTAGACTGTGTCTAACTTGTGATCGTTTCAATTAGTGGTTTATCGTGCCTAATGACTTTCCTCGTTCAGCTAATCCTATTTCCATTCTACTCATGATCTAACTCATTTTAATCCTTGATCATATCATTTCTTAATTATATTCTCAATTACGACAAATCTCGGCCTTTGGAATTTCTAGGATGAATTTATTTCTAAGGTGGGTAGAATTGTAAGCCCTCCTTCCGAATTTTGAAAAATTTACTGTTATATTTTCTAGTTAGAAAATATATTTTAATTTTATGATAAATTTTTTGAAATGAATAGTGTTTTACCGATTTTATTTATATTTGCAAAATATACTTCTAAAATTATTGAATTAATTATTTATTAAATTTATAAAATATTTTTGAAGTCTTTGGTTTATGGTTATTATTTATTGGAGTGTACAAAGTTCGTTTTAAATATTGTTTGATAATAATAGATATTATTGAATGGTATTTTGAAATTATTAAAAAGATCACTTAAATTACTACAGTTTTAATTTAAATACTTGATGATATCAAAAATGCTATTTAAATTATTTGGATGGATTAAATATTATCTAATTTAGTCGATGATGTTAATATAGACTTTGAATCATTCAGAAATTAGATGTTTAGAAATCAAATTTGACTTTGACTTTATACCCAACAAAGTATATCATTTTAAATAAGATTTGGTAATTACATCTATTTTCGATCTATTGAATATACCGAATACATTTTATTGTCTCTCATTGTTGAGTTAGATTTTAGTAATTAAATAGTTATTTGATTTGAACTGTGAAAATATTGAACCACTAAACTCTAGGCCTATCTAAAATAGGGGATCACCAATCCCTATGTATAGAAGGGCATTCCTCAATTCTCTACGAAATTCCCAAATCAGCAAAGTCTGAAACCCTAAACCTAAATTCCTCTTTTTGAATTTTTCAAACCTTCTTTAATTCATTTATTTATCATGGTCGAAGGTAATTTTTGGGACTCTTCTCCCTCTTTTAACCTATTTGATCAATAACTTCTTGTCCTAAAATTTTCCTAAATTTTTTTATCAACCAAGATCCCCTATCCTAGTAAACCCTTAAATTCGAGGACGAATTTATTTCTAAGGTGGATAGATTTGTAACTCCTTTTTCCGCAATTTTTATTTATTTATTTATTTTATTTATTTGTTATTAAAGGTTATTTTCGTTGACGATTTTGTGCAAGGTAGTTGTGATTAATTTTGTAATTCAAAGCTAGTTGGGAACTTTGTTTGAAGGATACCGTCCCGTTTTCATAAAATAGATTACTCGTGAGATCCATTATTTTTGTATTACAAAAAAAAATGTTTTAATTTTGGACTTTCGAAACATTAAGTTCGTAAACAATTTTGAGGAATACGAATAGCCTTTATAAATAAAAGGGATTCATTAAATATTTTTAAATAGAATTTTGACTATTCGATAATCGATTTTAAAAATTGTTTTGATAGAGTATTATTTCAAAGTAATTATGATTGATCTCTTATTTAAATTCGATTTGAATTCATGATATTCAAATTATTCGATATTTTAAAATAAATTATTATGCTTAATCTAATTTATGACGACATTTTCTTAGATGACATGAGAAATGGGCTGATTAGTGAAAAGCACAAGAGACACATTTAGTGCAGATAGAAATGTTCAGGATTGCCCTTAGTCGATCACTCTAAATCTCCTGTATTCAAATTCACTTCAAACTCGATTCTGATCTTCTCGAATCCTATATCTTCCAAATCCTCCTAGGGTTAACATCTCTATAAATAACATAGAAGAGGCAGCCAACTGGTTCTCATCACAACCACCCCTCCCCTCTATCCCCGACTCCTCTATAGCCGCTGCCACACCATCTACGCCGACATTTTCTGCTCCTTAACCGCCATGTTCCCTGGCATCTCCATTTCACTGCAGCAATCCCGACCTCTGCCATCTCCCCCTTTTTCGACCAACAATCCTGCCACCACCACCAATACTGCATTCAACCACCCCGACCGTTCCTCGGCTCCGTCCAATGCCACCCCTGCGCGACCTAGCTCGGAAGCCCCTGGCATTCCCAACACCGATACCCCATTCAAGCCTCCAAACTCCCTGTCGGACCTCTGCCACCACCGCCCTCTTCCTTCCGGCCATCCATCTCTTTCACGACCCCGCCACCACTTACATCCTCCGGCAGTCAACCGTCACCACCACCACATACATCACCAACCCCAGCACAATCGCCCTCGGCGCTACCAGCACAACCACCACCAAATCCATCCCATCACCTCCTAAATCACAAAAGAGGGGGGAAAAACCCACTTACCTAGCAGCCGACCCCCACCTGTTGCGACCGAAGACCTCTCCGAGATCGGCATCGCCGTCCACCGCGTCTGTGCGCCCGGCTGGTCTGGCTCCGCCGTGTCCCAGATCCACCTCCGCCTGGCACTTTCCTTCGCGTCGAGCCCTGCGCGTTGCCCTGACCGACCGTGGTTCCGTGCCATGGTCGTGAGACTCCACCGTCGTCGCCGACGAGCCCTAGGCGAGCCGCCGAAGAATGGATCCAGCACCGCCGCCGCCCAATTCCTTCCGCCGAGCGCCACCCTCCGCGCCCGAGGACCAGCGCGCGCGCCTGCACCTCTGGTGGCCAGCCACTCCTCTTCTCTAGCGCCGACCAGCCGCGCCCTTCCGGTGGTGAGTGTCCCGACCTTCCTCCTCTTCCGCTCGATTTCTTTTTGAAGAAGAGTCGGCATCAGCAGCAAGTAGCTTCTATTTCAATTCATTCTATTTAATTCTTTTGTTGCATATGGGGCCGGGTTCCAATGGGCCTTAGGGCTTAAAACCAAGGGAGGAATTCTAGTTTTTAAAGAAAAAATATAATAGTTTTATGCACTTATTGTATATTTATATGTATATACTTGGTTTTTCTATAAATTATAAAGTTTATATAAAACAAGTTTTTCTATGAATTGTTTTGGGCTTAAAGACAATACGGGCTTACCTATATATTTATATTAATTTGGGTTGCTAACTAAATACCGTGGGTTATTATGTGTTGGTATAATTGGTACTACTAGTATCATTAATATTATTCGTTAATTATTTTATCTTTGTTATTATTATCATTTACTAATGTCATTATTAATTATTGGGGCATTATATACAATATCGAGTTTCAACATTTATAGACAATTTAGTTATTTCTACTATATATGTCAGGTTATTTCTCAAATGAGTAATTTGATTTATAAATATATTTGATCTAAAAGAAACGTAATCTTTTATATTTTCGAGTGTTCATCTAGGATTAATCATAACTAATTTTCAAATATAGTCCAAGTATCATAATTATTTTCTAAAATAAAGTATAGATAAATTCCTTAAACAAAAATATATTTTTTCTTATATATATAAGTCCTTTTAAATTCTAGATTAGATTGCTCTTGATTGTGCTACTAATATGATTCTAACTCTTGCGGCCCATGAATTTCGACCCTAGGCTAGTTGGACCATTCGGGACTCAATGACATGAGCCGTTCCATCATTTGGGGTCATCCTGCGTAGTTATGACATCCGCGATTATCCTGTGCCAACATGATCCAGTCATAATGAATGCAACTAATCCAGGAAAGTACACTTTCTGATTACTTTTTGATTCATATTAGTCTATACATTTCATGTTTATACATATGTCTTGCTGTTTGTTGACACGCTCGTCACACGGAGTAGTCGGGAGGAAAAATATCTTAGTAGACATGTGGACTATCCAGAACTATTCCCCGTGTCTTTCGTGGAGAATTGCAGCTGCACACGACACGTGCAGGGTGTCGAATTTACCCCTAGCCGTTCACATGTCGAAACGAATATTTCAAATCACATAGATAGTTGTATTTTATTTATTTTTCTTTGTCTCCTCTACCACTTGCCATGTCATCAGTACTTTCTAGTTTTCATCTCTCATATGTTATTTTCATGTCTTGTTAATTCTATTGTGTTTTCGTATTGCCGTCGGTTTGTGTGCTTGTTCCATTCCTGACTGAAAACCAACATTTTTCAGGTTAGCCGTGGCTTCACTTAGCTTTGGGAGATACGGGTGTACTTGCAGACATAAACCTAGAAATAGATAGCAGTTGTATCATTTTCATTAATTGTGAGAACTTTGTATTTTCTTTAAATGTTGCAAATGTTGTAATAAATTTAGAAATGTGAATGAGCAGTAAATGTTATATTTATTATTTTGAGCATCTTGGTCGTGACAGCGTTCTACCGCCGACTCTGCGACGTAGGCTGGCTTGGACACGTCTCGTATCCGAAAAGTGGGTGCGGGTCATGACAATTATAAAGAATGTTTTTTCAAATTCTGTTGCACAGGATAGATGGAACTTTTGGTAAGTGTACTTTGCATGAATGGGTAGGCTTTATAGAAGAGTGGACTGTGAATAACCTAAGCCAGTAATATCCAATCGATTTTACAATTTGTATCCTAGACTCAATAAATGATAAAATACATAATAAACTATAAAATGACTCAGATTGATTCCAGTGCATAAGTACTTCGGAATAATGATTTTCATGCTTGCTGATGTTGTAGTACACTCTCTGATATTGAATTCACTTGACCTGAAATGTTAGCAGCAGTTTGTATATTTTGTGTATTGACTTAAGTAATTTGTTGATTTATCAAAATCGGGTGTGACCATTTGGTAATGGGCCAACATACTAAAGTACAAAGCTGGCATTCCAGGTTTTATCTTTCATTGCTAAAGTTTGTACTGCAATTATGTTTCTTAGGAAACAAGCCTCTGGAAGTCAGAAAAGAAAAAGGAAACAAATGATAGAAGAGGTTACTAAAAGCCAAATAAATTCTCTAGATAAATACATGAAAAAAATAAATGGTTCTTCTGAAAATTTTGTTGAAGAACTGGTTAGTGAATCTGAACAACAAATTCATGCTGCTGAATTTGTACAAAATGAGAGTGAGGTAAACTTAGATGTTCCAAAGCCAAGTGGGAATAAAACTGAGCAAATATATAGAGAAGAACCTAACAATGTTTTCGATAATGTTAACAATGTTTCCGAGAATGTTAACAATGTTTCTGAGAATGTACAAACTGAAAATAATGAAGCAACAATATCTTTGAACATTTTTGATCCAAGAGTGTAGGATAGTTTAGATGCAAAATTGAGAGATTTATTGGTAGAAAAAGAACCTATTAGAGAAGTCAATTATTGTTATCCTAAAGATAATCAAAAGAGATCATTTTCCTTTGATTATTACAGTCGGAAACTAGCAAATGGAGAAGTTTAAGATAGAAAATGGTTGATTTATTCAAAAGAGCTTAATAGAATATTTTGTTTTTGTTGTAAAGTGGTAAGAAGAATTAACACTAGAAGTCATTTAGCAGATGAAGGGATTTGTGATTGGAAACAGCTAGGTGACAAACTTAAAGAACGTGAAAACAGTCGTGAGCATCCGATTAACCTTAAAGCTTTGGCTGAACTACGAATTAGATTGAATACAAATGAAACGATTGATAGAGAATTACAAGAACAAATAAAAAAAGTTACTGATCATTGGAAACAAGTAATGGTGAGGTTAATTGCTGTTGTGAAAAGACTTGCTATGAATAATTTGTCCTTTCGTGGAACAAATGAAAAAATATATGATGCATGTAATGGAAATTTCTTAGGTTTTCTTGAAACAATTGCAGAGTTTGATTCGATAATGATGCAACATTTTTGACTTATTCAAGATAAAAGTGTCCATTATTACTATCTTAGTCATAAGATTCAAAATGAGCCGATAGCTACATTGGCATCAAGTGTTAAGAGTGTAATATTCAAAGGATAAAAGAAGCAAGGTATTTTTCTGTAATTCTTGATTGCCCTCCCGATGCAAGTCACCAAGAACAAATGACTTTGATTTTAAGATATGTAGATGTGAATAGTACCCCAATAAAAATAGAAGAATATTTCTTTTCTTTTTTTTATTTTCTATTTTCTTTAAAATTTCAGCACGTGCAGGCTCAGTTAAATCGGGTGACTTCCCGCACACGATTTTTAGCCGATCGTCATGTCATTTCGGATTCTTCGTGCGAATCTTGTTCGCAATGGCTTTTTCATCATCGCCCCACACGTACGCCTCGCGCACTCCGCGCGCTCCACAGCCTCACGGGACGACCGACATCTTTTGATGCTGGCAACTCAATGCCTCGCTTCACCCACGACGCCAAAGGCGCCCCCGACATCTTCACGGCGCCTATGACAGCCGATGCCGCCCAGCGACCCGTTTTATATGCTATGTGGTTGTCATTGTTGAATTTAGTACTTTGTGATATGGCCAATTCTTGTTTAAAAGGAAAATCTTTTTTTGGAGCTTGTCAAACCATTTATAATGTGTTTTCTAATTCAACAAAGAGATGGAATTTGCTCCTTGAATATGTTGATCACTTAACTTTGAAATCATTGTCTGCCACATGCTGGAAAAATCACATTAAAAGTGTTAAAGTAATAAAAACTCAAGCTCCTCAAATAAAACTGGCTTTAAAAAATTAATAGAAGTTGTTGATGATTCCAAAGTAAGTTGGAAAGCTGAAAAGTTAGCCTTGGGTGAGTTATCAAGTTTTGACTTTATTCTAAGTTTGGTTATTTGTCATAAAATTTTGTACAAGATAAATTTAATTAGCAAAATCTTGCAATCTGAAAATATGCTAATTGATGTTGCTGTCAAAAATTTGGAAGGGCTGATTTCATGGTTTGAAAAATATAGAGAAAGTGGGTTCACTTCTGCCATCATTGACGTTAAAGAAATTGCATCTTTAATGGAAATTGAACCCCATTTTCCAATTAAACCTAGAGTTTCTAGAAAGAAACATTTTGATGAAATTCCAAATACGGAAAGAGAACAACAATTTGCTTAACAAACCTTTAGAACTAATTATTTTCTTGTTTTAGTTGATATGGCTCTTTCTCAATTAAATAGCAGATTTGAACAAATGAAAAGTTTTGAATGTATTTTTGGCTTTTTATTTGATGCATCTAAGCTAGTTTCATTGCATGATGATGAAATGAGAAGTTATTGTTTGAACCTTGAATTGGCTTTGAAACATGGTAATGTGTCTGATATTGATGCAAATTACTTGCTTTCTGAGTTACAAATATTACAAGAGATGCTACCCTGTGAAGCATATGAATTACATAAGCCATGGAATTCTATTAAAATTATGGAGTTTGCAAAAAAAATGAAAATGTTTCCTAATATTTTTATCACATATATAATTTTATTGACTATACCTGTTACTGTGGCATCCGTAGAAAAGAAGTTTTTCAAAGTTAAAATTGATAAAATCTTATCTGCGGACTACCATGACTCAAGAGAGATTAAATGGATTCGCAATTTTAAGCATTGAAAAAGATATCTTGAGAAATATTGTGGTCGATCAAACAATTAATGATTTTGCCTCTAAAAATGCAAGAATAAATTATTTTAGATGAGAATTATGTTGATTTGTTTGTTTTGTTGTTTAGGTCACTGGAGGAGGTCTAAGTCCGAGGAATATTTAATAGAAGATCTACTGGAAAATGTGAAAAAATTGTTTTAACTTTTTTGTCATTGTATTAATTATGTGACTATGTCATGATCGGACTTGTTTTTTTTCCATGTACCGTTTTGGAGTTCCATTGTTATTAAAAATTTATTCATGAAAAAAATTGATGTTTGTGAAAAAAAGGCATAATTATTTTTTCCGTTTTGGGCCTACTAAATCCCAGGACCAGCCCTGGTGCTGTGGAACTCATTAGTGAAAGACGAATATGGTCGCATGACCACAAACAGGTCTTAATTGCAGCAGAGGCATGATGATCAACTTTATTTAATTGATGGACCACACATCACATGGCCCTCTGTGGGTAATGATAATGATCTCATCTTTGTACTTGAAGGTCATGGTGCCATGATAAGACCCAATTCACAAACCATCCGGTGTTTAGTAGTGTGCTGGGCTGAATCGAACCGAATTCGGTATGACAGAGTTTTGTTAAAGTTGGACTAGCCTGGTCAAAATGTAGGTCGAACTTTGACAAAAATATTCAAATCCAAACTAGGCCCACAATTTAGTTAAAGTTGGTTCAAGCTGCATAAGTTAGGTCTAGACAGCCGTGAGTCTATTCCTTAGGTAGGAAAAAAGAAAATATAATTAAAATTATATATATATATATATATATATATATATATATATATATATATATATATATATATATAAGTTCATTGATTTGGATTCCCTGTTAAACAACATACAACTAGACTTCTAACTTCTTCAATTTGTATGGGGAGGTTTAAAATTTAAAATTGTTTATGAGAGATTTATTTTGGGAATTAGTTTGAATTTTATTACAAAACAATTCAAACTATATGAACAGTTGAGATAGTTGTTCATTATTGATTGATTGAATTTGCACTTGAATGCTTATGCTATATACCTGGTAAGTTCATCTATGGAGTAGCATAGTCAAGAAATATAGTCCAAATACCCAATCTTTAACCATCTATTGGTAATAGCCTAATATCTTGACTTTTTGTGATTATTATTGTTTAAATTTTTAGTTGGAAAAAGGAAAAAGAAATACCTTGAGCTTGGTAATGTGCTGATGAGGCAGCAAAATTAAGTAGGTCACACTGGGAAATCATGACCAAGGAGAACCAATTGAGAATATTGATTGTTGAGGAGATTATGCTTAGTAGTAGGAAAAACACAATAAACATGAGTTAAAAAAAATCTGATGTTTTGTGATTATATACTAAAATAGTGTCTAAGATGAAGAATACATGAGGTAAAAGCGTTGTCGAAACATGTAATGCTATCTGTTCTCTGCATGTGTTCTGCGCTTGAAAATTTTGTCTAACTGTTTTCTTATATCATAATTTCCTTATTATAGTGAGCTTTATCCTTACCCATCAGTCTGACCATTCATATTTATGGCCTTTCCACGTCTTCTTCAATCTGACAAAGATCAAGCATTGAGTTCAATCATGATTTAAGTTTAACTTGCTTCGTCCTTTTTTTGCACAGGTCTTTGTGTTTATGAAAGGGAACTGGCAAAATCGAGAAACAAAGCATGAAACCAAAAGACATTCCTGCTGCTAAGAAACGTGAGGTGCCAGAGAGCTAAATCTTGACAAGCATGTCTCCACTTAATCATCTAAAACTTGGAGGAAGGCATGGCACCTCTACTATGAATTTTATTATTCCCGAGACGTGATTTTAAGGTGAAAAACTAATTTTGGCAATACTTCGAGGAAGGTGCACAAATGAAATCCTGGAGGATTCAGAAAATCGAAATCAAATGTAACACTTCGAAGAATGCACAAAAGATTTCGTGGCAGCAATAATGAAAGCCCACAAACGGTTTCTGATTAGACAGAAACAATCTCGTTCAGAATGAGATAAAAGTGGAGAAGATGAACAGAAGTAGAAATGAACAGAAGAAGATGATGGCCTGCTGGTGTAACGGATCACCGTTGCTCAAAGCTAGATTCGCCCCCCACACAAATAGCTTATAGGAACCAGCATGTTTGAAAAAGAACTTCGGAATACTCTGCTCTTCTGACTCCTCGGATGAACAAAACTCACTCTCTGTTTCTGTCCTCTCTGCTCTTAACTCTAAAATTTCGTAAGGAACAACTTAGAGTCCTGTGAGAGAGAAGATAGGAACTTATATAGGCACGTGCAGTAACCGTCCGGTAAAATGTTCGGGACATAGAAGGAACCGTTTTTGAATGTTTCGTTCGTTCAGATCGTGCACAGACACGACAGCGCCAACTGCGCTAACGGCACGCACCGTGCCAACTGTACCAACCGCGCGCACCATGCCTGTCATGACCCGCACCCAGTATAAGGGCACGAAAAGTCAGTACGTCCAGCCTACGCCACAGTGTCGATAGTAGAACACTGTCCTAGGTTACAACATCTAACAATATATAACTGTACCTGTACAATGATATACTCTCCAAACGGAGGACAACATAGAAGGTACAACTCAATCACAGAATCTAAGATAGAAATAAAGGAATAAAAGATGGATAATAAATCTCAACAGAGAGCTACAACTGAAAGAAATAAGTTGGATGTTTAAACAACATCAAAATCCAAATAACTGAAGTTCATCTCAAAGATAAAACATCTAAATAAAGATAACTAGTCTAGCAGTCTAATCTAGACAATGGGTAAGTCCTCAGCAATTGTTGGATCCTCCTATGGGTCCAAGTCATCGGTGTCATCTAAGCCAGCTGCATAGTAAGTAGGGAAGAACTCCTCCTCGTCCCCTATAATATTTTCAACGGGTTCAGTCAGGACAGGAACAAATATATATCTCTCACACAGTTCATATCATGACAGAAAATGTAAAGCATGCTATAGAATAAAGTACGTGAAAACTGTAAGAATAATATGAAAAAGAAGAAGAGAGAGTTTGATAACAGGAAATATTTAGATATGGTAATAAAGAACTGTAATGGACTAGTGATTTAGAGTAAAAGATAGACATATGAACAGCTTGATTTGTGCATGATTACATTACAGAGTTTATACATGGTTACACTACTTTGGAATTGTTCATATGACTATTTCCACTCCCCCGCACCCCAATCAATATACAAGGATCTAGACAGGTTATGTTATTGTACATAGAAGTTTATACATGAAGCTCATGAGATTTTGAGAGTACATGAGAGCACATGAGTGTACATGAATAATAAGATTCCGTGAAATACATGATGTTCATGAAAAGTACATAACATGATGTATTCGATGCACCCAAGGGGGGATAACATCTCATGTAAAGATTGTCACTCCTATTTCCCGTTATACGTATTTTCAGTGTACATGTATGAATTTTGACCCGTATATTATTTACTGTATTTTTATATTTCTTTATGGCTTGCCTTGATGTATCTTGAATAGGGTTGACCTTGGGTTGGTTTGGTCCAACTTGACTTGCTTTGGATGGCTTGGTTTGGTTTATTTTGATAGTTGGTTCCACATGTTGAGCCATACCCTCTCTTTATAAAACCCAACCACCCCTTTCTCTCTCTTCATTACTTCCATTTATTTCTTCTCCTTTTTTTCCATTACTCTTCCACCAACCTAGAGAGCCTAGGCAAGTGCAACTTGCTTCATAGAGGAACCTAATTCTATTTGTTTCATCATCTTTCTTACATGATTCTATGACACTTTATTACGTAGCCCTTTTGATTTTGGTGGATATTTTCTTGTAGATCTAAGTTTATGTCATTTTCGGTTTTTCTTGGTTTTGATCTATCAAACTTGCTTGTTTTTAAAATCTAGTTGTTTAATGTGGTAGAGAATTTTATTCTACCCTATTTTCACCTATTAGAGTCCAGATTTCGACTAAAATCGAAGGATTTATGAAGCTTGGAAATCATGAACTCCATGGCCATATCTCTCGGATTCTTGGAGAAGATGAGTAGTCTGGCCGCATGAGTTCTCGGCCGCATGTGCCCTGCGGACCGCATGAGTCTGGCCGCATGAGTCCTCGGCCGCATGCGCCCTGTGGACCGCCTTGGTTCTGCGGACCGCATGAGTCTGTCCGCATGAGTTCTCGGTCGCATGCGCTGTGCAGACCGCCTTGGTCCTACAGACCGCATGAGTCTTTGGCCGTATGAGTTCCTATCCCATTTTGTCCTGCGGACCGTCTTGGTCCTGCAGACCGCATGAGTTCTTGGCCGCATGCGCCCTACGGACTGCCTTCGTCTTGTAGACTGCATGAGTCTGGCCACATGAGTTCTCGGCCGCATGCGCCCTGCTGACCACCTTGGTCCTGCAGACCGTATGAGTCTGGCTGCGTGAGTTCTCGACCGCATGTGCCCTGTGGACCGTATTAGTTTGGCTGCATGTGCCCTGTTGATCGCCTTGGTCCTGCGGACCGTATTAGTCTGGCCGCCCGAGTCCTTAGTTGCCTGCGTCCTACGGACCGCATGAGTCTTTGACCGTATGAGTTCCTGTCCCATTTTGTCCTGCAGACCGCTTGGGTCCTGCGGACCGCACGTCTTGGTCGCATGCTTCCTTGACCCCCATGCCCTTGCCCCTTGTATGTTCTTTTATTATTATATTTTTTATGTTTTAAATGGTTTGCATCTTGTACTCAGCCTAACTTATGACTACCCGATTTGATGATTTTTAATCTTGGGCAAAACTTGTCTTAATTTAACCATGATCATGGCATAATCACATGAACACGACTTACTCAGCATGAAAGCTGTGTATAATGTTATTATCTGTGCTACGTACGTGATTTGAGCTCGAACATGATCTCAGCATGGCATGTACCCTCTTTGATAATTCCTTTAGTGGCCCGCCGTGGCGCACTCTTTGCCAAGTGAATTCTTGGTATACAAGTACCCCTTTACATGAACACGATATGACAACATGGCTTTACATGATAAATAGTGGCCCGTTGTGGTGTACTCTTGACAAGCAACTTGACATGAATAATCTTGATAGTGGTCCGCCGTGGCGCACACTTGACAAGTAATCTTGATAAGTAGCCTAACATGATAATCTTGATATGTTGTTGCGACGGCTATCTTGACTTGCTAAGTAACTCTCGTCTTAACACCGTGGGTGTTTGTACTTGTGTAAGCTACATGTCTCGTCTTGCATCATGTCTAGGACATGGATTCCTGGTTACCATGATCAGGGATTCATACTGAATCTGACTAGGTTAATAACTAGATTGATCAAAGTAGCTCATATAGAGAGTTGTTTCCAGTTATAGGCATTCCCGTTATCCCGGCCACACCTGATGGACTTGTAGCCTGCCAACGAGTTGGGCACATTTCCAGCCCACTGTCATGTGGGGCACTTCTTAAAACACGTACTATACACACTGTCAAATATTGCACTCCAAGTCACCTAATAATTCTTGATAACTCTTACATGAACCTCGCCTGGATAACCTGGATAGCTGCAGGGCTTGTGACTGCTGGAACATCTGATTGCATCTTGTTAGTAACTAGGCTTGTGATAACCCTAGTTAGTTAAAGTATCGAGCCGTACTCTTTGCTTGGCCGTAAATGTTGGATGGAGTCCAATCCTGTCTAATTTTGTCTAGATCCAGTACATGGCTATCTCAGGACATGCTTGCTTATGCTTTACTCTTAGCAATAAATGGCTAGAGACCCGGTTATGTTCAGGCAAAGGGTTACAACCCCGGTCCTTGTTTGGTTTAAGGATTGTAACCTGGCTTCCGGAATAGTTCCTCATACTCTCATCATTTGTTGCCTTATTTACATTTCATGTTTTCCTATTATTATTCTTGTTTATGTTCTGACATGCTGGTTTTAGTTCTTAAGTGAAGCCTTCCTTGTGGTACTTGCTCTTTCTAGGGTCTGTCCGAGCTGGTTTTGTGTAGCCAGATTTCGGAGCAGCACCCGAGGATCTTTCAGCCTTCCAGCCAGATGGTAAACACTAGACGTAACCCTGGCAACGAGTGGGTTTTATTTTGCTCTCCCACTCTATTGTAAATTCTTCTTTTGAGGCATTTAGCCGCCGAGCAAGTGTTAGCTCATGTTGAATACTTATATTTCTTGTCTGTCTAAGGGTTGTAACATGATTGACAAATCCTAGGGTTGATCATGTATAACTGAAACTCTTGCTAGTCCTCGTATTTTGTACGACTAGCTTCATGATCATATGTATATGAAACGTATGAGACGCCTTATTATGGAATATCTGACGGTCTAACATCTTGTAACTATTATTACTTGCTTGAGATTGAGACA
>JANAVB010044019.1:2423778-2446278 GCA_029216955.1 Iris pallida | reverse complement strand
TATATATATATATATATATATATATATATATATATATATATATATATATATATATATATATATATATATATATATAGAAAGAGAAGGAAAAAAGGGGTGTGTGTGCTGTGGTAGGAGAAAGTTGCTGTCGAGGGTTGCCCCAACAATCCCATGCCCAACTGAAATAACAACATATATATATATATATATATATATATATATATATATATATATATATATATATATATATATATATATATATATATATATATATATATATATATATATAAACTATATATATACTAACAATATATGTATATAGATATTTATATATACAAAGGGAAACTATATATATAATATATAGATTATAAACAATTGAATGTAAACATTGGTCTAACTACAAATCAAACTCAAAAATCTAAACTAAACCTAAACATCAAACTCAGAAATTGAGTTGAAACACAAAATCTATCTCAAATATCCCAAAACCAACTCAAAGTCGAACTCATAAACTACACAACCCAACTCAAAACCTAAAATCCAAAATACACAACCAAATCTCATGAAACTTGACAAACATGAAGGTGTACACGTGTGTATCATATTTGTGTCCTCACGGAGTCGAACTCGTATTCGTATCGTGTCCAAACAGTATGTATCGCACGGGCACGTACGCGTGTATAGAAAATTCCACGTGGGCACGTGCCGTGCTCGATAGAATGCCACACACAACACGAGAAGCCTCGTACTCATGCACGTGGCTAGGTGGGGTCTAGGTCTAGCTGTATACCACCCTGACACATGTCCATGTGGTGTCCATGCATCGTACGAGACGTGTATCGTACGGGCTGTACGCACGCGCGTACGGCCTCGTAGGCACGTGTCGACCTCCGTAGCTCACGACACGAGCCACATCGTGCCACGTGGTCGAGTCTAGGGTTAGCCTAGGTCCAGGGCTATGTGTTCATGCTCCTGGATCTTGTCATCGTCGCGTTGTGTCCGCGGACGAAGGCCGTGTCAGCGGCGATTTACGTGCGCGTGCACAATGGGTTGAACCCGTACGAGTTCGATTGCTCCACGCACGCTCCACAAAACCTCATGAAACTTTAGAAGCACGTGGGCAGAGGTTGCCCCCTCATTTCCATCAAGTTTCAAGCAAAACCGTGTCGTATCCATCGAGTTATGACACTCGAGCATCAGGACACGCACGGTGGCTCGTGCACGTGTGACCGTGTCCGATTTGGACACCAAAAACGTGTCAAATCGAGATCCGTCTTCACGAAAGTTGTTTCAAATATAAACAACAACAACAAATTCATGAAAACAGAATCAAAAAATAAGAACTTTCGATTCTAAGAGGCATTTTATCGAACACGTGTTCCAGTACACTGACACGCGTCCGAAACGCCTTCCAAACGGATACAAAAATCAACCAAACTACATCTACAGGTTCGGGGTACTTAGATGGATACATCTATGAAGAAAAATCAGAATTTACAAGGGTTTACCTATTGAGAGTCAATGTCTTAATGAAATGAGCCTCCAAACGTCCCGACACCGATTTTCTCCAGTCCAAAGCCTCTAATTCCTTGCTCGCAAGTCTCCAGCAAGTTCCTCTCCTCCCAAGGATCGCAATGCACTTCATTTGGATTGATTTGGATGAGAGTTGAGGAAAATAGGCTATTGGAAGAGAAGGTGATTTCTAGGGTTTGGGAAACTTGACGGCTACAATGCTATAACACATAAAAGGGGGGACTGCTGTTGCGGCCGACCAAAGGGGCTGCTAGGGTTAAGTTAGGGTTGGTGATGGGCCACAACTCATCTAAAGTTAAACAAGAAGCCCATTAGCAAAAAGGCCAAAAATCTATGTATTAAAATAGCCTAAAATTACTTGAATTGTTTTCTAATTAGGACTAAGCTCTAGCTTAAATTCTAATTAGCTAATTAAGTCTCTAATCACTTGGTTAGTCTTCTAATCAAGGTTAACTAAGGTTAAACCATCTGCTAATACCAAAAGCACTAATCAACAATTACCCCACCAATCAAATAATAATAAAATAATCAAAAATTCAAATTAACACACTATTACTAAAATACTTCTAATCTAGAGAAGTGGTAGTGACAAATCAACCCTCCTTAAAATAATTTCGTCTTCGAAATTAAAGACAAAACTGAACAGATGAGAAGGATAGAAAAATCATACCTCAAGACTGAAAAAGATAAGGGTATTGCTCGCGCATCTCATCTTCCCTCTCCCAGGTAGACTCACCTGGAGAGTGATGCCTCCATTCGATGGGAACTAAAGGTATCGTCTGGTTCCTCAGCACCTTCTCTCGTCGATCCAGAATCACTACAGGCTATTCTGGATAACTAAGAGTAGGGCCCACATCGATCTCGAAATGATCTAGTACATGGCTGGGATCTGCCACGTACCATCTCAACTGCGACATGTGAAATACGTTGTGGACTCTCTCTAATGCAGGTGGAAAGTCCAGTCTGTATGACACGTTACCGACTTTTTTGCTGATAAGAAAAGGTCCGATAAAATGCGAGCTAAGCTTTCCACCTCTACCAAAGTGAATAGTACCACATGTCGAACAAATCCTGAGGAATACCAAATCTCTAAGCTAGCACAAATATGGTCTCAAACTTAACTATAATGATCACATGATCAAACAAAATCACAAAACAAACAAAATCCTAATCCTAAGTCTAAGCTGTACCTCAAACTCCAAATGTCTCCGATGGCTATCGGCCCAATGCCGCTGTCTGCCCTATGCCATACGAAGTCGATCTCTGATGAGCTTCACCTTCTCGACTACGTCAACAACCATCTTAGGTCCCAATAAAGCTCACTCTCCAACGTCATCCGAAGACAAGAGAGTATGACATCTACGCCCATACAACGCCTCGAATGGTGACATCTCAATGCTAGCCTGGAAACTGTTGTTGTATGCAAACTCCACCAAATGCTAATGATCCTTCTAAGAACCTCCAAAATCTAGGACACAAGTCTGCAGCATGTCCTCGAGTGTCTGAATAGTCCTCTCTGACTGTCCGTCTGTCTGAGGGTGGTATACAGTACTAAAGTTGAGCTGAGTGCCCAAACTAGTATGTAAAATCTGCCAAAAATGGGAAGTAAAGCGACTATCTCGATCCGAGACAATGCTCACCGGAACTCTATGAAGTCTGACAATCTAACGCACGTACATCTCTGTTGGCTTCTCCATATACTAACCCACTTTGATAGATACGAAATAGGCTGATTTGGTCAACCTGTCTACGATGACCCAAATTACGTCTTTCCCTCCTGGTGTACGTGGCAAGCCCGAAACAAAGTCCATTGTAATGTACTCCCACTTCCACTTTAGAATGGGCAACGGCTGTAATAGTCCTTCTGGCCTCTGTCTCTCTACCTTAACCTGCTTATAGACTAAACATCTGACTACAAAGCGTGCTATCTCCCGCTTCATTCCATACCACCATACATGCTCCTTCAGATCCCTATACATATTGTTGGCACCTAGATGCATAGAGTACTGAGAACTATGGGCCTTCTGCATAACCTGCTCTCGAAGGTCTCTACTAGGTACACATAGTCTGGAATCGTGCCTCAATGTGCCATCCTCTGTAATGGCAAACTCATCCACAAGTCCTGCTCAAACCTGCTCTCGAATACACCGTAGAGCAACATCGTCGAACTGAGTCGACTTAATCTTCTCCATTAAGTCCGACTGAATCTGCAGTCCCCATATCTTTATCTCAACTCCCGACATTATCACCTCGATCCCCAGGCTCTCCAGATCTGCTAACAAGTGACAATCCACCGTCAAACACATGGCCACTGGATACCTACTCAAGGTATCGACAACCACGTTGGCCTTTCCTGGATGATACTACAACGAAATGTCAAAGTCCTTTATCAACTCCAACCATCTTCTCTGTCTTATATTGAGCCCCTTCTGTGTAAACACATACTTCAAGCTCTTATGGTCTGTGAAGATCTCCACACGCTCTCCGTATAGATAGTGCTTCCATAACTTAAGAGCAAAGATAACTGCCGCCAACTCCAAGTCATGGTAGGATAGTTTTTCTCATACGGACGTAATTGCCTGGATACATAGGCAATTACCTTCCCATGCTGCTGCAAGACACAACCCATACCCTTTCCTGAGGCGTCACTGTAGATAGTGAACCTGCCTGATCCTGATGGTAATATCAGAATCGGGGCTGTCGTCACCCGCTTCTTCAACTCATCAAAAGCGACCTGACACTCCTCTGACCAGAAAAACTCTACGTCCTTTCTGGTCAGCCTAGTCAAGGGCTCTGCAACCCGGGAGAATTTCTGAATGAACCTCCTGTAGTAGCCTGGCAATCCCAGAAAACTTTTGATCTCCGCAACTGAACTTGGTGTTGTCCACGCCTCAACTGCCCTGATCTTCTTCGGGTCCACTGAGATCTCATCCCCGGCCACAACATGACCTAGGAAATCAACTCGATCCATGAAGAACTAATACTTCGAAAGCTTGCCATAAATCTTCTCCTTACTGAGAGTCTCCAGAAACACTCTCAAGTGCTCCTTATGCTCCTCCGGGGTCTTCGAAAACACCAAAATATTGTCGATGAACACCACCACGAACTTGTCCAAGTACTGGTGGAACACCTTGTTCAACAGGTTCATGAACACTGCCGGACGTTAATTAACCCAAACGGAATCACCATGAACTCAAACTGGCCATACCGTGTCCTGAATGTTGTCTTCGGAATGTCCTCCTTCTTCACCTTCACTTGATGGTAACCTAACCTCAAATCAATTTTGGGGAATAACTTTTCTCCGCTCAAATGATCGAACAGATCATCGATCCTCTACAGCGGGTACTTGTTCTTGATCGTGAGGCTATTGAGAGCCCTGTAGTCGATACACATTCGTACCGACCCATCCTTCTTCGATACAAAGAGTACCGGTGCACCCCACGGTAAAGAACTCGATCGGATGAAACCTTTGTCCTGCAACTCATCCACTGCTTCTTCAACTCCACCAGCTCGTTGTTGTTCAATCTATAGGCGTGCTGAGATATCGGCTCTGTGCCGGGCACCAAATCTATAAAGAACTCCATATCTCTGTTTGGAGGTAACCTTGGTAATTCCTCCGGAAATACATCCATGAACTCAGTTATCAATGGATGTGGCACGCTCTACACCTCTACTGAAACTCCGCAGAAGACTCCACTGTTCTGCTTCGTCTCTCGTATGGTGAACTCGATCTATGGCTCTTCTGGCACTATGAAAAAAACTCTACCACCATGACAATCTATACTGTCATGGTGCCTGCTCAACCAATCCATCCCGAGTACAATGTCATAGTTCGGTAATGGCATTATGAGCAGACTCACATCCAGTTCTTGGCCTCCTAAAACTACTCTCCGATCCTTGCAAATATCACGGACAAGGATGATACCACCCCCAGTCATGATCTTGTAAGTCCTAGGCAACGATTCAGAAGAAAGATGGTGTCTAATAGCAAATAATATAGACACAAAGCTATAGGAAGCCCCCGAATCAAACAAAACGAATACGGGCAAAGAGTCAAGAAAAACAGAACCTGCTATCAGATCTCCTACTGCCTCTGCATCCTCTGCTGATATGGCGAAAGCTCGCCCCTGTTAACCTTCTCTGGCCTGCTGCTGGTGCTGAATAAACTTCTGCTGCTGAGTCTATAATGGTCCCTTCTGTTGTCCTGCCGGAACCTTGGCTCCTGCTCCCTGAGCTGTACGTTCCGAAGACATGGGACAGTCCCTCAGCTCCTGCTCCGCTGAACTACAAAGTAGGTACTTGCCTAACCTCTTCCTACAATAGTTCTACCTATGCCCTGGCTTCTTACAGAAGGTACAACTGATGGCTAGCTGCTGCCTAGGTGCCTGCTATATCTGTCTCTGCTGAAAAGGCGCACGACCCTGACTCTGGAACTGCTGCTGCTGGAATGGCTTCTGCTGATGTTGCTGCTGATAAACAACACAACCCAACTCAATAGCCTAAAACCAACTCAAAGTCGAACTTATAAACTACACAACCCAACTCAATACCTAAAATCCAAAATACACAACCAAATCTCATGAAACTTGACAAACATAAAGGTGTGCACATGTGTGTCATGTTGGTGTCCTTATAGAGTCGAACCCATGTCTATATCGTGTCCAAACAGTACGTATCGCACAGGCACTGTCACTCTCATTTTTCGTTATACGTATTTCCAGTATACTTGTACGGATTCCCGACCCGTATTTTGACTTGTCTAGCTTGGCATGGCTTGGTTTGGTTTGGTCTTGGTTTAGCTCGACTTGGTTTATTTTGGCTTGGTTTGGG
This sequence comes from Iris pallida, assembly GCA_029216955.1. Classification (NCBI taxonomy): domain Eukaryota; kingdom Viridiplantae; phylum Streptophyta; class Magnoliopsida; order Asparagales; family Iridaceae; genus Iris; species Iris pallida. Next base: position 2,439,936 of record JANAVB010044019.1, on the reverse strand, counting down.
CCAAGTGGTTCATCATGATAAACCCCCCTTTATAACCCAACTTTCCACTCTCTCTCCTCATTACTTTCATTAACTTCTTCTTCCTCCATTAATTCTCTCCACCCACCTTAGGCAAGTGTAATCTTGCTTCATGAGAGATCTCATGTTTTATGGTTCCAAAGTCTTCATTACTTAGTTTTATGACTCTTTAATACTTAGCACTTTTGGTTTTGGTGGATTAAATCATATAGATCTAAGATTTTCTAAATTCTTGGTTTTCTTGGGTTTTTATCTCTCAAACTTCATTATTTTCAAGTTTTGACTGTTCCATGTTGTAGAGAATTTGATTTTACTCAAAATAGATCTTTGAAAACCCGAATTTCGATTAGTTTTGAGTGATTTATGAACTTGGGAAGTTCATGTGTTCCATGAACACAAGTTCTCGGATTGGGGAAGAAGAACAGTGCTGGGCGCATAGCATTTTCATGCGCCTATAGCTGCTTTCCTTTCGGTGCATAGCCATTTGTATGCGCCCAAGGCCCCTGTGTTCCCTGCTTGGGCGCATTGCCCTATATATACACCGAAGGGCTTTCCTGCCTTGGCGTATAGCCTTATATGCGACCAATTGCACCCTGTGTTCCCTGCTAGGGCGCATATTTTTCCTTATGCGCCCACTTTCCATGAAAGAGTCTCCAGACTTATCTTTCAATGCACCCTATCTTCACTCATGTAGGCACATGCATATGGGTGCATAGCTCTTGGCGCATGCATTCCCTAAACACTTGACTCTCCATGAAACGACTAGCCCTAGGCGCATGGCATCAGGCGCATAGCCCTAGGAGCATAGCCTTAGGCGCATAGTCGTGGGCACATGACCTTAGGTGCATGCCCCTGCTTGGGCGCATGCCCATGCTTGGGCGCATGCCATTCCCATTCTGTGTGCTATCCTTCGGCGCATGCTCTCCTTGGAGCATGTTGGCCTTGGGCGCATGCTACCCATGATACCCCCTTTGATCTTTGCCCCCTTTCTGGCCAGGATAATCTATGATGCATTATCCATGTTTGTCCCTATGGTCCTTAGTGTGAGTTGTGACCTTGCTTGTACTTTTAATTAACTCGTCCTAAAATATTATTTTCCATGTTGCACTTGTACTCTGAGCTTTAAACACGATCCTGGTATGGCACGTACACTCTCTGATAACTCCTTGGTTGTGGCCTGCCGTGGCGTACTCTTGGTCATGTAAGTTCTTGGTATACAAGTTCACTTAACATGAACACGACATGACAATGTGACTTTACATGATAACTCTTGATGGTGACCCATCGTGGTGCACTCTTGACAAGTAACATGACATGAATAATCTTGATAGTGGCCCGCCAAGGTGCACTCTTGACAAGTAATCTTGATAAGTAACCTAACATGATAAATCTTGTTATGCTGTAGCGACGGCTATCTTGACTTGCTAAGTAACTCTTGTCTTGACACCGTGGGTGTTTGTGCTTGTATAAGCTACATGTCTCGTCTTGCATTATGTCTAGGACATGGATTCCTGGTTACCACGGTCAGGGATTCATACTGAATCTGCCTAGGATAATGACTAGATTGATCAAATAGTTCATGAAGAGATTTTCCAGCTACAGGCAGTCCCGTTATCTGGGCACTTTAATTGGACTTGTAGCCTGTCGTCGAGTAGGGCACATTTCTAGCATGCTGTCATGTGTTGCACCCCCAAGTCACCTAATCCAACATTCTCAATTTGTAACTGGATAACCTAGATTACGTCTGCAGGGCTTATGGCTGTTGGAACATCCCAATGCATCTTGTTAGTAACTAGGCTTGTGATAACCCTAGTTAGTTAAAGTATCAAGCCGTACTCATTGCTTGGCCGTGATTGGTGGATGGAGTCCAGTCTAGTCTTGTCTAGACAGTGCCAGTACATGGTTACTTCAGGTCGTTACTGTTTATGCTTTACCTTATCGATAATCGATCGGAGACTAAGTTTTGTTCAGGTGAAGGGTTACAACCCCGGTCTTTGTTTGGTTTACGGGTTGTAACTTGGTTACCTGAGTAGTTTCTTAATTATCTTATCGTTTATCTCCTAAATTCTTAACTCCAAGTTTTTTTGTCATTATTATGCCTTGTGATCTAACATGCTGGTTTTAGTTCTTAAGTGAAGCCTCCCTTGTGGCACTTGCTCTTTCTGGGGTCTGACCCAGCTGGTTTTGTATGGCCAGATATCGGAGTAGCACCCGAGGATCTTCCATCCTTCCGGCCAGATGGTGAACACTAGACGCAACCCTGGCAACAATGGGTTTATTTTGCTCTCCCACTCTATTGTAATTATTCTTTTGAGGCGTTTAGCCACCGAGCAAGTGTTAGCTCGTGTTGAATTTATATTCCTGTCTGCCTAAGGGCTGTAACATGATTGACAAATCCTAGGGTTGATCATGTATGACTTTAACTCTTGTTAGTCTTCGCATTTTGTATGACTAGTTTTATGATCATTTGAATATGTAATGTATGGGATGCCATACCTTGTATGTCTGATGATCTACCATCTTATTACATTTACTTGCTTGCTTGAGATTGAGATACTAGGCTTGTACTTCACCAAAAGAGACTAATGGCTTGTAGTTAAACCCTCATGCATCTAGACAGCCTTGACCGTATTGCGAGGTGGGATTCACTTCAATATATGTAGCTGGCTGTGTCTGTCCCCCGCTCTCCAGTATTCTGGTTCTGGGGCATGATAGGCACGTACGCGTGTATAGAAAATTCTTCGTCGGCACGTGCCGTGCTCGATAGTACGCTACACGCAACACGAGAAGCCTTATGCTTGTGCACGTAGCTTGGTGGGGTCTAGGTCTAGGTGTACACCACCCTGACACGTATCCACGTGGTGTCCACGCATAGCACGTGATGCATATCGCACGGGCGCAGCCTCGTGGGCGCGTGTCGACCTCCGTAGCTCGCAACACGAGCCACGTCGTGCCACGTGGTCGAGTCTAGGGTTAGCCTAGGTCTAGGGCTACATGTCCATGCTCCTGGATCTTGTCCTCATCGTATCGTGTCCGTGAACGAAGGCCGTGTTAGCGATGATTTTCGTGCGCGTGCATAGTGGGCTGAACCCGTGCGATTTCGATTGCTCTGCGCATGCTCCCCGAAACATCGTGAAACTTTAGGAGCACATGCACAGAGGTTGCCCCCACTTGTACATTAAGTTTCACGTGAAACTGTGTTGTATCCATCGAGTTATGACACTCGAGCATCAGGACACGCACGGTGCCTTGTGCACGTGAGACCGAGTCCGATTTGGACACCAAAAATGTGTCAAATCGAGATCCGTCTTCACAAAAGTTGTTTCAAATATAAACAACAACAAATTCGTAAAAACATAATCGAAAAATAAGAACTTTCGATTCTAAGAGGCATTTCATCGAACACGTGTTCCAATACACTGATACGCGTCCGATACGCCTTCCAAACAGATACAAAAATATACCAAACAACATCTGCAGGTCCGGGGTACCTAGATGGATGCATCTACGAAGAAAAATTAGAATTTACAGGGGTTTATCTATTGAGAGTCAATATCTCAATGAAACGAGCCTCCAAACGTCCCGATACTGATTTCCTCTGGTCCAAAGCCTCTGATTCCTTGCTAACAAGTCTCCAGCAAGTTTTTCTCCTCCTAAGGATCGCAACACATTTCGTTTGGATTGATTTGGATGAGAGTCGAGGAAAATAGGCTATTGGAAGAGAAGGGGATTTCTAGGGTTTGAGAAACTTGACGGCTACAATGCTATAACACATAAAAAGGGGGGCTACTGTTATGGCCGGCCATAGGGGCTGTTAGGGTTATGTTAGGGTTGGTGATGGGCCACAACTCATCTAAAGTTAAACAAGAAACCCATTAGCAAAAAGGCCAAAAAGCTATGTATTAAAATAGCCTAAAAATCACTTGAATTGTTTCCTAATTAGGACTAAGCTCTAACATAAATTCTAATTAGCTAATTAAGTCTCTAATCACATGGTTAGTCTTCTAATCAAGGTTAACTAAGGTTAAACAATCTTTTAATACCAAAAGCACCAATCAACAATTACCACACCAATCAAATAATAATAAAATAATCAAAAATTTAAATTAACACACAATTGCTAAAATACCCCTAATCTAGAAAAGTGGTAGTGACAATGCCAAATGCCCGCACCGTACCAACTGCACCCATGCACACCGCGTACCCGCGCACAACACGTGCTGCACGTACTGCACGCCAACTAGCCGCACGAACTGGCGTGCCAACTGACCGTGCAAACTGGCACAAACGGTTCGTACGATAGGTAGTACGAACGGGTGCGTGATCGACAGCGCAGAGGCTAACGCAACGAGCACAACTAAAGCGTACAATGCGCCTAGCGACGATGCTGACGTGCTAAATACAAAGTGTGCCAACAAAATGCCACATTACGCCTCATGAGCCTATAAGCCCGAGTTCGAGTCTGAGTCTGAGTCCGAGCCACTAAGCCCCTACAGGGTTTAGCTCCAATAGAATAAATTCCAAAAGCATGACAAAAAGCATTAATGCTTCATTATTGAGTTAGCCTTTTTTTCACTAGAAAAATATCCCCACATGGCACCCGTATGCCACTCCACACCTCATGTACATCTCTCCACAAGCAAAGCTATATAAAAAGATATATTTTATTTGACCTAGGTAATATGGGACTATTTTTCTATTGCTTAAGGTAAAACACCAACAATCCCCCACATATATCTTTATATGGGTCTGAGTGTTCCCCACAGTGACTGTCCATCATGCATTAGGATAGATATCGCTGACGACTTAAATCTTCCTGTATGGGTCAAATAACAGTATTATACAAGAATGGACTAAGCCTTGAATTCTGCATCATAGTTGCAATTCTTCCCACTCACACAATGTAGTCACATATGCTTCTAGCTGCACATTAAAGGCCCTGTGCCAGCCTGATTTTGGTGCATGTATTTTGGGTATCTACAATTTTACCCTCAAGCTTGCTATCTCTATTCAGACACTCTAGGTGAGTTCTTTATTAAAGAGACATGGCATGAAGCCTTGCATTTTCTAGCGGTGCTACGCCGCTATGATACCGCTTAAAATCAAGACTTTACCCCTACCCAGGTACCTCATCGTAGTGTCATACTACTGTAGCATGAGATCACATGCCTCTTTGTAGTACCAAACTATCCATCATGAAGGCTTGCGCTTCTTTGCGGTGTTATGCCACAATGACATGGCTTGCGAGATCGAGACTTCACCCCTACCTGGGTACCTCTTTGTAGTGTCATGCCACTATAACATGAGGATATCGTGCCCTTTGTAGTGCTGTCTACAACTCTTTAATTTTATCATACAACATTAGGATACCTGCCTATTTGTGGTGCTACGTCGCTGTGACTTGGCTCGCAAAGTCGAGACATTATCCCTAATTGGGAACCTCATGGTGGAGTCACCCCACTATAGCATGGAGTAGTAACACTCCTTGTAGTATTGTGCTACCATGCTTCCTGTAAGGCATAACAAGCATTCAATCTGCCTGAGAACTCATTTAGGCGTTTAAGCCATCCTCATCACAGGATCTATTTTCCGTAGAAAACATGTAGTAGACAACAGTGGTTGTGGGTCTGTATCCCTTCCATGTCACAGAGGACATGTACCTACTGTTCCTGATATTTTCTCAGTTAATGGTCCTCCCTTGAACCAAAAGCAAGATGCCTAGTAGATTTTTCTTTGAACAAATAGCATAAAATTACTTTATGGTAGGATTACAATAACACAATATCAGAATACCTTCAATCCTATTTTACTTATTATGTCTTCAACTAGCTAGCACTTTAGACCCTTTGTGAACGGATCCGCTAGGTTCTCTTGACTCCGAACATCAATCACTGCAATGACACCTCTCTTGATGAGATCGTGCACTACTCTGTGCTTTAGCCGTACAGTTCTTATCTTTTCGTTGAAGAGGTCATTTGATGCTACCATAGCAGTCGTCTGGTTGTCGCAGTATATAGGTATTGCCGGTATCTATGCTCCAACTACTGGAAGATCATACATGAGCTTTCCAAGCCATTCTGCTTCTTCTGCTACGGAATCAAGTACAAAGAACTCAGATTCTATGGAGGAATGAGAGAGCGTAGTCTGCTTCTTCGACTTTTATGATATAGCAGCTCCATCCATGGAGAAAATAAATCCTCATGTGGATCTCTCACTCTCCATGTTTGAACACCAGCTCGCATCATTGAAGCCTTCTACTACTGGTGGATCTCCGCTGTAGTATAGTGCATATGTCTGAGTCTTCTTGAGATATCTTATTACCCGTTGCACAGCTTTGCAGTGATCAATGCCTGGATTGCTAGTGAATCGACTCAGCATTCCTACGACGAAAGCTATGTCAGGGCTAGTGGTAGTAGTAGCGTACATCAAACTTCCAATGATGCTAGCATACTCCAACTGCCTAACACTTTCCCTCAAATTTGGCTTTAGCTTCACGTCACACCTGTAAGACATATCGTTCACTAGAAGATCCTGATACCCATAGCATATGATCATCTTCTTAATATAATAAGACTGTGACAATTTCGGTCCATTATCCGTCCGAATGATCTTGATGCCCAAGATCGCATCAACTTCCCCCAAGTCTTTCAAATTAAACTTGGTCGAGATGAACTTCTTTGTCTCCAGGACACAGCCCATATAAATACCTAGGATCAACGTGTCATCCATATAGAGACAAACGATCACACCTCTTCCATCAGCGAACTTCGTGTAAACATACTTGTCCATTTCGTTGACCTTATAGCCATTTAACCTTTGACCTTGTCAAACTTCTCATACCATATTTTGGGAGCATGTTTCAAATCGGACAAGGATTTTACCAACTTGCAGACTTTGTCTTCAAGACTCTTGATGATAAATCCTTCTGGTTGTTGCATGTAAATCTATTCGGTTAGCTCGCCATTCAAGAAAGCTGTCTTTACATCCATCTGATGTATCACCAACTTATGTATTACTGCGAGAGCAATTGTCACTCCCACTTTTCATAAATAGAGGTAAAATGGTCATTTTGCATTTTTGGGTATTTCGGAATTATTTATTTATTTATAATGTTATTTGGGGATTATTTAGTCGGGTTCGAATTTCATTTCATTCCGATTGTATCGGGGACCCGGGTAGCTTAGACTCTAGATGAAACCCAAACTTAAGTTATGCATGGCCCATAAATCCTACAAATTGGTCTAGCGCTTTTAGACTAATCCCATATGTATATGTATTCATGTGTGTGTGTGTGTGTGTCTACCTAAATATATATATATATATATATATATATATATATATATATATATATATATATATATATATATATATATATAAAATATTTATATATATATATATGAGTGGTATATATATATAAAAATATATATATATATATATATATTCGCCTCCTCTCGTGGCTCCCCGCCGTCCTCCTGGCTTATGCGCCCAGCCGCTACCTCCACCACCCCCGGCTCGTCCCCTCGTGGCTGAGCCCAACCCTCCAGCGCCATCCCCTGGCTTCAGCTCCGGCGCCCTCCGCCCTCGTCGTAGTCCCCCTACCTCCCCCCGACGGTGCCTCCACTCCCTCTCCTCCCCGGCGGTGGCGTCCCCCCCAGCCGGTGGCGATCCCCCCTCTCCCCTTCGGCCTCGGCATGCGCGAGCGGGGGGAGTCCCGAGGCCACTTCGGGCAGTACGCCCTCCTCTGGGCTGCGTTCCCCCTTGGTCCGCGTGCAGTCTCCCCTTTGGTCCGCGTGCAGTCTCCCCTTTGGTCAGCGTGCAGTCTTGTCCGTGCTGGCCTACCGATTCTCGTTTCTTTTCGTAGTTTTGTTTTTTTCGTTTTTGAATTTCGAATTTTCGAATTCGAAACGTTGGTTTTCGAAATTTCGTTTCCCGTAGCTTTTTCCCTTTCCTTGTTTCCCGGAGCCAACGTTTTGTGTTCTCCCGGCTCTGGGCCTACTGTACTGCTCGCTATGAGCTCTCCTTGCATTCAATAAAGTTGCTTTTAAAAAAAATAATATATATATATATATATATATATATATATAGAGAGAGAGAGAGAGAGAGGAGAGTATAGAGAGTGAAATAGAGGAGAGTATAGATAGTGTGATAGTAGAGAGTGAGAAGAAGAAGAAGGAGTAGCAAAACAGCAGCTAGGGGGGGATTAGGAGCTGCTGCCCCCCCTAATTTCAGCAGCAGCAGCATTTAACAGTAGCAGTAGCACCCCCCTTTGACCCCCCATTGACCCCCCTATGTACCCCCTATATATACCTATAAATATACCCATATGTAGCCCTATATAACCCTCTATATAACCGCCTAAATAGTCCTATATATGTGTGTGAGTTTGGGTATTAGTTTAGAGGGTTAGTGAGTGAGTTTTGTGTAGTCTTGAGTGTGTGTGGGAGTTTGGAGAGTTAGAGTGTAGCTTTGTGTAGTGGTTAGAAGTTAGAATGAATACTAGATAGTTAGATAGCGAGTTAGTATTGGTTAGATAGTGAGAGTTTAGTATTCTAGTTAGAGTTGGAGTTGGTGGTATTCTTGAGACACTAAGTTGGTATCTCAATATCCACTATCTTATGGTAATAAAAAATTACCCTTTTTGACTTTTAGATATCAAGATACCATGATACGGTATCGAGATACTATGAGAAAGGTTGGAATACCATATTAGAGAGTGGGGGAAAGCTTAGAATGAAGTAGGAAAGTCTAGAGTGGGAGTTAGAAGCTAAGGTAAGGTTTTACCTTGGAAAGGGTAAGCGGGGTATTTAAGATAATGCCTATTTCTTAACATATAGGTTTGATACTTTAAGATATAGTTATAATTAGGATTTTATGGTTGGTAATGGTTAGGAATAGCAAACTTAGACTAGTTTTGACCTCGGTTGACCACAATTGACTATTTTTGACCAACCGAAAGTCAACCGTAGCCTAAAATTGACTAGAACTTGACCGAACTTGACCAGTTGACACAAAGTCAACTGTTAGTCAACGTTACTCAAGTTTGACCTAGAGTTGACCTAGGGTTGACCAGAGTTGACCAATTAACCAAAAGTCAACTATAAGTCAACCTTAGACTTAAATCGACCTTGTTTGACTTTATTTGACTTGCATTGACCTAGTTCGATTTTGTTAGGTCTAATATGACTTAGATTGACTCTGTATAATCTATTTTGACTTTGTTTGACCTAGTTTGACTTAGTTTGACGTGGCTTGACCTAGTTTGACTTAGTATGCGTTGATTTCACTTCCAAACCATTATATTGATACAGTATTCCATCTATAGGTCCTCGAGACACAGTTCTTGGACTCTGTCGACTAATCCATCACATCACAGGCGAGTACATTTTTTGATAACTTTTTCAATTTACGATAATTGTTATAATTTATGTAATTAGTGTAGATATGCTTGTTCTTGACACATTGGTCACACGGATTGGTATTCATGGAGCCCGACATGAGATGTTATTCCTTGTTATCTTGGTATATCTTATGCAAGCCCCTTGTAGGTCTTGTGCAGTATATGGACACCGATTCTCGAGAAGACTTGCTCCCTTCTCGCAGAATCTCGTGTCATAACGTGTCTTTCTTGGATCTACTCTACTAGTCGGAGGCGGGGAGTATTAGTGTAGATATGTGGTCAATTCCTATTATGCACCCATTGTGCATTGATTGATTGTGAGTGTTGATCATACACCCCATGTATGATTAGCCAGGCCTGTTACTATTGTGCAAGTTCCTAAGCCTGCCATATATTGTAGCTAGTACTCACACACCTAGATAGATGATTCTTGATTCTTGTACATGCCATGATCAGTTTTACTTGCCTTGTTCTAGCTCTAGATTTACAGCTTACCATGCCATGATACTCACATTTACATTCCATAATTTCTTGTATATAGTCTCTATTTACAGTCTTATAGTATTTGTCATATCTTGTGAACTATTGTTAGTTGATTATGCTCGTTCCATCCTAACTGGATATGTTGACAAAATATTACAGATGATGGTAAGGAGGATTGTGGTACCTACTATGGTCTGGATGACGTTGTGGACGTAGACTTGGAGACCTTGGTTCAGTAGGGCTTAGCTCCGCCAGACGAGCCTCTAGCTTAGTTTAGTTAGAGTAGATTTTGGACTGGACCTTGTCTCCAGCTTGCTACTTATGCTTATGATATTATATTTTGGGATTGTATAACCATATTACTTTGTGACTCTCTTTCTCGTTGTTGAGCTGGATATTGCACTGGTGGTTTATATTTATCTAGTTTTTGTGCCATGATTCTTCCTTCTAGATTGTGATTGAGTTTATCAGTATTTCATACTATATCTTCCGTGCGGAGATGATAGGTTATTATATACTGTTTGTTAGCTAGCAGACCTACAGCGTTCCATGCCGTTTTTACGGTATAAGCTGGACGCTGTTACGCACTTGTGCCCCTACCTAGGGTGCGGGTCGTGACATGTTTTTAGTTGTGGCCCATGCATGTCCAAAGTCACAATTAGTGTGATGTCGTAGTGGCGCTCGACTTAGAGTGCTGTTACGAGCCTGTGGTACGTTTCTAGGATAGGCTATAGGCTAAGTTTACCCAATCACAAAATAGGAAACCTTCTACTTGCTGATCATTTTAACTGTCTTTTTTGATATTGATTCTTGCATTCTAACTGTCCTCCTTGATATAATATTTCATGTGCCATATTGATTTCCTTCTTTTAATCTATCTTCAGGATGGTGTAGACCAGATCACAGCACCCTGAGGCCGCAGATACAGAGAGGCCTGCTATGTCTCGCGGACCTGATCCAGACACTCCTGTCGCAGTCGAAGTGTCGACAGCAGCTTATAGGGACGCTCCTCCACCCGTTTTGAGGACTGTCCCGGAGGTTGCTACGATAGTTTCTGCCGCAGTACCAGTGGTTGATATGGGCACTCTTCCTCCTTCTGCATAGCGGATTCTTCCGTCAGTTACAGATGTTCTTCCACCTATGCCTCCTCTGCCTACAGACATGGGGCAGACGCTTGCTTTTTCCAGCAGATTTGGAGACTCAGAGAGCCCAGTCTGAGGCTCAGTAGAGACAGACCGACGCGATGCGTCAGGGCATGGAGGATGCCCATTAGTTGGCCTTAGCAGTCGTGGAGCAGAGGGCTCCACATCATGGGGCGCGTCCGAGGTCGTGCGACATTCAGGATTTTAAGAAGTTGGGGCCTCGTGACTTTAGCAGGACTGAGGGTGTAGTCTATGCTGACGACTGGCTCGAGGACATTGAGCGGCAGATGAGGGCCTCCCGCCTTACAGACGATCTGAAGGTCGAGGCAGTGGGTTTACAGTTGTTGGACATTGCTCGCACCTGGTTCAGGAATGAGCCAGCCCTTGCTGGGGAGGGCCATACTTGGGCCGAGTTCAAGCTTCTCTTCAAGAAGAAGTTCTTCTCTCCTACAGATAAGATTGACCTGGTGAGGCAGTTTCAGAATCTGCAGCAGGGCAGTTTGTCTGTGGAGGAGTACGCCGTAGAGTTTGGCCATCTGGGCCGATATGCGGAGTACATGGTTCGCGACCCGGAGATCAGGGCGAGTCATTTCAGAGAGGGGTTGATCTGGGATATGAAGATCCTTATTTTCTCTTTTTATGAGACTTACGCCCAGATCTTTGCGGAGGCCCGTAAGCTAAAGCGGGAGTGGGCCTTGAAGCCTAAGAGGGATCGCGATATTTTCTTTGAGGCTAATAGCAGCGCGGGGGTTGCTAAACGCCCTCAGCTTCAGCATCGTTCTTTTCAGCATCACCAGCCGCAGGTTCAGGCCAGAGCACCAGTTCAGCAGGTACAACACACTCAACAAAGGCAGGTACAGGGTGGGGCTTCTTACAACTTCTGTAAGAAGCCTGGTCACGTCTAGGAGGTTTGCCGGAAGAGGCTGGGAGTGTGTCTCTTTTGTGGTAGCGCATGCCATCAGTTGAGAGAGTGTCCAGTAAACCCTCGTGTTACTGGTACAGCTTAGAGGGTGCCAGCGAGAGTACCTGTAGTGCACCCGAGGGTCCACTTCCGACCCAACAACAGCGGTTTACTCAGCACCACCGGCAGCAGGGTATTCAGGGCATGGCTTTTGCTCTTACAACCGAGGAGATCGAGCCAGTTGTAGATGTTATGGCAGGTTCGGTTATTCTTGATTCTTTTCCTGCTTTAGCATTGTTTGATTTAGGTACTACACACAGTTTTGTGTCAGTTTCTTTTGCACTTAGACATAATATTATTGCTGAGTATCTGGGTAGGACTTGCAAGATTATGACCGGGGGAGGTATTATCCTGGTTAATAATATTTGTAAGGGGCAAAAAGTTACTTTGGGAGGCCGGAATCTGAGTGCGTGCTTGCACGTAATGTCACTTTTGAGTTACGATATGGTACTCGGTATGGACTAGTTGAGCAGGCACCATGCTAGTAAAGATTGTAGAGTAGGCAGAGTATTGTTTAGTCTGCCAGGAGAGCCAGAGTTTCAGTTTGTCAGAGGAGCAGCGGAGCCGGGAGATGGATTATGTGGAGCCTTGTTGGCGGGACAGGAGTTGCCGCATCCATTTATTGCAGAGTTCTTGGATGTCTTCCTCGAGGAATTGCTAGGGATGTCGTCGGACAGAGATGTTGAGTTCTCGATAGACTTGATGCCGGGCGCTGAGCCTATTTCTCAGCATGTCTATCGAGTCAACAAGAGCGAGTTGGCGGAGCTAAAGAAGCAAGTCGACGAGCTGCAGGACAAGGGCTTTATTAGATCCAGTTCTTCACCTTGGGGCACGCCAGTTCTATTTTCTCGAAGAAGGACGGTACGGTACGGATGTGTATCGATTACCGAGCGCTTAACAACCTCACTATCAAAAACAGGTATCCATTGCCCAGGATTGATGACTTGTTTGATCAGTTGAGCGGCACGAGGGTGTTCTCGAAGATAGATTTACGATATGGGTACCATCAGCTGAAGGTGAAGCAGGATGACATTCCGAAGACTGCTTTTTGCACTCGTTATGGCCAGTATGAGTTTACCGTCATGCCGTTTGGGTTGACTAATGTTCCGACGGTATTCATGAACTTGATGAATAAGGTATTCCATTCGTACCTTAAAAAGTTCATGGTGGTCTTCATTAATGACATTCTCATCTATTCGAAGATGCCTGAGGAGCACGAGAAACATCTACAGATTGTGCTGGAGACTCTGAGGAGGGGGCAGCTGTATGGAAAGCTGTCGAAGTACGATTTCTTCTTGGACTGAGTAGAGTTCCTGGGCCATGTTGTATCCGGTGATGGGATTTCAGTGGATCAGAAGAAGATTACAGCGGTGGAGTCTTAGTCGACACCCAGTTCAGTTGCCGAGATTCGGAGCTTTCTGGGTTTGGCAGGATACTATCGAAAGTTCGTATAGGACTTCTCTCGAATAGCAGATCCGATGACTAGACTCACCAAGAAGGACGTGGAGTTTGTCTGGACTGATGAGTGTCAGGCGGCTTTCGAGGAGCTGAAGAAGAGGTTGACGTCGGCTCCTATTTTGACGTTGCCATCTGGGTCCGAAGTATTCACGATCTACAGTAATGCTTCGGGGAAGGGTCTAGGTTGCGTTCTTCAGCAGCATGGGAAGGTAATTGCTTATGCATCTAGGCAGTTACAGTCACATGAGAAGAACTACCTGACTCATGATTTGGTGTTGGCAGCAGTCATTTTTGCCTTGAAGCTGTAGAAACACTATTTGTATGGAGAGTGTGTGGAGATTTTTACTGACCACAAGAGCTTGAAGTACGTGTTTACCCAGAAGGAGCTGAACATGAGGCATAGGCGATGGTTAGAGCTGATGATAGATTTTGATATATCCTTACAGTACCATCCAGGGAAGGCCGACGTGGTTGCGGATGCTTTGAGCAGGTATCTAGTGGCCATATGTTTGACGATAGATCGTCACCTTCTGGAAGATTTGGAGAGCTTGGGCATTGAGGTGGTAGTTCCTGGGTTTGAGGAGCAGATGTGGGGTCTTTATGTGCAGTCAGAGATAATGGACAGAGTCAGAGCAGCTCAGTTTGAGGATGAGGCTCTGAGGGTCATCAGGGAGCAGGTCCGGGCAGGACTGTTGGATGAGTTCTCTATAGCGGGAGATGGGTCGTTGAGGCATGGTACCAGATTGTGCGTACCGAGTAGAGGACTTCGGGAGGAGGTTCTTCAGGAGGCACATCGTTCCCAGCACTCTACACATACTGGTGCCAACAAGATGTACAGAGACTTGAGACAGCATGTTTGGTGGTATGGCATGAAATACGAGGCGGCTCAGTTCCTTTCTAGATGTTTGGTGTGCCAGCAGGTGAAAGCCGAGAGGCAGAACCAGGTGGTTTGCTCCAGCCACTACCCATTCTTGAGTGGAACTGGGAGCTATCACTATAGACTTTGTGTCTGGACTTCCGTGTTCTCCAGGAGGGAAGGATACGGTTTGGGTCATTGGATCGATTGACCAAATCGGCCTACTTTTTGCCTTTCAAGGTGGGTTTCTCTACGAGAGGCTGGCCGAGATGTACGTATGGCAGATAGTCCGATTGCACGGGGTTCCAGTGAGCATAGTCTCGGATTGAGAGCCAATTCACTTCCCACTTCTGGATGAGTTTGTATCTTAGCTTGGGCACATCACTCAAGTTCAGTACCGCATACCACCCCAGACAGACGGGCAGTAAGAGAGGACGATTTAGACCCTCGAGAATATGCTTCGTACCTGTACCTTAGACTTCGGGGATCTTGGGAGGGCCACCTTCACTTGGTAGAGTTTGCTTACAACAACAGCTACCACCAGTATAGAGATGTCACCTTTCGAGCTCTTACGGACGAAGTGCCGTACTCCCTTCTCTTGGGATCATGTCGGCGAGAGGGTTTTGCTTGGCCCTGGATGGTAGTGGATGCTGCAGAGAAGGTCAGGGTTATCAGAGATAGACTTCGGGGGCGCAGGACAGGCAGCGGCATTGGGCCAATAGCCACCAGACCGTTGGAGTTTGAGGTATAGTTTAGATTTTTCTAGTATTTGAGTCTGATTGTGATTGTTTTAGATCAAGCCTTAAGTCTTGTATTTTTATTCTAGTTGGTGATCATGTATTTCTGCGGATTTCTTCGACGCGTGGCACGATTCGTATTGGTGGAGGCGGAAAGCTTAGTCCACTACATCGAACCCTTTCGTATCTTGGACAGGGTCGGTGCAGTGGCTTACCGACTGGAGTTACCACCCCCGTACTAGAGGGAGTGCACAACGTGTTCCACGTGTCGAGTTGAGACGGTACGTGGCAGATCCCAGTCATGTTTGGACCACTCCAAAATCGAAGTGGAACCGACTCTCAGTTATCCAAAGAACAGGTTGAGATCTTGGACCGAAGAGAGAAGATGCTCCGGAACCAGGTCATTCCTTTGGTTCGCGTTGCATGGAGGCACCACTCTCCAGGTGAGTCTACCTGGGAGAGAGAGGACGACATGCGGGAGCGATTTCCATATCTCTTCGAGCTTTGAGGTAATTTTTTTTCTTTCCTTGTTCTGTTTGTTGCTGTGATGTTTCGCCTTCATTTCAAGGACAAAATTTTTTTAAGGTGGGTAGATTTCTCACTCCCACTTTTCATAGATAGGGTAAAATGGTCATTTTGTATTTTTGGGTATTTGGAATTATTTATTTATTTATAATGTTATTTGGGGATTATTTAGTCGGGTTCGAATTTTATCTCATTCCGACATGTATCGGGGACCCAGGTAGCTTATACTCTAGAGAAACCCAAACTTAAGTTAGGCATGGCCATAAATCCCACTAATTAGTCTAGCGCTTTTAGACTAATCCCACATGACTTAATTGTCATTTGTAGATTTTAACTTGGCCCTTCTTGCCCCGAATTTTTATATAGTCAATTTTCCTAAAGAGGCTTGGAGGGCATTTTGAACATTTGCCAATGCCCCCAAATCCCCTACATGGCCGGCCACATGGGGAGGCTCCCTTTCTCCACTTCACTTCTTCTCCATTCTCATTTCTTCCCCCTTCATGTTCTTCCCCAAACCTAAACCTAAACTCTTGATTTCATCTCCTAATCCTTCATTTCCTTTCTTTCCACCCAATCCTTCA